>CM032767.1:9818980-10418980 GCA_019155195.1 Avicennia marina
CTACAATAACATTTTTCATCTCCATCTTAACAAATAGTATCTTGTCTCTTCACATTTGTTGGTGGCCATGTTGTAATATATATTCCACAAATCTTTTATACTAGGGTTAAGGGGTACTTTTTAGCTTATAGACATAGTTGGAAAATATAGATATTCAAGCATTTTAGGTCGATCCATTTAGACTTCCTTATTTAGGAAACTATTTAGAAAGTGCTTTTAATATCCATCTAGTAAATTTTGAAATCTAAGCTACATGCCATAACTTGTAATGGTCTTACTAATTGTAGTCTAACTACAGGTGTAGATATTTTTTCAAAGTCAATTCCTTTCTCCTTTGTCTAGCCTTGTGTCAAAGTCTCATCTTGTTTCAAGTGACGTTGTGACATTTGTCATTTTAGTTCTTCAAAAGCCAGTATATTACAGTCATGTTTACTTTTTCAGGTCTTTCCATTAATGTTCATATACCATTATAGAGAAATTGTGACAAGTCTTCTAGCATAGCTACAATTAAAAATTCATCATCTAGAACTTCTTTTACATCTTTTAGTTCAATGAAAGAAGCAAAACACATATATCTAACTAATTCTCTGCAGTTGATTCTTAGTGTATTTTGAGTCCTTCTTCCATAAGGTAAATTGTCCATAACAACTTTAGGAGGATGATCATGTCTAACTCTAGTGGAGTATTCAAGAGTGTTAACATCATATGAAGAATCATTACTGGCTATTCCAATATATGTTGGAATATTTAGTGGTGCATTTAGGCTTACTCTAATTTTTTGCTTCGCTACTTCTAATCTTATTGATTCCTCTTCTACAGGTTTTTGCATTCAGGATTCTTAAGGCTTAATGTCATCAACTACCATGTTGATTGTCTAAAGGAGAAGGACCATTTCAAGTCCTTGAGAAATCAACGACAATGCTAACAAATTATAGTTGCCAAGCGTGAATATGGAATAAGTGTCAAATTCAATATCACTAATTTCAGCACATTTGATGCAAGTGTCGAACAATTCATTCTTAAAAGAAAGGGGATGGCGTAAGCATCCAGTCGAAGCAGGAGCATCCAAGGCTAACTAGAGGATCAATCACACGATCCAAGACAAAAGATGCTCAAAGAATCAATAGTAGCACTTTTTCACAGGTTTTAAGAAGAATTTAAATGTTTAGAGAGGCTTTAGGAGCCAAAAGAAAGTTCATGGATCACCCTAATGCAATGTAAGGAAAAAGATTGCATTTTGGATGCATTAAGATTGATCCAATTGCAATCCGAATCATTGCATGTGGCTCAAGTTGATCTGAAGATGGGTTAGAATGATAATGCTTAATTGTAACTTCTAAGTTTGCGATCTTATAGAGGATGGGTTGATTTGGTAAAGGACGGATTGGCATTACTAACGATTGAAGCAGGGCTAATTAATTGCGTAAGAAGGTGATGATAGGGTAAATAGCACATCTTTTGAAATTGCAATTGTGAATAGAGAACAGATTAGCTAGGATTGATTTGATGATCTACTAATTTGGAAAGCCTCTAGATCAGCCATGACAACGGCATCAAGAAGAAGTTTTCCTTATTTTAGTAGGATTGTTTAACATAATTAAGTTTTTCTTGTTTTAGTAGGATTCTTTATCATAATCAATTCCGACAGTGACTTGAGTTCTTACAATTCATTACAACTAGGTTGTATCTTATAGTTTGCGTAAGCAGAATTTGCTTGGATTTGATCTATCATTTATCAATTCTTTCTAACACTTCCACGCCACATGTCACAAAGTCCTAAAGATATTTTGTTTGAGTCTTTGTTGCACGATCTATATATTGATTTTATTGTTCAAAAATCATTTGCAGTACTATGTTTTGGAGAATTAGTGTGTTTAACTAGTCTATATAACATGACATTATAGTACACACCTTAATGAACCAAACAAGAACTACAACCTAATCTATTTTAGCGACTCTCGACCTCAACCTATTAATGTACCATGAGCAAGCTCCTCTTAAATTGAACTTTGACTAAACTTTTTTGTTCTTTTGACCTCAACTTTAGTTAACAAAGACTTATCTAACGACCGACAAGGGTACTTAGGAAATTTTCGATTCAAAAAGTAATGTATAGTATCCTATGATAGGAGCTCGAAAGGCATGATAAACTCTTTTTGGAAGGCTCATCTTGGCCTTTGGAGTGCCCAAAATAAATAGGAACTACAACCCGACTAATTACTTCTTGAAAGCTTCGAGCGAATCTTCACACAATGTCTCTCAAGATCACGATCTGCATACTTATGTTAAACAATGTTGCAATGCCAAGCAATTTTCCATGTTTTTTTTTTTTTTGAGATTCTCATCCAAATTTATATTAGGCACATATCGCTACAAGTAATGTAATTGATATCTTCAATAAGATTTGATCTAATCATCACTTTCGTCGACTAGTGTAATGACTTCAAGACAATTATGGACTCCTTTAAACATGAAAACTAAATACTACATCACAATTTAGCAATGTCGATGATATGAAAAAAAATTTGTGGTACAAATTGCCAGCTAAGCAACAAAAAAGCCAAAAGCTTTCATTATCACTTTTCGACTGATCAATTACTTGAATAACAAATTTTACTTCAATATTTGGCAAGATCACCGATTAGGCTTCAAATTGAACCTTCCACATCACTTAACTAAATTCAGTTAGGCAACTAATCATGAATGATTTGGTAGCCAAACAAAATTGAAATGACATTTGCAAGGTATAAGACATGCCTATTAAATTGAACTAAAATTTGGTAAAAATTAAACAAGAAGTAAAAAATTTAGTTAAATTTCTGTCAATATTTTAAATTAAATTGGATTATATCGATTGATATAATCAATTTAACCAGGAATAATTCTTTTGATCCATAGTTCGACCTTGTTATCCCTAAAACCTTGATAGTGTTGTAAAAAGTCAAATTTTACCTTCAATGAAAGGGTGAATGTGGCGAAATTTGTATTAAATATTAATTAAAAATAAAATTTATTATTTATATTTTAGGTATTAAATTAAATGTAATTCTTAGAATTAAATAATAAAATAAATTGATATTTTACTAGAAATATGATTGATAAATCGCATTGTGACAAATGTTAATATTGACCAATCAAATTGTAACAAGTGTCAACACTAGCCAATTAAATTATGAAAATTGTTAGAGTTGGCCAATGAAAGCGCCTCATGTGTTAAATCTAGCCAATTTGGCAATGAAATCAAATTTTCTTAAGTTATGGAAGGAGAATATTAAAGTTTTGATAGGATGAATCGTAGTCTTACAATTAAAGAAAATAATACCAAATCAAATATTCTAAATCAACCAAAATTTGCCATGTCATCCTATGAATATGGCAGTGATGTCTTCTCTGTCTTCTTTACCCCTATAAATAGGGGTGGCATTTATTACTTCAAGATAACAACAACAACAACACACTTTAAGTGAAGAACCATTCAAGGAGTTCAAATTCTCTCCATGAGCTTCAATAAATTCTGAAGAGTTTGCCATCAAATTTAAGATGTTCTTCATAGAGATTCATTAAATTTTAATATTTAATTCACATTTGGGTCGTTAAACTCATTAATGTTTAATTCACATTAATTGAAGTTTCAACTAGCTCCAAAGAGAACCAAAGCTCTAAAGTTCTTCAAATTCTAATTGTATTCTTCAAGAAGTTTCAAGACGTTTTTGCAATATTCAAAACGTTCTACACAAAGTTCATTAAATTTAGAGTTTGATCTAGGATTGTGGTATTAAATTAAGAAAGTAATGTTTCCTGGAGGTTTAATGGACTTTAAGGAAGATCAAATTCATAACGCTTTAAGAAATTGTAAGAACATTCAAATTTCTCTAAGTCAAAAAAATCAGAGGAACAAATTAGATATTTAACCTATAAAAGTTTGATTGATTGATTTGATTTCTAATTGTACTTGCATGAATTTCTTATTAATAGAAATTTAATTAAAAGAACTTTGTCCACAAGTTTTTTGTACACCTAGTGAGACCATATCTACCTCTCATCTCTTCTTTCATCAAGTCCAAAGAAATTTCAAATGGTTGGAGGAAAAGTTAAGTCATCTAAAGTTGTTGCATTAAGTTCCTTGAGAGCTGCTCCCAAAGGTGTTAGCATTGTCATAAGGGACGTGGCAAGAAAGTTGGCTTACTCTAAACTAATTCTCGTCCCTAAACTTGTTGATAATCCACTCTACGTAGGCCAAGGAAATGAGGACAACAAGGATAGTTAATTGCCGTTCAGTCCTCGCTTAGGTGCCTTATTTACCTCGACACTGCTCCAATCATGATGACTTATGCATTGAGCCTAGAAGACCAACAAATTTTGATGTTAACCAAAGTCATTGAGGATCTTGCTAAGGATGTACAAAAGCAAGACTCTAAGATTTCAAAGTTGGTGGACAAAGATGGACAATTCCGAAGCTAGCCAAGTGGAGGAAAAGGCCCATGAAGTCTATAATGAGGTTTAGACATCAATGAGACAACTGTCAAGCAATGGTAAGAAGCCTATTGCTGAGGAGCTCTAATTCTCTACTGATGGTTTCATCACCATTAATCAATTAAAGTATTTTATCGAAGGAACTATCAAAGGCAAATTTGAAGGGACCATCAAATCATCCTTGATTTATGCCAGACCTTACACTACAAGGATTAATAGCCCGAAGATGTTAGTTAGCTATCAGCATCTAAAGTTCCAACAGTCCGATGCAATGGGGACTCAAACACAACCCATTTGAGGGAGACTTGCAATGAAGCCAGAACTTATGGTGAGCTCTTTTTCAAACATTTTGTTCGGTCACTTAAAGGAAATGCCTTTGATTGATACATTAACTTGGAGTTCAGGTCCATTGATAACTAGGAGCAGTTGCAGCAAGAGTTTCTTAACTATTTCTATGGCACTAGGTGAACGGCTAGCATGATTAAACTTAACAACACCTGCTAATAGAAAGATGAGCCCATCATTGAGTACGTCAATCGATGGAGGAATAAAAGTGTAAACTGCAAAGATAGGCTATCTGAAGCATCAGGTATTGAAATATGCATTCAAGGTATGCACTAAAGGTTAAAATACATCCTTCAAGGGATCTAATCCAAAACCTTTTAAGAACTAGGCATTTAGGCTCATGATATGGAGTTAAGTATGGTTGTAAGTGGAGTCCCTCGTCTGCCTGTCTAGGAATTCTACAAATCAAAAGAAAGAACAAATAAAAGAGGGCAAATCCTATCCCTAAACTATAAGTAAAGAGTTCATGGTGATAAAAACAAGGCCTTCCAAAGCACAAGGGAAAGAAAAGGTCGAAGCTCCTTTAAAGAGACTAACTTTAAGGGAAATGCAAGCCAAATCCTACCCCTTCCCTTGACTTTAATGTCTTAAGGATATTTGATGACTTACTCATGGCTAACCTCATCGAATTTCTAGAAATGAAATGACTTGTCGAGGATGGAAAGGTCAATGATCCCAAATATTGCAAATACCATCGTTTAGTCGAGCATATAATCCATGACTATTTCATTTTCAAAGACAAAGTCATAGAATTGGCTTATCTTGATAGTGTGAATGCCAACCCCATCACTCTAAATGATCAAATTAAAGGTGATGACGAAATAAAAGGCTATCTTGATGAAGCTGGCTACTTCAAAAAAAAAAAAAAAAGCCACAAGTCTATTGATGATTGCATGTCTGTGATCACATTCAAGGATGATGATTAATGATGGGTTCTCATTCCCACAATAGGCCACTGTTCATCTCAGGGTACATTCATGAACAAAGGGTTAATAAGATTTTAATTGACAGAAGCTCTGCAGTCAACATCTTACCTTTTTGTACAATAAGAGAATTGAAAATCCCTATGGATTTCTATTAAATGGTTAAATGATGATACAAAGATTTAACTAAGAGGGTAGACGCCCTTGGGTACCTTAAGAATGAAGTTGATAATAAATGACATAGAGTTACATGCTCTATTCCATGTTATTGATGTTAAAACGTCCTATAATGTACTCTTTAGTTGACCATGGATCCATGAAAATGTTGTGGTTCCCTCCACTTGGCATTAAAGCTTTAAGTATATCTAGAATAGGGTGGTGAAGAAAGTAATTAATGACAGCAAACTAGTCACTGAAGTTGAATCTCACTTAGTAGATGCTAAATATTATTTGAGCAAGATAGAGGCTTTAGGAGAAGCTCTTCCTAGATAAAGGGGAAGCGAGGAGAGGACCAACCAAATAGAATGGAATTAATTGATCCATCCTCTTTTAAAAGTGGCTTAAAAGAAAAGTTGTTGCAAAACGATGCCTTCAAAGGTTAGTGTTGCCCTTGACTCAACTTAACCTAAAAAGACCACATTCTCAACTACCCAAAGGAGTCAAAAAGGAACAATTGAGGTATCTGAGCTAAAGTTGGCAAACAGTTTAGCCCTAAGGCATATAAACTTCTTATCAAAGTAAGATATAAACCACGAAAGCCTTTGCCTTTGGGAAAATTCTCTTAACAATCTAAAAGTCAAAGCCCACGAGTAGGCTTGGGATTTGTTGAGAAAAGTCCTATCAGAATCACCATTAGGAGAGCAACCACATATCACGTCACTAGGGACCATCCTCAACAAGTAGTTTAAAATTAATCAAAGTATGTGTCCTTGATAGACCTCACCCACCCACAAACTGGGGGTATAAAACAACCTAAAAAGGTACATCTAAGGTGGCAAGATGCATGCAAAGGAATTGAGAATTCTTGGAAAAAAAAAGAGCAAAAAAAAAGGCAAAAAAAAAATTCTTAATATGAGTATAAACTATCAAAAGTCATTAAATTGAAGGACATATTAAATGTCAATTGAATGCTCCTTAATATGAGTATAAACTGCCATGTTAAGTTAAAAGCTCATTGACATAAGTCGAAATTGTTTATAAACATTTAAATTAAATACTTCTTAATATGAGTATAAGCTGTCAAATCTAAATTAAAGTTCCTTGACGTGCACTTAAATTGTCAAATCAAACCAAATGAAAATGCTCCTGAACACACAAACTTAAATTGTAAGTTACTCCTATCCTGCATTAATATAAACTATAAACAACCTTCCCTTCACAAAACTTCAAATGTTTTGAACTATATTATGGTCTGATCTCATTTTTGCGTACATAGGTAGCTTAGATATGGCCTAAATGTAGTAGCGAATTTATAAAGGGATATGTTTTAATGGGTTCTATGCCCAAAAAAAAAAAAAAGAAAAGAAAAGTAGTTCATTACATAACAAAGGGAAAAAAATAGCATCTTATCGATGGAGTCAAATAATTTCCATGAATACAATGACAATGGTGGAAAGGTAAGAAGATCTTATACAAATTCAAGTACGGGGAGTCTAGGATTTTCCTTTAACAGCTTTCAAGTATTCTTTTGTAGTCCTTGAGGTTCTAATGACTTTGTCATCTAGCTTGAAGTACTCTCCATGATGACAACTGCCCCTTTGATCTCACTAGCTTCAACTTTCACATCTAGAAGGGATTGATTTTGTTGCTCTAGAGATATCTTGGGTTTTGCAAGGTGCTCCTTACGCTCTCCAATTCTACATTAGCTTCTCGTCTACATCTTTGGCAAACCAACACCTTCTTTAGCTGGATTGAAGTTGGTCTCCACAAGCTTCTTAGTGAATGCATCTCGAAGTTGGTCTTTATGTACTCTTTGGTGACTTCATCTCAAAGTTAGCCTCATTGGACTCTGTGGTGCTTCATCTTAAAATTATTTTGGTGGAATCATCTTCGCTTTATGTTGAAGTTGCTAGGCACTTTTTGAAGTCACTTGGTGCTTGCTAGAATTGTTTATTGCTTGTTGAAAATAAGCACATGCTAAAGCACCTATTGGAGCAATGCTTGTTGAAGTTGAGGCACATATTAAATTCTCTGATCACTTCTAAAACCTTCTATAGATACATGAAGGAGTTGTTGATTGGATATGTGTAGGAGACATTTAGCAAAACTTCAATCAAATAATATCCAACTCAAGGGATCACTTGATGAGATGGCTTCCATAAACAATGAATGAATCTCCAATCGAAAATGCCTTATTCGGCAAAACCCCCACAAGGTTCATGGCCTCCATATGGATTATGCATGGATTTATGAGAAACTATCCTCTTTTCCTTACAATAGTTGTACAATACTTTATGGACTTCTTGTCCTAAAATTCCACCTATTGGATAAACAGTGGAAACTCGTGAGGATTGGCCACATAGGCCCCAATGTATTTTAGTGTCCCTAGATAGGATTAGGTGGATTTGGTAAGGACTGTCCTTTATTTACTGAAATTTAACCAATTGGATAATGTGAGCTTGTGAGAATTAGCCTACACAAACTTTACCACAGAGCTTGAGAAAGGCATGAAATAATTGAATATGGGTGAGAGTAAGTTGACTAATATTCCACTCTCAATAACTTGGGATGTACTAAAATTCGCTAAATAGATCAAAGTGATTTTCCCATTTGGCATTCCCATTGATAATGCGATAACCCAATGATGGAAATGGGGTAACGTCTTTGGGAAATTGGTGATGAATTGACTACAAGGTCCAGACCTTAGAAAACTTGTCAAGTATAAGTGGTTGAGACCATTTACTAATGCGGTGAGAAATATTTAACTTTGGCTGAGTACTTGCAATCTAACCAATGAGGGGAGTATGTATAAGCAAGGAAGTACTCTTCTCCTAAGAGTGGCTTTCATTATCAAGAATAATCAAATATTGTTTCCCAGTTCGTGAATTATGGCTTTTGAAATGCACCATGGTGTGTGTTGGCAAACAAAAGGAAAACACAGTTAATTTCAATTAAGTTGGAAGGAAAAACAACAAAATTGGGATTATGAGCAAAAGAAAAGCATGTGTTCCACATAAATTGCTTTGAAGTGAAAGGGAGGTTGTTGAGCAAAAAATTTTGAGTTAAAAAGGCCCAAATACTGAAGCCCAATCTCCAACGCCCAACTCGTAAAAACCTAGAAAGAAAGACAAGGGTTGGGCCAAGCCCAGCAGCCCAATTTTTTTCTTGGATTACACTCCAACCAAACATAGCCCCGGCGCATTCTTTTGAAACTAACCAACCAACCAAACACGCCCCTAAGCCAACCTCTTCAATTGAAGTCGACCTGCCAAACATAGCCTTCAACTTCTCTTTTATTCACAACCCAAACACAGCACCCCGCTACCCTCTCTCTCCGCTTCGACGGCGCCTCACACAGCACCGGCGTCGCAGCCAAACCGCCGTCAGCCATCTTAGGCCAAAAGCCCCCGCTCTCTCTCCCTCGTTGTCTCTCTCTCATCCCTCCGCCTAGCACCTCACTCAGCTCACCGCACGTCTCCCTTCTACTGGCACTCCACTACCAGGGCGGCGCCGGTGCACACGGTCAGAACCAGGGAAATTTTGACGGTGGTACTGGCGGCTCGGACTGCTAGACTTGATTTTATAAAAAAAATCTCAAAGACGCAATGGACAGTCGACGGCGGAAGCGACACCGCCACCGGCGCTGACCAGGGCAAGAAAGAGCAACAAAACCTGCCACTCAGGTGATGTTCCTGCCATGCTTACATGATGAATTGATTAAGGACTTTGGGCAATAATTGACGCTGCAAGATTGAGGATGATACTGACTGCAAATTTGTTCCAAAATTACATCAATTTTCTTGTCGACAGAAGGCCGGGTTTTAGAGAAAAGATTATATTTCGAATGAAAGAAAATCATGTGAGGAGAGAACCTATTTGGAAACAGGAATAGATTATGCCAATTGATGAAGATAAAAATGAATTTCTGGCGTGATTCTTGCGGTTGTGGAGAATTGACGAATTCCAGAATATGGTATGAAATTGGGCTTGAATTTTGGGTTAGTACTTCTATTTTACAATTTGTTTAGGCTCTTAGAAGAATAAAAATGGTCGGCTTTCAATTAAGGGCCCAGGTTTTAAAGGATTGGTATGGGATTCATTAGGACAATGGGCTTTTGGGCTCGTCAAAAATCTGACGATCATGGCTGTCTCATGTGAGTAAAAAAAATGGATTAAAAAAAGTGGGTTCTAGGAAATAAAGAAAAGAGAAACCCAATACAAAAGAAAGTGAGCCCAATAATGGAAAGAAAAGGGAGTGATTTGGGCATTCTCTTGAAATGAGCCCAAATTCAACATGTGGGTTATTCTCATGAAGAACTTCAAATGGCTTGAAGAGATGGGTTTTTCCCACAAAAGAGCTTGGGCATATGTTGGACCATGAAACTAAGGAGTCCATCAAAACAAATAAATAATCAAGTGTTTGGTATATTTCTGTAAAAGCCCATTTGAAGAGAAAAAACAGAAAGGAAAAAATGTTTCTAGACTTTTTCACTCTGAAATAAAATTTTTTGTGAACAAGTTTCAGCAAGACATTTGACATTTGTAGAAAGTCAAATTTTGCTTCCAATGAAAGGACAACAAGTGGTGAAATTTGTATTAAATATTAATTAATAAAATTTATTATTCATATTTTAAGAATTAAATTAAATACAATTATTAGAATTAAATAATAAAATAAATTGATATTTTACTACAAATATGATCGATCAATCAAGTTATGTCAATCAAATTATGACAAGTATTAATATTGTCCAATGAAATTGTAACAAATGTTAGAACTGACCAATCAAATTGTGTCATGTTTCAAATGTTGCTAATTTAGCAACCGAATCAAATCTTCTTAAATTATGCAAGAAGAATATTGATATTTTGATAGGATGAGTCATAATCTTGCGATTAAAGAAAAAGATGCCAAATCAAATGTTCTCAAGCTATCAGAATTTAGCACGTCATCCTAAGAACATGGCAAGGATGCCTTCTCCAACCCTTTAAATATGAGTGGCATTTACAACTTCAAAATAATAACACCACATTTCAAGTGAGCAAGTATTTAAAGAGTTTAAATCCTCTCCACAAATTTCAATAAGTTTTAAAGAGTTCGTCATCAAATTTAAGGTATTTGTCCTAAAGATTCATCAAATTCTAACATTTAATTCACATTTTGGTAGTTAAACTTATGAATTAATGTTAATTGAAATTTCAATAAGCTTTGAAGAGGTTTAAAGCCCAAAAGCTCATCCAATTCTAGCTGTGTTCTTCAAAAAGTTTCAAAGCATTCTTTCTATATTTAGAACATTCTTTGTAAAGTTTATTAAATTTTAGAGTTTGATTCAAAATCATGGTATTATACTAATACAGTAACCTTTCTTGGAGGATTGGTATTTTTAAGAAAAGATCAAACACCTAACGCTTTAAGAAATTGCAAGAATATTCAATTTTTTCTAATCAAAAGAAGAATTAAAGGTCATATTAGAGATTGTACTTATAAACATTTGATTGATTTGATTTCCATAAAGGAAAAGAATGAAAAAAGGTCAAATTGCTTGGCAAAATGGCAGATTTGAAGTAAAAGGGTAGAAAACCGAAGCCCTATTTCTAAGAGGAAGAATGAATAGTGTTGCTGTACAAAGTGCTACACCAATATTTATACTAATAGACTAAACAAGCAACTAACTACAATTAACTACTAGCTGCCACACTAACTTAAATAATACAATTAAGATTATATAAACAAACGGCTGCTCTAAGTCATCCGATAAGTTATGTGGCTCTCCATATAAGCTCCATATTAGCTACTCATTTGACTCCAGTTAGACAAGTTCATCAGCATTAACACCCCCTCTCAAGATGGGAGTGGTAAACAAACAATTCCTATCTTGCTAAGATGTATTTTTAGGACTTGTTCTGACAGAGATTTGGGGAGAGATATCCATAAGTTGTGATTGAGAAGTCATATGCTTGGTCTTAATCAATTTTGCCAGCTACATGTCCCTTACCAAGTGATGATCTAATTCAATATGTTTGGTTCTCTCTCTCATGGAATACTAGGTTGGAAGCAAATCTGCAAGATTGTTTGGTTATTACAAAACACCATGACTAATTCCTTGTGATCCACCTACAAAACATGCAAAACATACTTTAGCCATATTATTTCAGTACAAAGTGTAGCCACTTACCTATATTCAACTTCAACTAAAGGTTTGGATACCAATGACTGCTTTTTCGATTTCCAAGAGATCAATGACCTCCCCAACATATTACAATAGCCTGTTATTGATCTTCTTGAAGACAAGACCCCCGGTTTGCATCACAATAGCCGTTTAGTTGGTAATCAACATCTGCATATAAATGAATTCGCAGCTGTAAGGTTAGGTTCAAATATTGTAACACTTTAGATACAGCTCTTGAGTGTATTTTATTTGGTTTTTCTATAAATTGGCTAAGGATATGCATTGCAAAAGAAATATCTGGCCGAGTTATGATTAGGCATAGTACTCTCCCAACTAATCTTCTATAGCATGTTGCATTAGAAAGTGCTTCTCCCCTGTACTTGCTTTAGTGGAAGGAAAGATTGAATTTAGAATCCAAGATACAATCATGTCATTACACCTTTCTCAAAGTTCAAGAGAAGAATTTGCATTAGAACTAGGCTTCAAAAATGAAACCAATTTTGTTTTTGGCTTGAAGTTACGTGACCAACTCACGTAGTACTCTATCGTCAAAAGCTCAGTGACGAAAAGAATCATCAGATTATCACTTGTCTTGATTCTAAAAGGACTCAAAGTATCCATGAGATTAGGTTGAAATTCAGGCTGATTATTGTTGCAACTAAAGTCGAGCCCTCTAGAGCTAATCCACTATTAGTGTACTCGATTAAAGCTAAATCGATGGCTTTGATACCATATTGAAAACTATACTAAAGATTTTCAATAAGGGGAAAGAATGAGAAAAGGTCAAATTGCTTGGCAAAATCACATATTCGAAGTTAAAGGATAGAAGAATGAAGCCTTATTTTTGAAAGGAAGAAAGACTAATGTTACTGTATGAAGTGCTAGGCTAATGTTTATACTAACACACTAAACAGGCAACTAATTACAATTTACTACTAACTGCCACATTAACTTATATAATATACTTAAGATAGTCTAAATAATCGGCTGCTCTAAGTCATCCAATGAGCTGATGTGGCTCTCCATATTGCTCATTTGACTCCAGTTGGACAAGTTCATGAGTCTCAACAATATTTGTTACGAAAATCTAAAAATAGTATAAAAGTATGAAAGAGGAAGATATAAGAAAATATTATTTTGATTTGTGATATGTTAAAAGAATTGATTTTGATGGTTACAAATTTGCATCAAAACGTAGCCTTAGGTGTCTTGAAATTTTCGGCAACATGGGTTATAATAAAGCTAATGTTGCTGTGCGGATAAGCTAAGAGGAAATTTGGCCTTTGCCTTGTATGTATATGTATGTGTGTGTGCATGCGTGTACATGGTTTTTCACGGAAAATTTTGAAGTGTTAGTAAAATATATTTTGGCTTTTGAGACTCAAAAGAATTAGTTTTAAACTAGTGGCATGATTTGTGTGTACGAATAGAATAGAACGACAAAAATTATTATAAAAAGGAATAAAATAGTACAAAGGATGAGATGAGCTAACGTATCTCAAGTTTGATATGCATAAGAAATGGTACTAGAAATGAGAAATGAAACTATTGTCATTTTACTATTTTATTTTACATTTATGAGTAATAATTAAATATAAATTGTATAAATTAAAAAAAATTCTTTAATCAAAATAAAACTATTTCACGTATTTTTTGTTTAGATGTTTATTCACATTAATATATTTAACAAATATTTAATATAGACACAATAACTGCATATTACAATGTTTATTTATATACAAGAATTATATACATAATAGTTACTTGAGTGGGCATATATAATTGATATACTAAATGTTAAATTAATTGATATTGAATTTTTTATTATGAAATATATGTTTTTATGAATTTATTTTGACTTTATTTGATATTCATAGTATGAAAAAGTAAATATATAAATGACATAATTATATTTATTACCTTTGCAATCGATATATTTAACGTTAATGGTATTATATACATTCATACATACATACAAACCTACATACATATATATATATACACACACATACACACATACATATATATATATATATATGTCCATTATATCATATCTATTTATTACATTTATCAATTTATACTATATTTGACAATATTTATTTTATTGTTAAAAATTATTTAATACTTGTAAGTGACATATTAGATTATGTTAAATTATATATTATTGTGTAGGTATGTGTACCCATGCAGATGCATCTATACGAATAAAAGTCTTACGTATTTTGCATATATTTTAGTAATATTATAAATAGAGATAAGATAACATATATTGCTGGTTCACATGTGCATATTTAATTTTATGTTACTGAATGTAATATTTACGTATTCATATTATCACATATAATATTTTTAATACGTAATTTATTTTATAATATATAATGTTTGTTAATATTTATCTTGTAAATCTAAAAATTAATAAAATCATTTAATAATATAGAAAATAATTCATTCCCAGTAGTTTGGGAATGAGTAAAGTGATGGGGTCAGGTGGAATGGAAATTCTTAATTTTTAAGAATAGTGATTCCTCAATGAATGATGATTACTTCTAATTAGTTATACCAATTACAGGAATATAAATTAGTATAAAAATGGCTAATTTCATTCCTATCAGTCATGCCATAATATCTTGAAAAGGCGATCCTACTTGCTTCTTGCTTTTTTCAAAAACTTTAATTACGTTGCTTTACAATCTATACACACACACAGTGTGTGTGTGTGTGTGTGTGAAATGCCTTCATTCTTTTTTATTTTTTTCCGTTTGTCACTTGGATTTTCAAATATTTTTCTATCTCACTTCAATGTTTAATTTGATTCATAAATTATGATTAAAGTAAAAAAAAAAAAAATTGAAGGCTCTCTCAATTACTTATTTTGTTGAAATACAACCCAAAAAATATTTATAATTATTTATATAAAATTGATCTGGTAGAATTCATTATATATGTTGAGTAATTTTCAAATAGTATATATTAGTAATAATGACACACTCGACGTATGTATATTTTTTTTATAAATTATAATATTTTGCTTATTATAAAAAATAAAAATAAAATAAAATCAAATTAAAGCATATAGAAAAATTAAAGAACATTAAAAAAAAGTGTGATTCAAAGATATAAATATAAGAGAAAATATAGAATTATATTAAGACAAAATGAAGAAAGAAAGAAAAATAAATAAATAAATAAATAAGAACATTTTTTAATGTTATACTACAAAAATCATGCATTTAACCTTAATATCATAAAAGATGTAAAAGTTTTGGAGAAAAAAAAAATTGACCAAATATGATAACATTTGATATTAGAGCATATTTGTATCCCATTGTGCTTAATTTTTGCATGCATTTAAAAGTAAAATGGGTGCATAATGTTTTCATGTATAAAATATGTTAATTGCGATAATTTCAAAGTGTTTAGGTGTAGTTGGGTGATATTTGGTTGATTTCAAACATTATCATTTAAATGAATTTTTGGTCAGCATTTTAGGTTTGCGCCTGCAAGAAATGGAGTTGCGGTCACAAAAAATGAGTTTGCCATCATGAAATTTAGCCGCAGCACATTCTAGAGATGTTCACAAGAGCCATATTCATAAGCGTGAAGTGAGATGCAGCATCCATTGGAATCTATCATAGTTGGCACTATAGCCTTAGAGAATAACAATGCGACTGCATTGAAGTATAGTGCAACCGTAGGATTTGAGAAGTGAGAGTATGCAATATTCGTAGGCAAGTTCACAAGGGCAACAAAGGGCATGATGACCACAAAGCTAGAGCTTGCGACCATGGAGCACAATGCGATGCAAATGCAATTTTAAGGGTTGTTTGGTCTTTTATTCTCTTGTACCCTAGCACTCACGCAACTGTAAGTATGCCTTCGACGAGGTTTAAGAGTTCTTGGCCTAGTTTTTATATTCGATGAGGTTTAAGAGTTCTTGGCCTAGTTTTTACATAAAAATAACTTAGAAAACCTAAGAGCACAAGGATTGAAGTAGATGAGAGGAGAAATGCTAGCTAAGGTTAAAGAGGAGTTCTTGGTTCCACACAATCCATCGAACGCCACTAAGGTTTTTTTTTTTTTTTTTAACTTTTCTGTGTTTTTGAATTGTTAGGGATGATGAAAGATTTAGCATTGGTTTTTATTAAATTTATGATGAGTTGCTAATTTAATTTCTAGTCTATTGTGTCCGTGCTTGATAGAATATGTATGTGTTAGTATTTGATTAATTGTCTTTACTTGAGTTATTCACAATTATGGAATTAAACAACAATTAGGAGAATTAGCCACCTTTGTAATTGATTTGTTGTGTGAGAAATAACGAGAGTAAAACCTGTGTACTAGATTTACAATTTACAAACATTTATTCTGTGTAAATAACGGGAGTAAAATCATAGAATTAGTACGAGTAAATATTGTTAATTATAAAACTTAATTTCTTAACTTGATTTAGTTTGGTAAAACCCCTTAGAATCTTGAGTTGAAGTTATGGAAGAGTTCAAAATAATATGTTGTAAACTTTAATATTAATAATTCGTAACCAGTGCAATTAAACTGATAATTAACACAACTGACATATAGAGGAAACCAGTACAAAACAAAAGTTGGATTCTTCTATTATTGGTACTTCAAACTTCAAGCTTGTGTTTCCATTTTCAAAGTGATCACTTTTCTTTTGATAGTTTATTTATTATTGTATTCTTGTGGCTTAACTAATAGAATTCTAGTTAAATTGATAGACATGCAACGCTTTCTCATAAACATGATACCTATACTAATCATGGTATTAGTTTTCTATAATTTAATTTTAGTATGGTGACGACAGATCAAAATTTTAGCACTAGTTTTGGGAAAGGCTACGAGTGCTATCAAACATGTTAGAGGACTACTCGATTAGGCCTTTCTTCTCTTTTGTTTTTATCCTTCTCTTTTATTTCTTATTTCTTTATTCTATATTTTTCTTTTATTGTTTGATTTATTATGCGTTGAATTTTGGTTGGAGATTCTTGTATATGCAATAGCAAGAGTGTATATTTCAACTTTAATCCGAAGATTAAGAGAATACTATATGGAAGGCACAAAGCTCTTTTCCCACATGAATAAGAAGCAAAGATAGTAGATGACAACCTCCCCCCTCCCCCCCCCCCCAAATGACAAAAGTTTCCTCTTTTATCAAATCAAAGAGCTATCCAAGACCATGTACAGCTGGTGATGAATCCACATAAGACAAGAATTGTTAGACCATCGGTTAATGCCAATAATTTTGAGTTGAATCCTACATTTATAAATATGGTGCTACTTAATCAATATGGTAGAACCCCACACAAGGATGCCAACATGCATCTTGCGAGCTTCTTTGAACTCTATGACACTATTAAATTTAATGGAATTTCTTATGATGCTATTAAATTGAAATTGTTTCCATTTTCTTTTAGGGATAGAGCTATGCAGTGGCTGCATCTCTAGCATCAGACAGCATAGTAATTTGGTAGGATATGGCCAACAAGTTTCTTGCCAAATACTTTCTACCTGTCAAGACTGCGTAGTTGAGACTAGAAATAGAAACCATCAAGCAGCTCAATTCAGAGACCTTACTAGAGGTGTGGGAGAGGTTTAAAGAGCTACTCAAAAAGTGCCTACAACATGTCTACCCACTTTGGATGTAGGTACGAATCTTTTATAGTAAGATTTATAATTAAATAAGAATTGTTTTGGATGCAATTGCAGGGGGTCCGATAATGAATAAATTACTTGAAGAAGTCTGGGCTTTGATAGAGGAAATGGAATCCAACACTTATCAATAGCTTGCTAAGAGATCCACAGCAAGGAAGGTTGTCACCATGTTTGATGTGCATACAATGAAAGTAGCAAAGTGAAACTCTTGTCTAAAAAGATTAACAACATAATGGTAAGTAATAATTCTCCTTCATTCTTTATAGTTCAAATGTGTGGCATATGCGTAGATTCCCATCCCACACACGAGTACCAAGGAGAAGGGGTGAGTTTTGGTCCAATAGAGCAATTAGGGCACATAAGTAAACAATCCCTATTCCTTTACCTACAAACTTGGATGATGAAATCACCTGAACTTTTCTTCGAGGAAATAACAAAGTTTGCTTGAATTTCAAGCACCTTACCAACAGGAGAAATAGCAGTCGCTAGAAGACATTGTTAGTAGTCTTGCGAAGTCCACTAATGAGATGATAGGTAATTTGGATAAAACTATGCAAGATTATATGAATCACACTAACACTCTCTTGTAGAATCAATAACCTTCCGTAAGGAATTTGGAAGTGCAAGTTGGACAACTTACAAAATAGATGATCTTAAGAGCAACAGGTAAACTACCTAGTGCCATAAAAAATAACCCCGTCGAGCTTATGAAAAGTGTGCACATAGTGGAAAATAAGGAAGAGAAAGCGTAGCCCAGTGTTAATGAAGAAGAGAAAAGGGAAGTAATCGCTCCGGCACCTTACAAGCCTAAGATCCCATATCTTCAAAGGCTAGTTTTGGTGAACGTGAAGAAGTAGGTATGTAACTTTCACGTTAACATTGAAAAACCTGATTTAAATGCTAGAGAGTAGGAAGAATCATAATGTTGTTAAGTGCCTAAAAGATGTGGCTTCTAGAAAAAGAAAATTAGAGGACTTGGAGAATAATCTGGGGAATGGAACTATGGCAACCTTGAACATCTATGGAGTTTTTTCATTCCTTACACCATAGGGAGTACTTTGTTTGACAATATATTATATAATTTGGGTGCAAGTGTGAATGTTATGTCCTTCTCAACTTTTTAGGAACTTGGCATAGATTTAATGAAGCGTACACGAATGCTTGTGAAACTTGCGGATACACGAACACCACTAGGACTATTAGAAAATATGCTAGTCAAGGTGAGGTACTTAACTTTGTCAATGAATTTCACTGTGTTAGATGTGAAAGGTGAGAAGGAGCATTCCCTTATCTTGGGGCATCTATTCCTAGTTGCCACTAAGGCAATCACAAACATGGAACAAGGTAGCCTAACCTTGCATGTGGCTCCAATGAGATAACTTTTTATATGTATTTTACACCTTTTGTCACTCACATACAAAAGGTGGAGGAAAATGTTTCTACGATGCATATCTATGATCATGCTACTAATAAATTCAATGATGTTGCTAATGCAAAGAAATACATAGTGCAAGCACGTGGTATAACTGGAAAGGCTAGTGTGGGAGAGACAATAGAAGGTGCAAAGGAGGAGTTGGTGTGTGAGGCAAGAGCTAGACAGAGAAGTAGGAAAAAGAGAAAAAGGAGAAAGGGAGAGATAGTTGCAACTCATTTAGGGAGGGGGGGGGGGTTTGTAGATCGCTAAAGTTTCCATCAATCCACCTTAACCCATGAGTATAGTGTTGGGCTACATATGTTAAATATAGCACTTTTCGGTAGGCAACCTAAGCTATTTTATTGCTTTGAGTGATTTTTAGTAGTATTAGGTTGAATTTGTTTTGTTTGATCTTTTAATAGCGTGGAGTATTATTTTATGCCCGATTTGGTGTAGGATTGCGAAGACTAGGAGACCAAGGAAAAGTGCACGAATGGAAGATCAATTGAAGACGGCATTGAAGATTGATGCCAACCCCACTAAGTTGTATATTTCCTTACTGCTTGATTTCATCTTGATCATAATTATGGCAGGAGCAAAAAGGCAAGTTGAGGGGAGGCTAATATATGTTGGATTGTATGAAAAAAATTGCATGAGAATAATAAGATTCCATATGTTAGAGCATGAAAATTTTGTTTGCATGATAAATTTAATGGCATGAAAAATCCATGATTTTGTGGGCGTTGGACAAAATTTGTGATGAGATCTTTATGAAAAAAATTTATGTTGCTTAGTTCTTTGATTGTTCATGAGAATAGCATTTCTAGCCTAGTGTCGAAGATGCGATTCGTATTATTTAGTGCACAACACTCTTCGTTCTTGATTATTAGAACACTTGAGAAGTTATATTGCGATGATAGAATAATTGATTTAATGATGTGAGTCATACTTTAT
Source organism: Avicennia marina (assembly GCA_019155195.1). NCBI lineage: Eukaryota > Viridiplantae > Streptophyta > Magnoliopsida > Lamiales > Acanthaceae > Avicennia > Avicennia marina. The sequence goes on from CM032767.1 coordinate 9,839,089, forward strand.
GTAATTGATGAATTTTCTAGTGCATGAGTGAGATTAATTGAGAGAGAGAGAGAGAGAGAGGACTTGGAAAAATTTGAAAAATCCAAAAAAAATTATTAAAAATGTGAGCTTGTGGAAAAATATTTCTACTTCGCTTATTGGTGCAACTTAGTAATCAGAATTGCGTAGAGCCTCCTATTCTGTCTTGCGTAAAATGGTTATCCAATCATGAGTATGCAAAGCCCATTGAGTAAGTTGTAGGCTTAGTAACTAGGGGTGTAAAAAGGCTCATAATTTAGGAAAGATTGTGAAGCTCATAAAAGATTAAGAGAAATAAGTATGGAGGAAAATTGAAAAAATAAATAGTCCCATACTATGGTCCTCTTAGTTTTTTGTTGATGGAACTTGTTCAAGGAAGTAAATTATTAAAGTGGGTTGTCTTTGAATTAATTGTCTTAGAATTGCTATAGAATCATCAAGTGGTTGAAAAGATTAGAAGTTGAGGAATGACACACACATATGAGAATTCATGTTGGAAACACTTGGGTGAAGGGTACTATGATCTTGAGTGATTTTGAATTATGTGACGTTTTAATACTTTAATTTCTAAAATTAAGAGTGGTCAAATTTTTAGTTTATGATTTCATGATTTTATAAGTTTGTAATTTGATTGGAAAGAAAGTGTTTACTTGAGGATAAACAAACGTACAAGTGTGGGGGTGTGATGATGTCTAATGTTAGAGCATATTTGTACCCCATTGTACTTAATTTTGGCATGCATTTAAAAGTAAAATGGGTGCATAATGTTTTCATGCATGAAATATATTAATTGTGATGAAATGAAAGTATTTGGGTGTAGTTTTGGTGATATTTGGTCAATTATGGACATTATCTACATTTAAACGAATTTTTAGTCCGCATTTTAGGTTCTCATCCATGAGAAATGGAGTTGCGGCCGAGAAAAATGAGGTTGTCAGAATGAAATTTAGCTGCAACACATTTTGAAAATGTTAAATTCAGAGTTCACGACCATAGAAGGAATTGTCGCGATCTTGGGAGTCATGTTTATAAGTGCGAAGTGAAACGTAACGTCCACTAGAATTTGTCGCGGTTGGCACCACGATTGTGGAGAATAACGACACAACTGCAAGGAAGTATAGTGGAACCACGTGATTTGAGAAGTGAGAGTACTTAGTATTCGTGGCTAAGTTGCAAGGGCAAAAAAGGGCACATCAACCACGAAGCTAGAGATCATGACCGTGAAGCACAATGCAATAGGACTTGCAGATGTGATGTTAAGGGTTATTTGGTCTTTTCTCCTTTTGTACATCGACCTTATAAATACGCCTTCTACATGGTTTTTAGGAGTTTTTAGCCTAATTTTTACATTAAAATAACTTAGAAAACCTAAGAGCACTAGGATTGAAGCAAAGGAGAGGCGGCATGCTAGCCAAGGTTGAAGAATCCATCAAACACCACTAAGTTTTTCTTTAACTTTTTCTATGTTTTTGAATTGTTTAGACTGATGAATGATTTAGCATTAATTCTTATTAAATTTATGATGAGTTGCTAACCCAATTTCTAGTCCCTTTTGTCTATGCTTGGTGGAATATGTATGCATTAGTACTTGATTAATTATCTTTACTTGAGTTACTTGCAATTGTAAAATTGAATAGTAATTAAGGTAATCAGTCACTTTTCTAATTGATTTGTGGCTATGAGGATAATAATAAGAGTGAAACCTATGCGCTAGACTTACAATTTACAAACATTAATTTTGTATGAATAACGAAAGTGAAATCATAAGATTAATATAGATAAACAACTTAATTATTTGACTCGATCTAGTTTGGAAAAACTCACTAGAATTTTGAGTTGAAGTTATGGGAGAATATCATGTAGACTTTAAAATTAACGATTCCTAACTAGTGTAATTAAAATAATAATTAACACAACTAGCATACATAAAAAACCAACACAATGTAATAGACTAAATTCTTCAATTATTGACACTTCAAACTTCAAGTTTGCATTTACATTTTCAAAGTGATTGCTTTTCTTTCGTTAGTTTATTTATTATTCTATTCTTATGACTTAACTAATAGAACCCTAATTAGATTGATAGACTCGCAATACCTCCTCGTGGATATAACATCTGTACTAATCACGGTACTTGTTTTCTATAAATTTAATTTTGATAGGGTGACAACACTCATCAAAATTAAAATTAATATGTCAATAAAATAAATTAAAATTGAGAGAATGGAGGGAAAAGATAATATATAAAGAGTTGTGGGTATTTAAATAATTGGGAATGGTACAACTTAACTGTTCTTATTTGATTAATATGTAATATAGATATATCAAAAAATATAAAAATGTATTTTAAGATAAGAAAATAATGAAAGATAAATATAATTTGAATAGAGAAGATCAGATAGAAAACATTATAAATAGAAACAATAAGCTAAAAGCAAAAGGAAGAAAGATTATGATAGAAAAAATAAAAGAATAAAAAATAAAGACAGTTGCGTAATTTCATTTTGTGTAATAAAAAACTTTATTTTAATAATAATATGGTAGATATGCATGAGTATGCATCATGTACTGGAAAATTTTCCTTCTGAACACACAGATAATTACAATAAATCATTGGAACTTAAGGTCACATGATGTATAATGTAGACATGCAGCAAAGCTGTATTGTATAATAGTACAACGCTTTCCCCCCACCATGGAGAATATATCATTACAAGAAGAAAACATATCTTCATTCAAGATCTGTACGTAGATGCATACGTTGGGAATCACGTGCTAAAGCCCCTAATCTTGCCCTTTTGCTTTTTAATACTTAATCAACACACACACACACACACATATAAAGAAGGTGAATTTACGGTGATATTTATATACAATGATCATGAGCATCATCATTGATAATCATGCAAGAGAACGAATTTCAGCATAAAAGGCGTATCTAATGCAGTTCATCATTTGATGCAGTCAACAAAGAATCTGAAAATAAAGAATAATGTTTCTAAGTCAAATAGCCCATTTTCTCAGAAACCCTATTCGTGTAACTCCATTGAATGGTTGGCACGACTTGGTCGTGTTCTTCATGGTGTTACATTTTATTTTGATAGGTAACCTTTTAAGAAATCCCAAATATAATTCTTATATCATATAGGTTATCGAATTTTTCTACCGAAGTCTATCATTATTTTACAATAGTTGGTTACGATCATAAGAGTTATTTGTTAATCATCAATCATTATCAGTTGAAAGCAATGATCATTATTTTGTGACATATCCAGCAATGATGTACTCATTTCTTCACATGAAAAAATTGCGCATTAATAAGTTTGGTATTATTTTGCCAAAAAAAAAAAAAAAAAACAAACGAGCACAAATCAGCTAATTTTGTCATCTTTCAGACAAGTGATTTTAATTAAATATGAGCTTTAACTATACCATAAATAATATATATATATATATATATATATATATAAAGCTTATTTAGTTTTATCTTTATTTTTTCAAAAAAAAAAGCCTTAACTTTATATTTATAATTTAATTTCTTAATGTTGAAAGTAGCGTTTAGAAAATCGATTCAAACTAGACGACTGAATCAACTAGACCACCAACTAGTTGATCAAAAAAATGGTTTGAATAAGACTTCAAAACTAGAATTCTAATAAAACTAGTTAAAATTAAGTAAAACTGTGATTGGATTGCTAAACCTAGTGAACCACTCAAGGTTCATAAAAATTGAATAGCTTAAATTGATAAATGAATAAACCTTTAAATTCTAATTTTCCTTTTCTTAATTCAATTTTCATTTATTGTAATCAAATTATTTCTCTTTTACAATATTTAATAATTTTTTACTTAGACACGCTGAATATATATATATATATATGACTGTATTAAAATTTTATTATATTTTGATTAAATATATTAATAAGATGTAATTTTTTATATTTTTACATTTTATTCATTGAATTAATATTTATTGTTTTTATTTTTGTGGTATTTTTATTGATTAGTGTAATATATTTAACTATTAAAACTAATTAAAATTTTTTGAAATTATATACAAGTATTTTTCTTAATTTTTATTATTTTATGCATTTTTATCATATTAATTAATATTTATAATATAAATATTATGTTATCCATTCAATTGTGGTTAAACCATCAGTTGAATTAATAACTTTTAAACTGATAAAATTTTCAATTTGACGACCAGTTTAGTTTTTAAAACGTAGGTTCAAGGGACTATATGTGTGTGTGTGTGTGTGTGTGTGGCTTTTGATTATTCCTTTTGCAAATGAGAAATGGGTACTCCTGCGGCGATGAATATATACCGAGACACTTTTTCCGGCGCAAAGCTGAATTTGCCAAATTCTATAGCAAATTATAATTAATTAAAATATCAATTACTTTATATTTTATCAGGGAAGATAACTCGAAAAAATAGTTAACAATACATCTGCTTCCGCGGATCCAGCCTTTCTATTGCTACCTTCTGGGCCCAAATGAATTAATTTCTAGATTTTGCTTTTTGAAAGAACCAAACAGATAGGAATATTATCAGCTTTTAGGATCAGATCTTCTTTGAGGTTAATTTAGTTAATTATTATCAACTTATTTCATGGCTTAGTTGTCATGTTTCTACGGTGATTTTAGCATTGGACTTCTGGCCATCTTCTTTTACTGGATCCACAAAATGATGCACCCTGTCTGTGTTTGTATGTGTTTTATAATGTGACATATATATGAGTATTTTAATAGAATAATATGTATTTATACAGATATCACAATGTAAGCCACTCAATATATTATTTCCAAACCCTTTTACTCGTTAATTTTTTTCACTATTATATAAATATTAAATTTAATATACCAAGCTAATCGAATTTTTATTTTATTTTATCTCTTCATCTCTTGTGTCGAGGCATTAATAAGACAAACTACTCAATTCAAGTTCGATTAGCTTTGAAAATATTATATAATCTAATCAAGCTTGAATTTGAACTTAAACAATTTTTAAATTCAATCTCGTTACTTAACTTAAATTCTAATTTCATTTTAAATTTTACAAAATTGAAATAAGCAATATTAAGCAATTATTAAGATCGAGTTGCTACCTTGAACTCAACTCATTAGCCCTCTTACTCTTTTACAAAATTTTTTACAAAATTTATAGTGTATCTTAAATAACAGTGTTGTTCTAAATAAAAATTTAGAGATTTGAGAAACAAAATTTGTGTCAATATATATGGCTCCAATAACTATAGTTTCAAAAATCTGACAAAGGAATAGAACTGATGCTCTATTTGGATAACAAATCGAAGATACAGTGCAAAAGAATGAATGAAAATGTCCTAGCAATTGTATTTTATTTTTTATAATTTCATGATGATGTGAATTTCAATTTTTACATCACTAGTTACAAATGCACCCCTCACACGTAGGCATCTTAATTCAAAATATAATATTTTCTCACATATAAAAGTCTATTTTTTTATATAAATATTTTTAATTTATCAGGTATATCATATTTTATAATTTTGCATTTAACATATTATATGTTCAATACGTGTTCAAATTTTTTAATAATAATAAAACATAAATATAATATATCCCAAAAATTTGAACAATAAAAGTAAGCCACTAAAATTAAAATTATGATAATAAAGAATAAATCCACTATATTTTAAAAAATTTAATAATATAAATAAGTTATCAAAATTAAAGTCTTATAAGACAATTTATATATAATGAAAGTGAAGAAAAGTTTTGAGGAAAAATAATGAGTAAAAAATAAAAAAATATATAAAAATGTGGAAATACATAAAAATAAAGAAAAGGGTTGATATTTTAGTAGATTAATATTGAGAATCAAGATGGTTACTATCTATCCTTACAGTTAGTATATAATATAAATGTATTATGATATATAAATTTTATATTGCCTCGTTTAAGATAATCATATATTTTTTCCTGCATTGTACACTACTTATTTTATGAAATGATGTTTGGTTTCTTATCTAGAACTATATGAAGAGTTGAAAACTCACATAAAAGCTATCATTTGGTCTTAAATGTGACTGGACCAAATTGTCACTATTTTATTTATATTTTACATCTTTATCTTTTCTTTATATTTATATTTTTCTTTTTATCCTTCCCAATGAAAATTTGATTTACTATAATTTTCTTTTATCTCTTACGTACTAAACTTCCTTCTTTTGATCTCATTTTATTATATTTCTAATACATTTTCAAATTTTTAATAATTTTTTTATTGCTAAAATTCGTTAGATATGTGATAATCTATATTTTATTATCACTAATATATAATTCTTATTAGACAATAAATAATGAAATAAAATGTATGTACAATGTAGAATATTTATGTAACATAAATATAACATATATGTTTAAACTGCATTAAATTTTAAATTTTAAATTTAATTTGCCCACGTATAAGGTTTTCATTTACTGCTATTATAGAAATAAATAAGGGTGGCATATATGTATTATTAACCAATAGTTTTTGCGCACTTGATGTGCATGCATCTACAATTGATAGTGTAAATTATTGTTACACTTAAAATTTTACGTTTATTATGTAAATATTTTATGTACGTGCTTTATTTTTGTAATTTATTATTAACAGAAAATAATACAGTTATGTCTGCATAAGTTTCAAATATAATTTGATCAATGTAATGAAGTATAAAATTGTTTATAGAGAAGAGAAATGAACGGCTCAAAATAAATAAAAAAGAGAGTACTATAATAAAATCTAAAATTGCTATGTTTAAAATTTTAAAGACAATATTTAAAATTTAAAATTGCATATGAAAAAATGTTAAATAAAAAGGAAGAAATAAGTCAGAAATTAAGCTAGAAAACGAAAGAGAAGAAAAACAAAGGAAAGTAGGGTTGGTTACTTTAATAATTTAATTAAGGAAAGTAGGGTTGGTTACTTTAATAATTTAATTTTGTAACCAATTATAGTTACTATAAGGGTCACATGCATAATAAATACCACTGTTTTAGCGCATCCGTTGCTTGTGTAGTAAAATAATTTTATAAATAAATTATTTATATGAAATATATCTTTTCTGTTATTAGTATAAATCATATTGAAAGAAGTTTTAGAACATGTAAAAAAACAAATGGCCTAATTAAACTCTTCAATATAAGTTTAAAATAATTAATTTTATAATATGTGATAGGGTAAATTTTTACCAATAATTTTTTATAATGCAGGATAGAGATCAGGATCGTTGTTAAAAGGAAATGTTAGGAAATATTTTGAAAGACTAAAAAGAAGCTCTCGTGTATTTTAATAGATAGTATAGATTATTGATTGAATCACGAACTAGCTATTACTATATTGCTTCAGCACGTTGATTAAATACATGACAGCAATCTCATGAGCACTTTCAGTGACTAAAATAATTTTGTGGCAAATGTCAATGATTAAATTATATTAAAATGAGACCATTAATATTCATTTTTATATAGGACTTAAACGACTGTAAGAACACACACACACACACACACACATATTAAAATTGCGGAAGAAGGAATTGAATGATGAAAATGGAAATTGACAAATATTCTAGAATCAATTGCAATATACATCACAAAAATCCATGAAAAAGTTGACTGAGAAATTTCGTATAGAATAGAATGCAATTTTTCTCATTTTAACTATTGCAATTTAGTAATTTTGAATGTTTTGATATTAAAAATTTTTGCCAAATTAAGAACACAAAATTCTAATTTCATCGTAATGTTGAATGTTAGAAGCGCGCGATGCAAAAAGCACACGCTATGTAACTGGCCACGTCATTTTACTGACCACCAACTTATAATTTTAGTGGAGAGCTCCAAATTTTAGATGAAATCAGAGTTTTTTATGATTAAGTTGTCAATTTTTCTCAATTTCAAGATATTTTTTGCAAACATAAAAGTTAAGGAGTGGCAAAAATGTACACATGTAATAGTTAAAGGGTAAAATGAAAATTGTAGTAGTTAAGAAGGACAAAAATTGCATGTAGTGCCCATTCTCTCTTCTCTCTTCTTTCCTAGTCAGAAATTTAGAACACTTTGCTTGTTCTCCCACAGTAGATAATGTGCTACGCCATGCGGATTCTGATATATACAGTGATACCTATCCCACGCTCATTTTCTTCGTGTTCTTGTTCTTCAAAAACCCAACAATTTATTCAGAAATGCCCTACGCTTTGACTCCATGAGTGTTTGTCTGCACCCAAATAGGTTTTTGCCCACATAAAAGATCAAGGAATAGGTGAATCTTAAGAGTTAAATAGCACCTTTAATAATTTGTGTATGGTTGTGTTTATTTCGGTGTTTTGTTTTAAATGTGGTTCCAATATTAATTCTGAATGTAATAAGCACTTACGATTAGATTATTTACGACATTAGACACATATTAAATTCAAAACTCTGTGTACAGCGACCAGGTCAACACCGGATCAAGTTTGACTTTGGTTAATACTAAAAAAGTTATTTTTATTCAAAAGAATGATTTCGAATGAGTTCGCTTTAGATTTGTACGGGTCCAAAATTTAGGGAGGGAAATAGTTAGCTTTATTCAAATTTCTTAATTTATAAATTGATCTAGACAAATATAAATAAGATTTACTAAATAAGTATATTAGAAGTAATAATTTGACCAAAAAAATAGCATTGGTCACACCTAATTGAAACTCAATCTAATTTAAAATTAATTAATTGAATAGGGTAGAACACACAATTTCAGATCTAATTTACCAACTGCTATACTTGGATTGGTGATGACGTAATTTTTTTAAAAAAACCGAATTGGTTGTATAATACTTAATTGCATCAACATAATTGTCATAAATTTATCATTAAAAATTAACTAATAATGCATAATTAACCGCAAGCAACTCTCTCTGCATCGAACACAACTCTTAAAGATGGTGTTTGAACTCGTAAGTTTTTTAAAATATTTTATAAGATATTTAAAAGTTCATAAATTTCTCTAAAATATTTAGTAAATTTTGTAGTTAAATAATTTATAAACTTACAAAATAATATATTTAGATCTAATAAATCCCTTGAAAATATGTTAATTCTTATATGGAATCATCTTATAAACTACTTCCTATTATATGTTTAAAAAAATATATACCTTTACTTATGTTATATCATTAATATTTATTTATCTTTATCAATATTATATCAAAAATATTATGGTCATTCATGCGTAAAAATATCAATGCAGTCTTGTTTTGTTATAAAATGATTTTATTATTTTTATTTAAATATTTTATTAATTTATTTTAAAAATAAAACTTACGATCTTACTTTAAAAGCACTTTATAAGCTTTAAGGGTAATAACTTTTTCAATATTTTATAAGCTGCAAGGGTTATAACCTTTAAAGAATAAGCTTACCCCTCATAATAATTACTAGTATTAATATTACATAAATTTATACTTAAACCATTTTTTTAGAAAGATTAATTTAAATAACTTAACAACGCGTGCCTACACACATTATAGGCAATCAACGTAAGCTATGTAGCTAGTGGGGTACATCCATGTGTGCACACGTTTAAATATGACGTATGACAGCTATGAGTTGTTATTAAATCTTTTCCTTTTCCAGCTACACAGTGCAATTGCACACATTAGTGCATTTTGATATGTAAAATATACAACAAATGTAAAAAGCTAAAAACAAAAAAAAAGCAAAGAAAAGAAAAAGAAAAAGAAAAACCCTTCTGCATGGCATTTTGTTATCCATTTTCAAATGCAACAATTATAAGGAAAAAATTTAAAGAGTCCGACAGGCATGAATCTAAAGCTGATACTGAAGATTTTACTTGTTGATCTCGAGAAGAGGATGAAATGTAGAATGATAGACAAACGATGGAACTACAGAGAAAGACGGACGATGGCAGAAAAATTCTGGAGACTTGTGACCAAAGAAATGCATTTACTGGGAAGACAGAAGTGACAGCTTCTTGCAGTTTTCTGGTGGGGTTGAAAGCCAGAAGCCACACTGTACACACAGCAACAGGAAAATCCATGTTGGAACTTCTATTTGGGGCCATGTGTTTGCTGTCATTTTATTTTATTATTTTTAATCAAAATAATGTATTGCGCTTTTTTTTTTATTGACATTTTAATAACGCATTATCATGCTTTTAAACTTACTACATAAAAAGATTACTCACAAATTAAATATATTATTGTACTCATCGATATTAATAAATTTCACATAGGATAAGTGATAGGGTCTATTCTTTCCTGCAGAATTAAATAAAAAACTATTTTATTTACTACGAAATGCACGTCTTTTCATATATAACTTAAAAATATTTATAACAATATATTTTCACTTTCGTATCTGCTTAATCATCAATTTTAACACATCAATTCAAACATGCTTTTATTTTTCACACAAAAATCGAGTGAAATTAAATTTAGCTTTGAAAATGCTAGATATTGGGTTTTGAAAGCAACCGCTTGAATTTAATCCAAACGATCGCTGGAGGTTGCAATGACAATTTAAAATTAATTCAAGAACGACGTTTGCATTTACATTGATTGCCATCTCTGTCATACGCGTACATTACATTATAGGCGTCGTGTGGAATTATAATATTAAATTATATAAATGATGCAATTTCAAAATATGTTGATGTATAACATACCCACATATATATGCCAAGAGTACACACTTGGAAAAGGTTTCTTTACACATACGGGACTGTAACCGTAACCCTAGTGCTTGGGGTGAAACAAATTCATTAAGCCTCCTCTTAATTAATGTACTTTAACTGTTAATATTATTTATTCATATAAGTACCAAGGTAATTAATAGTGATGCTTTGAAATATAATTATAATTGTTATCTATTGGTTTACTTTTTGGGGGGTGGCAGATAACATTGATTGGTTTTATACTCTAGTATATTGAGAAAGTGAACTGAAAATCTGCAGAAGGGCCAGCCACTTCACCTTTATGGATCCAATGCAAGAAAGATCTGTTCCTCACTGATTAGTAAGATTCACACTTCACTTCTAGCGATGGGGACCAAAAATCTCATGGTGCTCGGTGTTACAGTACTTTTATCTGGACTGTGCTCTGGGAAAAATAGGTTTGTTCTCTCATTTTTGTTTTGAATTCCCACTTTTTTTTTCTCACCAAAACTTAAACCCTACTCTAAAATTACATATAATAATATATTACATCAAATCCTAAATTTCACCTACAACCACATATAACCACGACAACAATACACACACTACAATAAATTCACTTCTATTAACAATATTTTATTTTACTTACACATCAAATTATTCTTGTGACACCAATTTTGCGAATCCTAAACTTGAATGGAGTGCTCCTGCGACACTACAAGATGATGATTGTCCTTTTCTTCTCTCTCTCTCTCTCTCTCTATTTTCTCTTTCTATCTTTTTATGTTTCTTTTTATTTGTACATTTTTTTCACTTACTTAAATAATTTCTATTTTCTCTTTCTATCTTTTTATGTTTCTTTTTATTTTCTCTTTTTCATTTGTACATTTTTTTCACTTACTTAAATAATTTCTATTTTCTCTTTCTATCTTTTTATGTTTCTTTTTATTTTCTCTTTTTTATTTGTAAATTTTTCCACTTACTTAAATAATTTTTTAATTTTCTCTTGTTTAGAATTTAAGTTATGTATTTCTTTTTCTTCTTTTCTCATTTTCTGCTTGTGAATTATTTCTTCATTTTTTCAAATTATTTTTTAATCTTAATTCAAATTGATTTCAAAAAATTAGAAATTGAAGTAACCGAATGAATAAAATCCAAGAAATATGTACATATATAATTACATTATCTTTTTAACTAAAAAATTAGCTAATAAATAAAAATGTAAAAGAAAAAAGATATAAAATAAATCTTAAAAGAAGAGAAAAATAATAAATAACTAGAACGAAAAATTTTTTCAAAAAAAAAAGGAAATTTAAAAATAAAAACATAGAGAAAAACGAAATAAATGGAAGGAATGAAGAAAAGAAAAGGAGAGAAATAGAGAGAGCATTAATGCAAATTGGAATAGAAACTCAAGGAATAACTTAAATTGTAAAGAAGATAAAATTAAGAAATTATTTAAATAAGAGAAAAGTTTACAAAAAATTGAAAAATAAAAAGGAAACATTAAAAATGGAACAAAAAAATAAAATAAAGTAAAGATACAAGCAAAGAGGCATTTTATAAAGACAACATTCTAGCGTAGGATCTACTAAATCCCAAACCACTTATAACTATTCAATCACATCAAAGACTTATCATTGCTTTCCTACAAAAACATTATCATTATATTTTTTTTTTCCACAAATCTCATATAATCATATATAATCAATTACTATTTACTCCCAAAATTTCATTTCCTCCATCTCACTGAATCAAATTTGAGAGACGGATATATCACCCCATCGCACCCATCTTTTGGCAAATAGTAGGTGTGAAAGGGACTTAAATCTTGTAAATCTAATACTTGAAGTAGACATTTCTATTTGAACTATCAAAAAAACCTTACTTCAAACAAGAGTCCTCTCTTCATTTTCTGTGTATGCCTCATGTGCCATTACCTTACCTTCCTAGACAAAAGGGAGTTTGATTAACAAACAAAAAAGACTAAGGGGAGTAAACCTCTGAGAAATCAAGAAAGGACAATATTTTAGTGGGACTTTATCGAACAAAAGGCTATTAACATTAGGCCAAAAAAAAATGTAACTCCATGCCTGTAAGATTGCAGAGCGAAAATGAGCAGTGGTCCTTATTAAAGAAAAACTAAGTACAAACATACATAGTAGGTTAATGCAGAACTAATCACTAGGCTCATGGCTAGAGAATATTCTCTTACAATTTAGCTTCACACACACACACACACACACACACACACACAAATCACCGGTTTTTATTCCCAATCATGAACAATCCCTCAACAATCAAGACTCCTCACATGGACAATATATTTCTAGTCACAGTATATATGTAGACTCAAACAATTTGCCAACCCCCAATGCTTAAGTCAAGTCGACCGGTAATCCTTGGCAGTGGAATGCATACAATAAGTAAAACCACCATATAAATAATTAACTATTCTCTGAAAGATGAACAGATCTCTTGCGTAGGTAGAAAGGAAAGCATGTGAGGCTAACTTATAATTAAGGTAGAACCCCATAAGTCCGATGGATAAAATTTTCATACCATGCGAAAGGTAATAGAAAGGCTTCTGCAGAATCCATTTCCCTAGGGAAACACAAACCCTAGATAGGTTATCATGGGACGAGTCTCCGTGAATTTTTCTCAGAAATTTCCATCCGCCCCGCCCCCGGGAGGGTTATAGCTACCATTCCAAGGGAAATGATAATTATATGGGTATGTGAAGCTAGAAGGCGTTTGATAAAATCCACCCCCATCTGTAACTCCCTCGCTTCCAACCCTTCTGTCGTACTCCAATCGCTGGCGACTTGGCGCCACCAAGGGGATCGAAGATACAGGAGCGGCAGTGGTCTGAAGGCTGCTGCAGGCATAACGCATCAAGTCCGCCTTGGCGGCATCAAGCTCCTTCTGGAGGCGCTCCACCTGCCTTTGGAGGAAAGAAATAGCCCCAACGCAGCCGTATACAGGGTCTGTAACGCGGGCCTCCGCCTCATAGGCGAGGGATTTGACTGCTTCGCCGCGCTGGTGGGGCAGAAGCTCGTTGAGGAGCTTGGAGACGTTGCTTGCGCCGAAGATTTTGTGCACGTTGGCAAACTTTTGGGGTTCTTCAGGGGGGAAGTAAGGTGCGAAGATGCAGCCCGGCGGGCATCTCCTCCGCAAGAACTTGCAGGCTGCGCAGGGGGGATTGTAGGAAGACATTGAATTACGTACCTGTGCATCAAGAAATTAATCCGATTGTCAGAATTCTTTGATGGGCTTACTTTTCTTCCTTGAATCTAACTCGTTTATGGACATTTATATATTTCGTTTCCACCAATCTGCTTTTATCACTTCTTGTTGTCCTTTCTTTTTGCTGCATGTTGGGTGGTCATCTGACAAGCTGTCCGTAATTTTAGTCCCTTGTCATCGCAGTAGCTTCAATTAAATTTGCATTTCCACTTTTGGAGACTGAATAAGTATTCTCACCATCAACTTACTTTCTGTTTTTTAACAGATAAGCTACTAATTCCTGGTGGTTATGTCCTAGCACGAATTGGCTCCCAAATTCTCCGACTCCTCAACACCGGAGGTCCACCGGCTCATCAAGGGATCAAGTAGGTTTGTTTCTTTGTCCTACTAATTTTATATATCCTACGTTTTACCTCTCTCACTCAAACAGAAAGAAAGAATTTTCGGAGAACTTGTCAAATTTTCCTAGCATGGTGTTGAAACTATGAATAGAATTGACTTTTTCACCGTTTCAGTTTCTTCAAGTGTGAATCTTCATTTGAATTTCAAGCTCTACTTAGTGGCGCGGTGATCCAAAATGGTCCTGTTATATTACAGCTATTAAAGGGCGTGAGAATCTGGCTCGTAGATCATGTTTGTTAATCACTACACAAGCCAGATCAGAAAAAACCCTAGATCGAGCAATTGTCAGCGTTAAAGATAGTATGTATATTTTTACCTTTACCAAAAGAAACATATCACTTGAAGAAAGTGAAACAAATTTGAATAGCAGAAAAAGGGCTTCTTGAAGTTACCTGTCTTGTGTATTTTATTTTTTTGTTTTGATCGGAAAGAAAGGCCTCTACCTTTTTTCTCGTGTGGAAGATGTCTCAAGAAATCTGTTAATCCTTTGCTTCTTCAAAATTCAGTAAAAGTGCCAAAATTGCAGCAACTGGATGGATGCTGCAACTAATTCACAGAGATTTTCTCTTGGAGATAGGTGGCCTTCGTTAATGGGGAAAACCCTAAATTGGAAGGGAGACTGGTTGAGATCAATATAAAAAGGGGCAAATGGGATGGAATGTGATTGACGACGGGGCAGAGGGCATTTAGTGGATGGAGAAGGAATGAAAGGGCAAAAGACAAAGGTGATAATTAATAAATGAAGAGGTACAGAAGAAAAGATGACTACACACTACGTCCAATAATTATATCATGGCAGTGGGGGATGTCACCCCCCCTTTTAATTTTATTGCTCTTACTTCTCTTGCCACTTTCCATTGCATAGAGAGAGCCAAAAAATCCTCTAACAATAACTTTCTCGTTTAATTTTTCAAACTTATCTCATTCGAATTAGAAGTTATACCTGTGTGTATATATATACCCATCTCATTTATATGTGTACACACACAAATATGTGTGTGTGTCTGTATTCTTGTCATAATGCCCTTTTCAAGAAATTTTCCTGGAGACAGTGTGGTTGGTGGTGATCAATCATTCACACGTACATATATATATAGAGACTTTATATATTCTCATAAAATTTAGACACTCTTTATATGTGCAAATTTATTTATATATCATAAGATTATTATATTTTAATTAATAAAAAGACAATTATTTACTATTAAAAGTATAAAGAATATTTAAAATAATAAAAATAAATAAATATCAAGAGATTTTGAAATAAAAAAAGAAAATATGAGAGAAAACACAAATAAAGAGTTAAAGGAAAAAATAAAAAAATTGAAATAAGAAAATTATGTGATTTTACATTGTGCGAAAATGTTTATAATAAAAAAAGGATGAAATATCAAAAGAAATTTTAAAATGATAAAATTTGATAAAGTATTTAAATATAGATTGCAAGTTGGATGAAAAGAGAGAAGAAAATGAAAAAAGTATAGATGTATTTAACATAAGGGTAATTGTATAAATTCACTTGTGCAACCACGAATCCTTATTATTTAGAAATAATAATAATAATAATATAATATAAATATGCTATATTATTAAGAATTTGAGGCTAATTTAATTATACAATGTAAATTTACAAAATTACTCTTAATTAACAACTTTACTACATCACCCTTAGTTAAAGTACCAAATACATTCAGTTATTCAAATATGAGAACTCTTGTTTGAAATTAAATTTTAATAAACTTTTCGTTTTTTTAACTAAGCACGCACATTGAGTGTGTCAATTTACTAGTTATTCTAAATAGTACTTTTTGGTTATATAATGTACAATTAGACAATTACCCTTACCTTAAATTATTTTTTTGACAAAATCCTTTTCTCCATTTTCTTAACTTGTTATTTTTCTATGCATTCTCTCTCAAAGTTTCTCTTTCCAAATTCTTTTTGGTCATTTTTCATTTTTTATTTTAAATATTTTTTATAGCTTTATTTTTAAATAATTTTATTTCTTTTATTTAAAATACAATAACTTTATAATTTATACTAATATTTGCAAACACTTGGAGTGTGCAATTTTATTTAGTATACATAGTAGAGTTTCTTCGAGAAAATGAAAACTAGAAAATGGTTCTTAGAAGCAGAGCAGATCGAGAAGAATATATAGACGGAAAAATTAATATGAAATTTTTTGTGACATGGACACCTTCTGTGGCAAATATAACATAATCTGAAACAGAAACCACTGATGATGCATATATCCATTCGACCCTCATCAGAACCCAAAAAAAAGTGGGAGAATCTCAGGGAGGCTGTTTCCTAAGACACATTCAAGTGATTTGATTTGTAGATTATTAATCATAATCCAAATATCCCAGAGAGGCTGCTGATTTTGTGCCTGTTGGTCAAAATAGGTGGGCTGGAGAATGGGTGAATATGTTCTGCTCTTTGGTGATCGTCGCAGCATTCTTGCTTTTGCAATTTTATCCTCCACTAAAAGGAAGATATTTCGGAATTTCTATCTCACAACATGTAGCAAGAATTACCAAAAGGATGGCTTGCTTAAGTGGTTCAGTCAAAGTCAGTTTTAAAGAGAAGCTATGGATCTGACTACCATTTGTACGTATATAAATATTTGTCCTTTTCGTTAAATAATTTGAACTCTATTTAGTTTAGTTTAGTTCCATTTGAGGTATATTTGTTTCCAATTGTTATTGTAATATATCTTCAGCCATTAGTTTATATTTGATGCAATGGCTTCTATAAAAACAATTATACATGTAGTTAGATCTATTATGTGACAAATGTTGGTTTTGGCTCACGAAGTAGACTAGAAGTTAGCAATCGACATGGTGGGAATTAATTTGCATTAATTTGAATGCCTTCAACCTAAATATTCAGTTTCTTAATGACACTACTCGTAGTAGTTTAAAAGAAAAAAATCATAACTCATTCCTTTTCAAAATTAAAATTTTCATTTGAGTATATAAAGTTTTAAATATAACTTTATGTATCTTAAAAATATATCAGTGACTTAATTTCATTTTTTTTTTCACATCGTCCTTGCAATTAAAATGTCATTTAAGGTGAAGATACTGATATTGGTCACCCTGCAATTTGGCTTATCCTTATTTGCACAACTACCTAGACAGCCGCAGGATTTATGAAGTTTCGACCACAAACAAACTCCAGGATCACATCAAATTTTGTCAGTATATGTATATGTATATTTGTATATATTTACTACATACCTATACATATTTACTATGTATGTGCATTTTTTTTGGGGGGGTGGGGGGGGGGGCGAGGGGGGTGGGTCTTAATTGCACTAAGCGTTAATAAACGACGTTTCTAAATCAGCAGTTACATTCATCTCGAGGGCAAATGATCCACTCAATTATCAAGCCTGCGCATTCTAGTAATAGTAATACACTCTTGGTGAGTGGGCAATTTTTTTTATAAATTATAATATTTTATTTATTCTAACAAATCAATAAAAATAAATTAATTTTAATTGAGAAGGTATATAAGGAGTTAAAAAAAGATTAAAAAGAAGAATGAATTGTAAGATATAAAATCTAAGAGAAAAAAATATAGAATTATATTAAAAGAAAATAAAAAGAGATAGAAATATGAAAAATATTTAAATAAAGATGTTATAGTAATTTAATATTGTGCAACTAAAATCATGTGTTTTACCTTAATGTCATAAAAGAATATATAAATTTGTAAAAAGAAAAGAAAAAATAAAACTAGTAAGTGAACGATATAAATTATATTTAAGAGAAGAGTGAAATTAAAATATGAAAAGAATTAAGTGTGTATAGTAATTACGAATTGTGTAACCCAATTTTCTTATTTCGTTAATATATAAGTATAGATATAAATTTAAACTGTCAAAATTATTCAAAACAAAAATAAAGAAAGATTATTTAAGAGAAAAAATTTGAAATAAAACATAAATAAAAATCATCAGTTAGAAGAAAAGGAACAGAGAAAATTATAGCAAATAAACGAATTTGAAATAAAGGTTGTTACGGCAACTAAAAAGCCTTATTTTTACTATAATATACAATAGATAATAACATATTTTAGCAATACTTGAACTTGTACCACATTATTTTGTAACTCCCCCCTTAATTGTTAATTACTTTCATAATTAACCTGATCTAAGAACTTAGTAGCACATATTTCGACTCTTTATGATCTCTCTGTTGAAGATGTATATGGGGCATGTGGCCTTTATTTCCTAAGGTGATGTTTATATTGAGTGATAAGGTGGTTATATTGTTTTACAGAGGTTAACAGTCAACTGTTATTATCAAATGATTGATGCCCTAATACGACAAGGGTTCAGCTCAAATTCACAAAATTATAAGGTAAATAATTCCATTATTTTTCAAAATAATTATTCGAACCACACACACACACACACACTCATTATTATAATTGGGGTATCTATTTTCAATTATTTTCGACCAAGATTGCATCTAATTTTCATCGGCTTTTACGGATGTGAAGGGTAATAACACATATTCTGCATCGCGTCTTTATAGTCTCTATAGAAATATTCTAATTATATTTAAATCAAAGTGGTGAAAACCACGCAGAAAGTTAGAGATTCTCATGCCCAATTTTTATAGTTCTCCATCTGCACCATCCCTTACAAAATTCAAGTGCTGAGATTAGAATATAAATGCATATAAATACATCTCATTTGTGACAACACTATTATGAAGCATTCCAAAGAACATTATATATAAATATACATATATATAATAATTAATTTTACCATTTATTTCGATTAGAATTATTATTTACCAATTGAAAAGAGGACCCATCTTATTTTAAAAGTTTAGATAGTGATAGGGCTTATTATTTGATTAAATACCAAATTTTAAAAGTTGGAACTCGAACGCTATAAACAGTTGCCTAGGGGTCATTGTAAATTATCCCTCTTCATATTAATATTAATTTTAAAATCACTTTCTATATTTTGCACATAGATTCGTGTCAATTTTCATACAAAAGTTTTTTCTTTGTGTACTTTGTTAACTCTAAAGCTATTATTGGCACATTTGTTGGTAACGTTGTGTTAGTAACGATTGCGATAAAGTTTTAAGTCAATTAAGAGTTTATGCTAAATTTTGTTAATATCCAAACTTTTGGTAGAAGGTTAAATTTAAACGGGACTCGTACAAAAACATCTTTGGATTTGAAGTGTTGATGAATTTGGACTCTTGATACAATTGGGACAGAAGAAGTTTACATCATCAAAAACTCCAATTGGATGTGCATTACAAATTCAACCATATCTCAAACTCCTACTGCAGTATTCTATTGGATGTAACAACAATAATTTGATATTTATCTACAACCAAGTTTTTATGAGTTGAAACTTATCAATTGGTAGTTCTCTTGGAATGGATCCAGACATGGGAGATAATTGGCTTAGACTCTAATTAGCCAGCCATGAGAGTGATAATATTCTCTAATATTAAATACTTGTTACAGTGAGTCTAGTAGTATGAACAATTTTGCTCTTGACCAAATCTGTCGAGAGTGAGTGTTGGGTCTAAAAGAGTAGTTTAGATTAAATACAAAATGTGGGTTAGCTTTAGTGCATCCAACATAGTTGGATACTTTGGGAAGATATTGGGTTTGTAAATTAATGTGAAAGTTGTTTACTTTGTTTTCACTATTCATTGGTTGAAATAGTGAAATCTGCTTAGCTAGGGACTCGTAGATGTAGGAGTAAAACTCCGAACTGCGCTAACAATATATGTGTTCATTAATTTAATTCTAATGGTGTGTATGTGTGTGTGTTTTCTTACTATCTATAGTTCCTAATTGTGTGTTGTGCTGTTGCAACAATTGCAACAGTATCACTGCTGCATTTTTCTTGTGACTTTAGAGCCAAGTTACTAATTATGCTTGGTGTAAAGCAGGTATAATCCTAATGATTTTTGAAGGTCTGCAGTCAAGAGTACTAAGGAAGGAATATCTATAGTACACCCTCTACTTCTCAATAGTACCAATTATCCCTACTGAAAAGCACATATACGTGCGTTCATAAAATTTCAAGATGAAAAAGTTGGGTATGCGATTGAGAATGAGTGACATCTACTAACTAAAAAGAACACTGAAGATGTGGAGATTGTCAAAATGTGAGATCAATGATAATGGAAAAAGAACAAGCTACTCCAAGTAACTCAAAAGCAATCAATGCAATTTTCACAAGCGTGGATGATGAATAATTCAAGTTGATATCCACATGAGAGATAGCAAAAGAAGCTTGGGACATTCTCAAAAATATTCATGAAGGTACGAGTACTGTTAGAACTTTATATTTCAAATGAGAGCTTCTCAATTGGAAACTTTAAGATAATAGAAGATGAGATTATTGCTGAATTTAATAGAAAGTTGCGTCACATTGCAAATCAAACCTTTCAATTGGGTAAAAAAGATATTTTGAAGTTAAAATTGTGAGGAAATTTTTTTGTTATTAGCCCACAAGGTTTGCCGTAGAGGTTTTCGCTATAGAGGAAGCACAAGATATTGATAATCTATGCCTTGATGAGCTTATGGGTTCATTACAAATATATGAAATGAATTAGAATCATGGTAAAAATTAAAGGAGTTGACTTGTTGAATATTGAAAAATAGTCAAAATAAATATTTCAACATTGATGACACGATTGTATCAATGGTTAAGGAGCTTAAAAGGCTATTGAAACAAAGAAACAGAAGAACGTCAAATAAGCTTAGAAATTTATCTAACATGGCCCCTAAAGATCATGGTAAGTGATATGATTCTAAACCAATTAGAGGTGCTATGTAATCGGGGCATGATATCCTGTTGTGACTCGGGATTTTTGAAAGGGCCAATAGTTAAAAATTGGCTTCAAAATTGAGCTCCAATATTGGTTAACGTGGATTTTGAAAATTGGAAGGAACCAATAGTTTAAATCAATCTTAAGGTGCCCTAATCAACTTGGAAGGAGTTTCAGCACATTGGAATTATGATCGGGGTAGAGTTTGATTGATCCCACTCAACTCGATTGACCTGGGCACGTTTTGGTGTGTGTAGTTTTTACGATTGCAAAGGATGCAATAGATCGCGATGACCCATGACCGACATGATTGAACCATTATAGGATGATCATAGGATGACTTGATTAACACAGATCGATTCATGAAGACATGATCAACCGTCTTGCAAGTCAGATCAATCACATAAGGCAGGAATTGCAAAATTCAAGCTTAATTTCAAATTTTGAACGTTGGAGCCTATTTTCCCAGGGTATTTAAGTCATTTCAAACTTGTTGAGCCTAGGAACATTTTGTAAACTATATATACCCATTCCTCTAGCACTGTAATAGACATTGAACTTTGAAACTTTGATATTTAACAATGAATGAAGATTCTTCTTTCACCTTCCATACTTTTGTGTTTGAGTGTGTTAAGGGATTTTAACTCCCAAACTTAAGTATCAAATTAGGTCATTCAGTTGCATTCTGGTGGTTTGTGGCCAACATGTTCATAGGATAAGTGTTTGGTTCTTTGGTTGTTTTCATTACCAACTTGTTGTAAAGGTTTACCGCACGTAAAGTACGTTCTTAATTGGTGGTTTTGGATACAATCTTGCCGTCTATTTTTTCCCTTTTGTTTTATTTTCCTTTCTTTTATTCTATTTTCCCAACTATGTTTCGATCTTTGCTTCCATTGTGTTCACATCAGTAAGAGTTCCAAAGAGATTGAGAAGTTTGAACCTCAAAGAAAAAGAATTCAATATTATGATTGTGGTGGATTTAGTTATGTTCAAGTAGAGTAAACCTATATTCTGAAGAAGTAAGAAAAGTCTATGAATATGACTTAGAGTGAAGATGTATCAAAAGAGTTAGGTGATGACAATCAAACGAGCAACCATGTGACATGTAATTTTGTTAGCAGGAAAGCGAAGAACATAGCATATAACGTTGCAATATCTATAGCAACAATAGAAGACTAATATGAATGCTATGATGTAAAGTTTGATAATTTTTTTTACCAGTTATTCCTAATAAAATTACAATGATGACTAGATCTAAGAAAAGGAAGAAAAAGAGAGTAAAAACATTTTGTAGTTTTTGCAAAAAATTGGGACATCACATTGGAAGTTGCTTCATATTATTGAAGAATATATTGCAGGAAAAAGATGTTACAACTAGTATTGCTAAGAAAAACAGCATGAAAGGTCAAATTAAACAAATTTGGATTAAAAAATTAGACCATAGATGCTTTATATCTCACACGTCTCCAAATTATTGTTTAAAGGATGCATGGTGTATTAACAATAGAGGTAATCTTTCAAATAACAAAAGCTACGTATACAAGTGCATGGATTTTCGAGAATGTCAAAAGAGCAATATTCAAGGGGAGAGCAAACAAAATTTTGAATGCCAAACGTTGCAACAAGGACCTACCTATAACTCAAAATTGTTTAGATAAGATATTAGTTGGAAACCATGTTGAAAAAAAAGACAAGAAATACTGTTGCAACACTATACTCAACAATGTATAAACATTCTACAGCAAGTACTAATTGTGTTGATATCCTTCCATATGATAATAACTTTGGTGGTACAACTAGCCCATCTCATTTATGAGGTATGTTTGGTATCTCATTTGCATTTGCTTGTCCTTTGGCAAATGTGTGATATAAAGAGGGAGAAAAGTCCTAAAGGGAAAGGGGAGTGAATTGCCTAGCATAGTTATTGACGATAGTACTTAGTGAGTTGTTTTTGAAATTTTTTATATTGATATTATCTTATTGGGAATTTGGATTGGTTGTGCCACAAAGGTGCCGAAGGGGGATATTATCAACTATAAAGTTATTGTTAGTACATTTGTTGGAAACATCATAGTTGTTGTACTGGTAGCTATTGTGATAAAATCTTAAGTTGACTAGGAATCTATGATGAATTTTGATGAAATCCCAACTCTTAGTAGAAGGTAAAATTCAAATGAGACTTGCATAAGAACATCATTGGACATTTGGAGACTTGAACAGTTTGAAGTGTTGAAGAATTTGGAATATTGATACAGCTTAGACAGAAGAAGTTTGGATCATCACAAACTCCTATTGGATATGCACCAAGAATTCAAGTCTATCCCAAACTCCCACTACAGTATTCTACTAGAAGGGGCAAAAATAGTTTGACATTTATCTACAACCAAGTTTTTAAGAGTTGAAACTTATCAATAAGGAGTTCTATTAGAATCGACAATTTGCAATCAACACTTATAAATACCAGTCATTCTAGACTCCCATTAGCTAGCTGTGAGAGTGCAACTATTCTTTAATATTAAACATTTGTTATTATGAGTCTAGTGGTGTAAACAACATTGTTCCTAAACTAACCTACCGAGAGTGAGTGTTGGGTGTCAAAGGCTAATTTAGCTGAAGCACAAAATGTAGAGAAGTTTTGATACATCCAACATAGTCGGATGACGTGTGTAAGGTATTGGGTTTGTAAGTTGGTGTGAAGGTTGTTCACTTTTTTTTCACTAATTAGTTGAGATAGTGAAATTTGCCTAACTTGATGCCCCAAATGTAGGAGTTAAGCTCTAAATTGCATTAACAATCTTGGTGTTCATTATTTTATTTTTGTTGGTATGTGTGTTCTTATTATCTACAATTCCCAATAGTGTGCTATGTTGTCGCAACAGCCATAACAATATCACCGCTACGTTTTACATACTTTTAGGTTTTGAATGTGACTAAATTTCTTTTATTTCTTTAGGGTTTTTTCATGAAAAAAAAATCCATAATTATATTTTGCTACTACTACATCAGGTAGTATTAGAGTGAGTTACTCCCTTTCATTAATTTAACTCTAATGAGCGGATATTTGACAAATAAATAACGTCATCTAGGCAAGAGATTGGCTCTTAACCAATGTTTTGTTGAAATTATAAGACCTTATAGGGATTATCCCTCTGCAAAATTTCATTAATGATACCTAGAGTTCAAGGAGTTCCATTTGAGGGTGTTGTGCCCCATCCTATAATAATAGTTGGAATTGAAGCATTAATCAATTTTGCTATTACACTAAACAGGTAGAGGAATATAGTTGGTGATTTCTACACAATTGTTGGTGCCTAAATAGAAAAACAACTGGCGTGTTTGTGGAGGAAGATGGTGAGTTTTCTTGCCATACAATTTTTTTATACCAAATATGCAAGGTATCGTCCTTCACAATCTACTTATTACACAAATATTAAGAAGGGTTTATAAAATTTATAAAAAGTTTGAAAAAATTGGGAAAATAGTTGAAAAGCATCAAGAGGAGAAGGGGAAGGACTTGAAGGAAATTAACTTTCCTAAAGAGGGGTATAATGTTGAAATTTTCATGGATCCTAGGAAGTCAAAAAAATTATTTTTTTCATCAGAGAATTTAATTAATGATGAAGAGAGAGACGTAGAAGTTGAATATTTTACAATAATTGAATATGAAGAAGAGTTAGTAGTAAAATGGCAATGACCTAAGAGAGAATTCTTATGTTAAGATTCATAGTGCATTTTGAGTTTATTGTCCTAGTGAAGCCTATCAAAAGTTGTGTTTGCCTACTATTTTGATTTAAATGAAAATGCAAAATGATGGCATCATGAAGTAAATTTCATTTTAAACAAACAAAGGCAACCATTATATTCCAACGTTTTTTTAATTCATTCCAAATATGTTTAGTTGAAAAAGGTTTTAATCAACAAATCATGTTGGGATGGCATTGGGCAAGGGTGGGGGGAGGGATCACTCCCCCATCCCCTACTGTATAACCAAATATTTCCCCTAGTCCCTACCCCATCCTTTGCCCTAATCCCCTACGAATGTCCCATTGAAGAGAAAAAATATAATTTTATTTTAAAAATTAAATTTTAAAAAAATAAAAATTTGATCCTACTTATTTCTATTATCATAAATAAAAGATACCAACTAATTCCACAAAAATAATAAACATGAAAAATGCCTTTCATGATTGATATAAAAACCATTAAAGTATAAGAGCAAACATCTATTTCATATTACCATGATCAAACAAATGTTAAATTAAGTCATTTTCAAATTAATCATATTATAAACAAAATTAATCACTAAATATTATACACAACTAAATAGTAGCTCATAATTTATTCTAACTAATAAATTTCACACACTTTTTATAGGTGTAAAGTTATTTACAAATTATAAAGTTATTGTATTTTAAAGAATAAAAATAACATCATTTATTACTGAAATTATAATAATAAAGAAATATAAAAGGGGTTTGTAAAAAAAGAAAATTTGAGATAAATTAAAAATAAAAATAAATTAAAAGAAAAGAAAAAAAGATAAAAAATAAAAGCATGTAAAATTTAAATAATTATATAACTTCATATTGTACAATTTATTTCTTCAAAAATATTAGTATAGATTAGAATTGTATATATGTATGTATGCATATATTTACTTAATTAAGAAGGCGAGAGGTTCCCTCATCCCTTGTCCCATTTAAAATGGGGGGAAAAAATCCCCCCTCCCATCCGCACTGATTTGTACCCTAATAGGGTGAGAACCCACTATGACCCGCTTGTATTACTATTACTAATACCATGTTTCGGAGTGAAAGATTTGCATATAAAGACTCGGCCCTCATTGATAAAAAAAAATTATAGATTTACGTGATGATGAGGTTCTAATAGTTGATGACCTCTTGATTTGGCGCCACTAACACCTAAGCTTGTATTGCCCATTGATCTTGAATTGTCAATAGAAGTGCCACTCCACAATATTAATTTTTATATTGATTATTGTGGTGTGTCAATGAAGTTTTCTAACAAAAGTTGGAAATTTAGTATGTGCATTTGACATATGGTTTCATGGAATTATTATGATGCGAAGATTTTGCTTGAAAAAAAGAATAAGTGAATGAAACTGCATGCTCGCATTCGAGGTGCTCGCACATGTAAATAAAAGAAATACAAGTGAAATCTTGGAATTCGTGTATCATGATTGCTTCATTATACGCTATTATTCAACTAACTTAAAATTGAACTTTTTCCAAAAAGGATTAGGTGTGAAACTAGTATGCAGAACATTTCTGATCAAGTTAAAATAACTACATGAAGTAGAGTTATTTAACACTAAGTTTGGAGTAAGTATTTACTAGTTTTGTGAGTTTTAGAAGTTTTTCTATGTCATTTAAAGAATAATTTGCAAGTTTTTTATGATCCTATATCTTATGTGAAGTTTTACATTTGATTGGAAGTATTTTTGAACTACCTCTACATTCAGATATTGATTGCGTATATATTTGTATGTGTGTGTGTGTGTGCACGCACGCGTCTATGTTGAGGATTGCAAAGAAAACTTCGTGAAGACAAGCTAATGCCTTTCAGATGCAGTCCAACATCACAACCGCATCAGAGAAAGTTGTTTTGGTGTGGTTTAGATGTGGAGCAGCACCAAGACCACATCATAAAGATTAAATTTCATGTAGTTGTAATGTTGTTTTGATGTTGATGCTGTGCAGTTGTATCACTTGCCTATGTAGCTGAACCAATAACCACATTAGAGAAGATAATTTTCATGATATTGAAATGCTATGTAGATATTGTCCCATGAAGCCACATATGGCCACACCACATTTTGCACAAATACTGCACTAGCTCACAAGAATAATTATATTTGAATTAAAGCATAAGAAAATAAAAGAAGGGAGATAGGAAACAAAAAGGAAAGGGAAAACAAGGGATAAAAGGGAGAAGAGGAGAAGAATCAAAAGAACAAGCAAGAATTGTGGAAATTCATGAAGAAATTGAATATTTACCATCAATAGCAATTTAAATACAAGACTAAGAATCCTATTTTTGAATTCCACGTGTACTTATGTTATAGAATGATTAGTTCTTGCATTTTGATGGAGTTCTATATAATTATGTTGAACTTAGTATTACTTTGGGGACTTGCACTAGTGACGTGAACAATGTTTGTTAATTTTCTATTCAAATATCTTTGAATCACTATTTGTTATTGTTGTGCTTGAATTGTTTAAGAATTTAACCAATTCTTAGAATGATTATGATTATGGAATATTAATAGAAGTGAATTTTCATACTTCATGATGCAATCACAAACAATGGCAACAAAACTAGAAATTTTATGCATTCAAATGTCATAATTTCAATTAAATTAATAATTGGAGTGAGTTGAATATAGAAATGCCATATTACAGGACATGAACCTAGGTAATTAAAGTGATTTGGAATATTTCAAGGAATTATCTATATTCTTCTATTATTTGGAATATTTCAAGGAATTATCTGCATTCTTCTATTAAAAGTGTTGTTTAACAATTTTACTTAGTTGATAAAATTTTCTTATAAAATGATCAACTAAGATACATATAGCCATATCAATAGACATCAGTTAACTTCCATGTGGATTCATCACTCTTACACACATATTACTACTTGATTTGTGGATTTAGAACTAGAGGCTTGTAAAATTTGACTACAACTTTCTCTTGTTGCTTGTCATTCTTTTCATGAAGATTTTCCATTCTTTGTTATTGTGATTTTTGTGAAATCTCTAATTCATCATCACATTTAATTTGCTTGGGTTGCGTATTTATCTATTGCTTTCCACTTCTCAAAGTTATAGCCTCGCAATGTTCTTTAGGTTAGACTTAGCATTGCTAAGCAATGACCTCTTGAGGTCTATTTGCCATATCTCTTACAATTTATCCAATTTGTTGTTTTGAATTCTAAAGTGAAGCCTCTTGATTCTACATTAGTTGTACTTATATAGTTTTAAGTAGACTTGCTTTATAAAAAAAAGTAATGGATTCGAACGTCAATTGGAGACTAAATTTGTTGAAAAAGCCATTTCAAATTTTTTTAGGACAGCTGAATCTTCCCATTGCAAAAATCTGGAATGACTTTGGGACGGGTTTTTTAGCTACGGCTTTTATTTAGCATAGCTTTAGGATGGGTCATTTGGGATGGTTTTGAGATGGGTATTTTGATGAACATTTTGGGACTGAATTGGGACAGTTTTAGGACGGTTTTTTTTCACTATTTTTAAGAAATAATTCTATTTAATTTTTGTAATATTTTTTGACTTTCCTATACAATAAATTACAAAATCTTGGTTTTCTTGTACAATAAATTGCAAAATCCTATACATAAAATACAAGGAGAAATATATAAACACGAAACCATGTAATAATTTCAATGGTAATACTTGGTGGGATATAATTATTTACAAGGGTTTAAATACTAAATGAAAGTGTAATACAATCTCATCTTGTCCGAAGTTAAGAAAATACAAGAAATGGGAAATTTTGGGTAAA
Source organism: Avicennia marina (assembly GCA_019155195.1). Lineage (NCBI taxonomy): Eukaryota > Viridiplantae > Streptophyta > Magnoliopsida > Lamiales > Acanthaceae > Avicennia > Avicennia marina. The sequence continues at coordinate 9,867,804 of CM032767.1, forward strand.
CATCTGCATCTAGCTATCAAGGTCTTCATTATCCCGTCTTGTCCAAAAATAATGGACTTAATTAAGCCTATAACTTCTATCTAGACATGGCTTCAAAAATGATGTGAAGGGAGGGGAGAATATGTAATGGGCGAGAAGATAACAAAAGTGAAAGTGTGGAGGAGTTTAGATACTTCGTTTGTCATCCCTTCCACATGGAGTGTTAATGCCACATCTAGTTATGCCCCTGTATTATACTTTCGAGTCATTCTCATATACATAAACCAAATGAAAAAAATGTTAATTAATACATGATTTCACCATTAGTAATACTAACTAATGTGACAATTAAGAGTATGTGACAAATTATTTCATATTAGGCAATGAGAATCCCAATAGATATGATATCCATTTAAACAAAGGTAAGTTGCCAATAGCACATATCGAATTCATTTCAATTTGCTAGCAATTTTATCAATGAAATGGTAAAAAAGTGAAAATCAAAGAATGCATGCATGTAAATATTCACAACTTAAAATTTTGAATTTAATACAAGATGAATATGCAATGCACTTTGGCACGGGTAACATATACAACCAAACCACACCTAAAAACATCTTTCAATGGCATTTCTCAAACATGTTAAATTTTTTATGTCCATAATTCTACTCAACAAATAAAAAAAAAAGTATGAGAACCTTTTGTTTAGTTAATTCCCTAACAAATTTCACTACAAAAAATTTACACATGTACATGCCTCTAACTCGGGTAGTGCTTGGTGAACCCAAGAAAAACATCCTTACATACCATTTCATCAAACAAGTTATGTCTTAGTATTCTTAACCAAATATCATCTAATTTTTAAGGCTTAAATCCACCCAACAAACAACATCAAGCAAGAACACGTTATTATTTACTTATTCTCACACAAATTTCACCCAAATATTTAACACACAAAAACCCCAAATGTTTGGATGAGGTGAAACATTGACATGGAAAATCCACTAAAGATTATATCAACCAAGCATGAAATTCGAATATCCTACCTCACACAACCATAACAACACCAAATTGAGGAGAAATTTACCAGCATCTTTCCATACATGAATATGATGAAATTACAAAAGAAGATATTCTTGAATACTCACTTGGAATTGTGTGTTTTCAAAAATAATTAGACTAGAGTTGATTTGTAGAGTTTGAAGGTTTGAACCCAAGCCTTAGATCACGTCGTGTGTGTTTGAAATGGGAGGAAAGTTGTTGCATTTGTTTTGGTGAAACATGTTAGGAAACGAAAATTTGGGGAAGGTGAAAATTTATTTTGAACATCTAGGAAATTGGAATTGTTTTGGGATAGAAAAACTCAAGCCATCCTAAATGTATAGGTGGAGAATTGAATAGTGCAACCGACATCGTGACTTCAAGCACTATGTCGTGTGCCCAACACCTTGCAGGGCCAACGTCGGATGTTGGGCACAATAAAAGGCCCCACATTCCATATACCATGCCACTCATCCTCCTCCCTATCTCAACGCGATATCTACACCAAGTTTCTTAGATCTTCAAGAAATTTATTTGCTACACAATATCCATACTAAATTCCTTTTTTGAATTATTTTAGCATGATTTTGGAAGAAATTTGGAACTACAGGGTGAAGTCATGCCAGAAACGTTTCCAAATTTGGAATGACTTTAGGACAAGTTTTTTCTATAATATTTTTCATAATTTTAAGATGGTTTTAGGACGGCTTAAAAACCCCAAATGAATAAGCTGTCCCAAATTTGGGATGGCTTTGGGATAATTTTAATATAATTTTTAACAAATTATTTTGGGATGGATTTAGGGATTACAAGGTTAACTTGTGTAAAATTGATCCTAGAATTTATGACGGCTCTAAGACTGGTTTTTTTTTTTTGAATAATATTTTCCATAATGTTAGGATTGTTTGGAACGGCTTAAAAACCCCGAATGAATAAGTCGTTCCAAAACCGTCTCAAATTTGGGATGACTTTAATTTAATTTTTCACAAATTATTTCAGAACGGGTTTGGAATAGATTTTGGGATTACAGGGTGAACCTATGCTAAATCTGTACCGGTTTGGGATGGTTGGGGATCCATGCCAAATCAAGGACAACTTTGAGATATTTTTTTGCTAAATTTAAAATACATATTTTGTTATGGTTTTGGCACAGTTTTAGGACATATTACAAAAGTCATCCCTAATTTGGGATGGGTAAAACCCATCCCAAATTGACGTCCTAATCCAAAAAGTTTTTGGTAGTGTTACCTAAGTTGCTGATGATGTCATGTGTAGTTTTGGCCAAGCATTCCACAAATTCTTCTTGTTGACTTTGATGCTACTGAAGTAGGTATGGAATCTACTCCTTGGGTCTCTATGACTAAAATCTAGGTAGAGATGCTTGTGAAAACAAATTTCTCCAAGAAATATTTGGGTCATATTCATTTCGAATGATTAAATTGGATAAATTATTTTATCAAATCTAATTATATATTTTTTATAATAGATAAAAGTCCTTGATTAATATCAAATTTAATATAAAATAAATAAATTGAAAAATCATTAATCCCACATATCAAATGTAATTAATTAATCCATCAATAAACTTTAATTGCATCCTTGAATGTGAACATGACCTTGGATGATTCCTCGATCAAGGGTTATAAGTGTTTAAATAGGGGTTTTTTTTTCTCTTTTAGCATGGTTCACATAATTCAGCTATTTCAATCCTCCGTGATTAACACTTGAGCTTGATCCCCCTCCTTGGCATTGATGTATTGGATGCAAACCTAAACACATCATAGATTTGCATTAATATTTAATCCATCTAATTTCTTTAATATACTTTGGCAACGAGGGATGTGAATGCATCTAACTCGTACATTTTTGCTACTCGCCAAGTAGTAGTTCTTTTTGATAGCCACTATATTGTATTTGAGGCTATTTCCTCAATCAAATCCCACGCTTCCTCAGTTAATTTGTTCATCAACATTCCAACAGCAACTACATCAAGTATTGTCCTTAAAAAGCTCCTGTTGCATAATAAAATGTTTGTACTGCGACCATAAGGAGAATCTGAGTTGAGAGCATCATCTAATCAACATTTCAAATCTTTTCCAAGCTTCCAAGAGTAATTTTGAGTCCATTTGCTTGGAAGTTTTAATCTCCATTCTTAATTATACTGTCTTAGTAGGCACACCCTTGATCTAGTCATGGATCAAGCTAGTGCTCAATCTGAAATAATCTAGATTTTGGTAGAAAACAACGATCATGCTAGCACTTGATCAGAAGGCATAACTGATCAAAGACGATGGTATATCAAGCAAACGGCACTGTAAAAGTCGATTTTGGATACTATTATCTAATTTAGACCAATTTTACTACTTATTTCAATTAGAATTAATATTTACCAGTAGCAAATGTTAGAATTAATATTTACCAATTAGATCAAATTCAAGTTAGGACTCTTGGTGCCTACATATAGATCATAGTAAATCATCCCTCTTCATATTAATACAAACTTTGAAATTATTCTATATATTTTACACATGAATTTGTAATAATTTTTATACAAGATTGTGTTCTTCGATTTTTTATTTTTTATTCTTTTTGAAATTAGGATGAGACTTTATTCCCTTCACTTCTTTTAACAATTGTTCACGAAATAATTGAATTCGGACTTCTACCATGTCTCTATGTCTATATAAAAATTAAATTTTACAAGCCTCAATTGTTTTTCTTGTTCTTTTTAATTAGTGATTTGAATAATAAAGTTGTTTGTATTGTTAAGTTTGTGAGTTTGTATATCATAACATGAATGGTGCGTGTTTATTGCACCATAGGAAACATCTTCAATACTGATAATTGGAGTTAAGTTTCCTCTTACTTGACTAACTGCATCACCAAACAATATTGAATTAAAGAGAGATGATTGGTTGATGTCCAAACTAATATTTATTTTTTAATTATAACTTTAAGGTGAAAAATAATTCAATTAATTATATAAAGTTAAAATAGTTATTTAAATGTATACGTACAATTCTTAAAACCTTAATTATTTTATTACATCTCTCGTATAGAATTATATATCCTATAAAGACTTATTCACTTTAAATGATTAGATGAGATAAGTTATCTTATTAGGCTTAACCGTAAGTTCTTCATGATAAATAAAAGCCCTTGGACTTCTTCACTTCAAATGATTAGGCTTGATGAATTAATTAATTTAGAATAACTAATTGTTCACTTTAAATAATAAATATCCATGATAAAACTTATGCCCGTTATTAATTTACCAACATATTGGATAAATAATCCAACCCAAGAAGTCTAATAAAATAATTCAACTATATATCTTTTATTTATTATTTATATGTTCTCACAAATTAATATAGTAATATTTACTATACAATTTCATTTCATATTTATTCAACAAGACTAAATTATTGTGAATTATATTTATTTTTTCTGCACTTAAAAATATCACAAAATTATATTTAATTTTAAATGTTATAAAAAATATTAGTCATTATCATATTGAGGGACAAAATTATCTTTTATATAAAAGATCAAATGGGACACCTAAGTAGGATTAGTTGATCACGCCTAGTGGGATGGATTATTTATACAAAATTTTGGTCATTTAATACCAACCTCATATTTTATTATGGGCCTTATCCCTCTAAGTAAACTTATAATTAATATAGATAAATTAATTAATCAAGCCTAATCACTAAGTGAAGAAGTCTCCTGATTAATGTCAAGTTCGATAAAAAATAACTAAACTAAAAAACAAATAATCCCATATATTAAATGTGATTAAATAATAATAATCCCAATTAGATTTAATCTCATCCTTAAAAGTGAACATATTTCAATTTTATAATTTTATAGTGAACTTATATTTAATCAAGAGTTTTAATCAATTAAACTGAATATTTAACTAAGTTTGATAAAATAATTTATCCAACTTTATCACCTAAGTGAACATGTCCACAATGTTTGGGGCAATTATTCTTCGAGATTTTCTTTTAACTCGTAAGCTGGTGTTTTTTTTATTTTTAATGCTTTATAAGTACACATTAGGCATATGAATTATTCTTTAAAATAATGCTTGATGTTGGATATACCGATCCTAAATGGTTGTTGCTGCGATGGTAAATTAAGAAGTATATTTAAGAAGCATGATTTTAAATTTTCAAAATAATTTTTTTTGTTCTTTTGTTGATTTGTGGAAAAAAATCCTTTTTTAATAATACTTTTTACTTAAATTATATTTGCTGAAATGAACTGTCAAAAATTATTACTTTAGCCCAATGTTATTATTCTTCATAACAAATTTTTTCTTACAAGTAAAACATTTAAAGCCCAACTTAGACCCGAAAAGCAGTCACTGGACACAGACGCGTTTTCGACCCAATTACCTGTTTTCAATTACAATTTGGCCGGCTCCACGCGCCGCCCTCCCCCGCCGGTCCTTTCTACCTCCTGAGCCTCTATCGAGAAACGTAGGCATCACCCGGTCTCACTACAACCGCAACTACTCCCGTCCAACACTCTGTCCCTCTCAACCTTCCACTGCTCTTCTGCTGGTAGATTTCTCCTGTACATCCTTTCGGCTTCACGCTTTACATTTACTTTTCCTATGTTACTGAAATCATGGCCCTATTAATTACTTATTTCATAATCTAAATTCGAGATCTTGGTTCTGAAACCCATATCCTGCAATTTTGCGTTTTGGAGATTATCAGAGAGATGGATTGTCCTGGAAGTTAGTGTTTTGCCGATTCGGCTAAACTTCAATGTCAAGGTGATATTTCTTTTCGGGATTTTTCATACACCTAGATGTCAAATTCTGTTCTGATTATGTCATTCCATATGCCGGAAAATCCCAGCATCGTCGTTGTCCCTTGTGGTTTCTGTTCATACTGAGCAATAGTTCATATGCAATATTTGTAATTATTCGGAGTACGATAATTTTGATGGAAATACAGCCACATGCTTAGAGATAAGATCATAATAGGAGGCTAAGTATGAAGAATATTGTCTATTTTGGTCCAGTCATGAACTTGATTTTTGAATTTTTCCTCGATTGAAATGCAATCTGCATGTATTGATATCTTGCTCGAATTAAGCCTATCCAATTAGAATTCAGGTCCAAATTGTAATGTTTATATTGGGACTGAACCGAACATAAGATCCAGATAAAATGAGGGAATATTTCTGGATGAAGAGCTACTTGATTATTGCTTGTGCCGGTTTCCCAATATGCTTCTGGTTTATGTTTGACTTGAACGTAGAAAATCCACCCCCACGCTCCAGCTGATCTTGCTGCCACTCTTCAACTAGCAATCTCTTATCATTTCTAGAAGTTGTATTCTTTAGAAAAAACATATACCATCTAATGTCCTAAACGTGACCTAATCTGAAATTCTTTGGTCTGATGTTTCTATCTCCATGTAAGCAACACAAGTTTTGGTTCATTACATTGTGAATTTTGTTTGATTTTTGATCACGTTCCTCCTGCTTCTGTATGAAAATATCATATGTGCTCAGAATGCTATAGGTTTTATTAACCATTTAGGTGTTTAATTTTTGAATGGATATTTCTTTTCATGTTGTGTTCTTCATGGCCTATATGTTAGAATCAACATAGCTGGATGCTCCTTGTATGCAGATTAAGTAAAATGCTGGAGAAATTGCTTGATCTCCCAGATTTTGTAGCTTCTAATGGGAGAGAGTTTTGGGGTTGGTTCTTTCTTATAACTGGCTCCTCTTCATTTGTTTGCTTCCTTTATGCTGCCATAATTTCAAAGCTTTTACCTCCATCTGATAACGTTGTCATCCAAGCCATACAAAATGACTGGTAATTTATCTCTTCCATTTGAATACGGACTTCAATCACTGATACAGTTTTTGTGTTTACATACTCTTGCACGAATATGGTTACTTGCTCTAGCATGTTATTTTATTTTTACTAAAGGTATTCTCAATATGAAATTTTTTTTATTGCTAATCGTTTAAAATTGTCTTATTACAACAGAAAGTTTGGTTCCTTTCTGAAATGAGGCTGTCTGTCCACATAAACATTAACTATCTCCATGTGTGCCTAATTTATCCAGAGGAAAAATGGCATCTCTCTCCAAAGAAAGTGAATTTACTTATTGTGTGCGAACCTACATTTCCAAAACCAATTTATTATTTTCAGCAGTGTTCCGTTGTATCATTTAAGTATTGGGGGTACTCGAGTTGTGGTAGCAGATATTGGTTGGATTGAAGAAGCACAAGTAACAATGCAATGAATGGTTTTTTTAATAAAATTTCCGTATATCACTTTATATCGGTGAATGTGATGTGAGATTTTGTTGGGGACCAATAAAATAATTCCATTTCTGTTAGGCTGGATAAATATGATATTTCACAATCAACAGGCTCTTCTATTAGTTCCTTCTGTAGGTTTTGTCAATAAAATATGCTTAATTAGTGTCCATGATAGAGAGAGAAAAAAGGTCCACAAATGATTGTTATGTGTTTAGCTATACTATTAGAAATTATTCACTTTGATTCATAGATTCATAGGTTTAAGGCTCTAAGGATTATTTTGAAAGATAAATTAATCATAAAATAATTTAGTATTATGTTCACTAATATGAATTAAAATATAAGACGAGCATATCAAATGGGTCAATGTATATTATTTTATTATACTTGTTGGGTTGAATTATTTTATCCAAATTTTTTTTAACTAATACCGACATGTATTTTATACTTAAAGTGAACATTTGATTAACTTTAATAAATTAATTTATTAAGTTTAATCCTCAAAAGTAAACAAGTCCTTGTGTTATTTTGCAGGTACTATTGCTTCTTGGTGCCTTTGACACTTCCAATCCTAGTTGTTGCAGTATATTTTCAGTGGCTAAGTATGAAGTTGTTCAAGCATGCATGATATTGCTTCAACAAGGAACCATATTGACAAAGAATGGTACAAATCTCCCCGTTCTTCATTGTTGCAGCATATGAGAAAGCAAATAATATTGAAGAAAAACAGGAAGTGTAATCTTTCATTTCATCCAACTATCCCCACCATGCAAAACCTTCACCCCAAAATTTGTCTCACATTGTTTGGCCAAACCATAGGCATGGCACAAACAAAATATACCCTTTCATTCTCCCGGTATTTGGAATTCAACTTTTTATATGCATATGATGATTTGTCATCCAAATTTCCATTGTGGTTGAACCATAGTTGAGATTGCACATACGCCACATCGAGCACATGCAATCTTTTTTATGTGTGCTTGTGTGTGTGTCATCAGAAGAAGATTTTAGAAAATTTAATTTGCAGAATTTAAATAGAATATAAATTTAAAAGCAATAAATAAATACTGAATTTGAATGTAAATAAATGCAGTGGAAGATAAATGCAAGGAATTTGTGGACGGTAATACCAACTATATAATTTAAACAAGAAATTGATAAATATTTGTAATCACAAGTATTTTGTAAATATTAAAACTGCAATAGTATCTTAGGTTTTATACAATGGAGATAATAGAAGGGTTACAAGTAGAAGGGGTTTTGAAGAGAATTTGTAGATGGAAAAGGATTCATTGTTCTTTTGATAACTACTCTACAATTTTGAAAGAGAGAGGATTTTGTGTTTCAAAATTACTTCAAATACTTGGGTCTAAGAAAAGGGGATGCTTCCTTATGTAGACTTCTAGAATTGTATTTTTCTAATTTTTGAATTGTAGTTTGTGTGGTTGAACACTATTTGCACAGTGATAAACAGTTGCTCATGAATTGAACAGTGTTTATACAATGATTTGAACAGTGATGAATAGTTGTTTGCATGTGATTTGAATAGTGATCTTAAACTTTTCCCTTCTCTTTTCTTTTGTGCTGTGGATTTTGAATAGTGTTTGAACAGTAGTATTTGTACTATTTTGTGAAAAGTATGTGCTTTTATCCTTCCATCATGTCGCAGTTGTTGTATTCTTCCTCATTAGCATAGTTCGTGTGGGCCAATGTAGGTGATGTCGGTTCACCATCACTTCTCTTGTTTGATAGAGCATACCTATCATGGTAAAGTTCGTATAGTTCTGTATAATTTGTTTTGAACCTGAACTTTAGCTCAGGTAAGTTCTTAGAGGCAAAAATTTTCTGATGGTTGTCTTCAGTGATAAGTTTTATGGCCTTGTAAAGAAAATGACTATCTTGTCCATCCATGGCCATTAATTCTGCCTTCTAACGTCTATGTGTCCTTGCAAAGTTTTTGGGACATTTTATTTTGTATCGAGGATATTAAATTTTCCTAGTATAATTTCCTATCTAGATCCTATGATAGGTTTGTTAGATGAATACTCCTCATTTTGGGGGTATGGAACTAATTCCAACATCCACCTTCATTACTTCTTGGGAAAGTAAGTTACACACATAGGTTGCCAACTTTTGCTCGAAAGTGTCTGTTTGTTCTAAATTTGAGAAGATATATGAACTGATGAGTCCCAAATTCATTAATTTTGCTGATTATATTTTTTTCGATTCAATCGTCAATTCATCAAATTTTTTCTACTTAATTGAGGCTTTGAACAGGATTCAACAGGTATTGTGTTTGCAAACATTGCTATTTTCATGTTTGCAATAAGTCATTTTTGAGGAGAGTCGGAAAGAGACTAGTGAAAGTACTCTTAATCCTTAGACTTCTTCTTTTTTTCCTTGATAAATTTTTTCAAAAAGTAATTGTATTTTTTCAAAATTTTTGTAAAAGTTTAAAGAATTTTTTTCAGTAATTAAATCTATTACATTCTAGGGTCAGTGATATGTTATTTCTATAGGTTTGAAAAATATTCTACTTTTACAATTTTTGAAAGTCAAGATCATGATAAAGTGGATGGGTTGGTGGTCCATCATGAAAAGTGAGTGTGAAGAGACGTCTATGAGACCTTCTTCTGCACTAATTGTGAAAATACGTGAGAGGGGGTATCCTCATTTTTTGGGCCATTTCTTCTTTGAAGAAGAGTTGTCCAGAAGTAGTTAGCATGCTTTGTTGTTCAGCTATGATTTCTACGGATGATTGTGACATTTGTGTAGTATATCTGAACTAAAGCATTTTTAAAATTACATTTTGTTTTCCTAAATTTGCTACTTTTTTTTCTAATTTTCTAATTTCTATTTACAAAGTTCTATTTGTATTGCTATCATTGCTAAAATACCAAGTAAGAACATTAAAGTAATAACCTTTTGGGTTGCTTTTTTAGCATTCCATAAGTTATCAATTAAAACATTTTGCTAAGGTATCAAGTTGTAATTTCTATTTATTCTAAAATCAAGGTTTGTACCTTTAGGATAAAATCTTAGACTAAAAGGGCCGAAATGACCAAAGTTCATTGAAGAGGGATTGCTTAATCCTTGCCATAAGTACTTCCAAAAGATCATTTAAATGAGTCATGGAAATTCTTTCATGAATAAAGACCTTCAGATGTTTGAAGTGTTTGTCTATGATTTTTGAAAAGATAAGGATGTCATCAATATAAATAATACAAAATTTATGGCAATCATTAAATATTTCATTCATAATTCTTTAGAAATTTGAAGGAGCATTCTTAAGATCAAATGGCATTACATTCCAATTATATTGACCCAATAGAATTATAAAGGTTGTTTTGTATCTATCTTTTTCAAATATTTGAATTTGTCAGAATCCTAATTTTATGTCGAATTTTGAAAATATAAAGGCATTTTAAAGCTTTTACAGTAAGTCTCTTTTATTGGAAATTGGATATCTAATCTATTGTAGAGATTTGTTAAAGGTTGTATAATTAATAACTAATTTGGGAGTATTTCATTGTATTTTAGATGCTTTGTTAACATAAAAAGCGGCACAACTCTATGGTGATCTTCATTTAGAAATGAGCCTTTTGTTTTGTAAACTTGTATTTCTTTTCGAAAAAAATTCTTTAAGTTCTTGGTTCATTTAGATAGGTCTAGCTTTTATGGAAATGTTTTTTTCTTTGAAAGTTGGTTCATAAGAGAGGTCAACAACACGTTTGTTTCTATCCTAAAAGGCATTAGAAAGATTTGAACAAGCTAGCTGTTTTATTAGTTTTTGAAGTTTTTTGATCATGTTTTGTACTTGTACAATTTGAAGTTAGGATATAATTTTTATTAGCGAAATATCTTTCTTTAGCTCTTGTAGGTGAAAAGTTTTGATTTGAACAATATTATTGATAGAATTCCATATATGGAATAGGCTTTAAGGAGATTGAAATTTTTGGTTTTTGGTTTATGAAGAAATGGAAAATAAAGTTTTTCGGAATTCACACGAAAAGATATAGAAGTAGTTCTTATCTTGTAAGGAGTAAATAAGTTTATGAGAGGGATTACCAATATTAACTTTATGGTGCATGTCTTCGACAATAAAGAATGAAGTTTTTAAAGAAATTTCTTTATTTAAGATTGATGCATTAACTTTTGAATTAACTTGGAGTTTTTTTTCAAGAAATTTTCTGGGGACGAAATCATATTTTATACAATTTAAATTTGTACCTATATTGAAGAGAGCAATTGTATTTATTTTAAAAGATTTGGAGAATTCAAGAGTAATTTTGATAATGTATTTGTTAGAAGTAATTTTTTTTAAGACAAACAAAAAATCTTTTAGGACATTTTGCATATTTTGTATTTTTTTTTTAAATTTCATCTTTATCAGTATCATTGGTTTCTTCATTATTCTTAAGTACTTCGATGATTTGTTTCATAATTTCTAAATCATGTTTTTGTTTTTCTTTTATTTTTTTAACTCTATTTTTACTTCTTTTATTTCTTTTTCTAAGTTTTGGGTTGTCACATCTTTTTTAATTTCTTTTGATTTTCCTAAAATATTTGTTAAATCATAAGTATTTTTTGAAGGTTTTGGAATTATTGATTCAGTGTTTTCTGTACTAAAAGGTTTTGTATCTTGAAAAGTTTTAAGAAAATTTTCTAAATGTTCATTTAGAATTTCTGGATTTTCAATTTGCTTTACGACGTCAATGAGAAGTTGCTCTTTGGAGATAATATTTATTGAAGGGGAATTTGAGTTTTCATAACTGAAATTTATAACATCATTTTCTAATTGAAAGATTTTCTCAAAATCTAATGAGGATTTGTCAGATTTAGAATCTCATTTTTCTTATAAAGAATCAATTAAGAGATTTGAGATTTGATCTAAGACTTGTTTGTTTACTTGTAATTCTTGGAGTTTTGTTTTAACTTATAATAATTTACAGTATAACCCAATTTATTACACTTATAACATTTTATATTCTTAAAGAATTCTTGGGGTTTTTTGCCTTTCTTATAATTTTTGTTATTGGGGTTTTTATAGTACTTTTATTGAGGTTTATAAGGTTTTTGGTATTTTGAAAGGGTTTTATGATTGAAATTTTATGTAAGATCTGTGGCAATTTCCAAGACATTTGGATGTAATAAGTTTATCAGGATTCATTTTAAACTTAGGAAGGCTCTGATACCAAAGACTGTAGGACTGAAGGTAGTGTTTATAATTTTTATTATCTAAATTTCTGATATTTTTGTCTACACTTAGGAATAGCCGAGTGTTTTTGCCTAAGGTTGTCCGGAATAGTTTGTTTAGTGTGTGGCAATGAATTGCACGTTGAAAGCTTTAGGATTATAAGTTATTTCAAAGATCAAAACATGAGTATCAGATAAATAGATTTTTTTTTTCATATATCTACCTTTTCAAACTATGTATCCAGTTTTTTAGATTCCTCTAGGAAGATTGCTAATACCAAAAAAATGATAATAGAAAATTTCAATGAATCTATACATGATGTGAAGATCCCAAAAATTTCCAAAGACCAAATTTACAAAAGCTCCGAAATCCTTTCTTTCAATACATACTTAGCCATTAAAACCAAAGAAAGGGATATTCGACTTACAAAACTATTTGAAACAATTCCTCTTTTTTCTGAAACATCTTTATAAAAACATAAAAACAAGGGAAGCAAATGCATCCATATAGGATTAATACAAGTAGGTATTAAACCTTTAACTAAAGAAGGATTAGACACTTCAACTCTTGCCATATTTAAAGATTCCAGATTTACAAATTTTGAAGATTTTTTACATAGTTATGTTGAATCTAGCCTTTGCAAAGGACTAATATCTTTTAATTGTTATCCAATTTTACAATTTCTTGAAGGGATTAAAATATTATGAAATCCGTGGTATTACAAATCAAGATTCATAGCTACAAAATGTCTGAAGGATCAGTTCCAGAAGCAATAATTTTCTGAATTATTACAAAACAGTCTTTTCAGCATTTGCAACTAAGGTAAGTTTCATAACAAAAAAGGAGAAACCCTTTTATTCAAACAGATCTTAAAAGATTAAATGTTGTAGTTTCTAGATCTGTTCAATGGACAGATATATCTCTCTTAGAAGAATAGATTTTTGAGGAAACTACCCAACCAAAACAACTGGTAAAACTAAACTCACGTCTCAAATCAGTTACCCAATTAATGGATGGGCAAGCCAAACTTTCCTTCCATAGAAATTCAGTTAATAGCTCTAGAACTTTCAAATTTGAAGATTTTGATTCGAATACAATAGATTTAGGAAGAATTTCTCAAATCCCCTATGTTATTGATATTCTTACAAAACCTAGATATTCAATATCTGTTATTTCAAATCCAATTCTTAAAAATGTTGACTATACTTCAAATATTTCAAGATCAGTTTATACAAATTCTATTGAACCAAAATCTGAACAAGATGCCTCTAGTCCCATTTTTTCTATTGTTACTGAAAACATAAATGAATTAAGTATTACGGAAAAGAAGTTTTACATTAATAAAAACCTTCTTCACAATGACTTTTATTCACAAGAACATTCTAAAAAGAGACAATGGTTTTTTGAAAACTTCTTGGATATTAGAAAACAAATCCAAGAAAAAATATTATGAATTCATTAATAATCATAAAATCCATATTTATTTTTCGATTGGTTCGAGATTTACGCTTCACAAAATTCAATAGATTATCCTTTTCGAAAAACAATAAATCTGATTACCTTTTGGAATAAAAAATTTGCGTGAAAAAAAATCACATATTCTAAAAAAACTTCAGTCAAATTATCCTTCTCTACAACAAATTACAATTACTGTCCAAAACCAACCAGTAGAAGCTATACCCTTTAAAAACTTAAGAGAAGATGATAAGAAAAATAAAAAAAATTAATAACCCAAAACAATTATACAAATATTAATTTAAATACTATAGGAAAATAGTTAGATAGAATTGAAAATCATATCCAAAAACAACCTTTAGTTATAGTTGAACTAAATAAATATAAAGAAATCTCTCTTAAAAACCCCCTTTTTAAACCATATGAAATTTCGAAAGAAGTGTAAAAATATTGAAGATAATAAAAATGAATTTGTTAAAGAAATTCGAAGCCAATTGTCCAAAATAGGAATGGTTGCTAGTAGTTCAAACCCCAATAATGATTACGTTGCTCCAAAAACTACAACCCAATATCATGTTAATACTCTAGATTTTGAATCTGAAAACCTTAAACAATCTCGAACAACAAAACAAATGAATAAATTTGAATAGAACCCACAACTCTTACAAATGATTCATTCTAATACTATTCCAAAACTTATAGTCCAAAATCGTTTCAATGCCTTATCCCTCTATAATTGGAACTTGGATGGTATGAATGAACACCAAATCCTTCGCATGTTCCAATAAATGACCATGGTCTCAAACACTTACAGGACCAAAAATGATAATCAAGATAGCACCATTGCGGAACTCCTTATAGCAAGCTTTTCTAGTCAACTCAAAAAATGATAGGATTTTTATTTCACTCCAACTCAACAAGAAGAAATCTTAAATGCTGTAAAAATTGATGATGAAGATATTCCAATAATAGATAAAAATGGCAACCCTCAACAAGATACAATTGCAAACCTAATCTGCACAATATCTTTCAATTTCTTAGGAGATCCTTCACACATTAAGGATTAAAATACAAAATTACTTTCCAACCTTAAGTGTAAAAAACTTAGTAACTCTCAATATTACAAAAATACACTTTTAAGTAGAGTTATGCACAGAGATGATTCAAATCAACCCTTTTGGAAAGAAAAATTTCTTGCAGGATTACCAACTCTCCTAAGGGAAAAAGTTAGGAATAAAATCCGTGAGTTTTTAGGAAAACGAATCATCCTGTATGATCAAAATACTTAAGGCCAATTAGTTAGTATTATTCAAAAAGAATGATTAAAAATCTATCAAGATTTCAAACTTCAAAGACATTTGAAATAGAAAATGAATAAAATAAAAATAGAGTCAAAACTTTCTACCAACAGTTTGAAATGGATCCCGATAAATCTACTCCTCCCAAATGCCCATGAAACTACCATAGATCTTACAGAAAATCTCATAAGAATCATAAAAGCCCTTCAAAATACAGAAAACCTTACAAACCTCAACAAGAATACTCTAAAAAAACCCTATAATCAAATTTATAAGGAAGGCAAAAAGCCTCAAGAATTCTTTAAAAATATAAAATGTTATAGGTGTAATAAACCAGGTCATACTGCAAATTCTTGTAAGCTAAAAGAAAACTCTAAGAATTATAATTAGACAAACAAGTCTTAGATCAAATCTCTTAATTGATTCTTCAAAAAAAAAAAAAAAGATCAGACTCTAAATCTAAAAATCCTCATTAGATTATGAGAAAATCTTTCAATTAGAAAATGATATTATAAATTTCAGTTTTGAAAACTTAGATTCTCCTTTAATAAATACTATCTCCAAAGAACAACTTCTCATTGATATCATAAAGTAAATCAAAAATCTAAAAATTCAAAAGGAATATTTAAAAAAACTTCTTAAAACTTTTCAAAATATAAAACCTTCTAATACAGAAAACACTGAATCAATAATTCCAAAATTTTCAAAAAAATACTTATGATTTAATAAATATTTTAGGAAAATCAAAACAAAGAAAAAAAATCTAACAATCTAAGACTCACAAAAAGAAATAAAAGTAGTAAAAATAGAGTTAAAAGAAATAAAAGGAAAAGAAAAACAAGATTTAGAAACTATAAAACTAATTATCAAAGCACTCAAGGATAATAAAGAAACTAATGATATTGATGAAGATGAACTCCAAGAAAAAATCCAAAATATTCAAAATGTCCCAAAAGACTTTCTATTTATTCTAAAATAAATTACTTCTAGAAAATATATTATCAAAATTACTCTTGAATTCTACAAATCTTTTAAAACGAATACAATTACTCTCTTTGATATAGTTGTAGATTTAAATTGTATAAAATATGGCTTCATCCCTAGAAAATTCCTTTAAAAAACACAAAAAAAACTTTCGGCCTTCAATAATTCAAAATTCTAAGTTAATTCAAAAGTTAATGCATCAATTCTGAATGAAGAAATTGCTTTAAAAACTTCATTCTTTGTTGTCAAAGACATACACCAAAGAATTATATTGGGAACCTCTTTCATAAATTTACTTACTCCATACAAGGTAGAAATCAATTCTATATCCTTTCATGTGAATTCTGAAAAACTTTACTTTCCATTTCTTGATAAATCAAAAACTAGAAATGTCAATCTCCTAAAAGCGTGTTCTATATATGAGAATTCTATCAATAATATTGTTCAAATCAAAACTTTTCATCTACAAGAGCTAAAGAAAGATATTTCACTAACCAAAATTATATCTTAACTTTAAACTACATAAATTCAGAACAATATCAAAAAACTTCAAGAATTATAAAACAACAAGCTTGTTCAAATCTTACCAACCTTTTGGGATAGAAAGAAACATGTTGTTGATCTCTCTTATGAACCAACTTTCAAGAAAAAGATGTTCCCCCAAAAGCCAGACCTATCAAAATGAACTAAGAACTTGAAGAATTTTGTTAAAAAGAAATACAATGTTTACAAAACAAAAAACTCATTTCTAAATGAAGATCACCATGGAGTTGTGTTGCTTTCTATCTTAACAAAGTATCTAAAATACAATGAGGTACTCTCAAATTAGTTGTTAATTATCCCTCTTAAGAAAGCTCTACAATGAATTAGATATCGAATTTTCAATAAAAGAGACTTACTCTAAAAGCTCCACAATGCCTTTATATTTTTAAAATTTCATATGAAGTTAGGATTTTGGTAAATATAAATATTTGAAAAAAAAATAGGTACAAAAAAGCCCTTACAGTTTCAATTTGATCAATATGAATGGAATGTAATGCAATTTGATCTTAAGAATGCTCCTTCAATATCCAAAGAATTATGACTAAAATATTTAATGATTGCCATAAATTCTGTATTGTATATATTGATGACATCCTTATTTTTTTAAAAACCATAGATGAACACTTCAAACATCTCAAGGCCTTTCTTCATGTTATAGAGAAAAATAACTTAGTTATCTCCAAATGCAAAATGAGTTTTTTCCAAATTAGGATTAGATTTCTAGGCCATTATATCTCCTAGGGAACTATTACCCCTATCAAAAGATCCCTCAAACTTGCAAAAAAATTTCCAAACAAAATTGTTGACAAAAAACAGCTTCAAAGATTTTTCAGAAATATGAATTGTGTTTTAGAATTATATCCAACTATCAACAGAATACTCAAACCTCTCCATAATAAGCTCAAAAAAGACCTTGATCCTTGGACTGATGAACATACTATAGTCATACAAAAAATAAGATCTCAAATTACTAAAATTCCTTGTTTCCACCTTGCTTATCCAAGTCTCCTAAAAATCATAGAAATTAATACCTCAAACATTGGGTATGGTAGGATTCTCAAATAAAAATAGGGTGAGAAAGAGCTTCTATCTAGTTCACCTCAATCCATTGGAATGATCCTTAAAAAAATTATTTTACAATTGAAAAAGAAATTTTGAGCATTGTTTTGTGCATACAAAAATTTCAAAGTGATTTGATAAGTCAAAAATTCTTACTTTGTATTGATTGTAAAAGTGCAAAAGAAGTTTTGTAAAAAGATATTCAAAATCTTGAATCAAAATAATTTTTTGCTTGATGGCAAGTATTACTTAGTATTTTTGATTTTGAAATTGAATTTATCAAAGGAGATAAAAACTCTATACTTGATTTCCTAACTCATGAGTTTCTACAAAATAGGAGCGACACCACCTAAAATCCCAACATGTGAGAGAAAAACTACTAATACAAATATTTCAAAACTACAGACATGGTACGACAAAGTAGTCAAAGAAGAAGTAGACCTTTAGGACACAGCACACCACAAGACCGAAGGGAGGTATGTTTGATACTAGATGAAAAAGATAATAGAAAATTCATTCGCAAAATTTAAACAGAATTTAAATTTCAAAGAAATAAATAAATACATAATTTGAATGTAAATAAATGTGGTGGAAAGTAAACGCAAGAAATTTGTAGGTGGCTATGCTAACCATAATAAATGTAGAGAATTTATAGGTGGTAATACCGACCATATAATTTAAACAAGAAATTGATAAATATTTGTAATTGCAAACCTTTTGTAAATATTAAAACTGAGATAATATCACAAATTTTGTACAATAGAGATAATAGAGGGGTTACAAGTAGAAGGGGTTTTGAAGAGGATTTGTAGGTGGAAAAGGATTCACTCTTCTTTTTGATAACTACTCTATAATTTTTTTTTGAGAGAGAGAGGATGTTTCTTTTTTTTTTCAAAAGTACTCCAAAAACTTGAGTCTAAGAAAGGGGGATGCCTCATTATATAGATTTCTAGAGTGACATTTTTGTAATTCTTGAATAGTAATCCGTGTGGTAAAACAGTGTTTGTAGTTGTCCATGTGATTATACATTGGTTTGAACAGTGCTCTTGAGCTTTTTTCTTTATTTCTTTTTTATGTAATAGAAGCCTTTGGGTTAGAACTCACTGTTGTCAAAGACTTTAATTTCTTCAACATTGATTGAATTTTCAGAACTTGTGGGTGAATCTTTCTTTTGTGGGGGTAGGGGTTCCTTCTCTTGGAAAGAATTTTGCAAGAATTTATTGGACTTCACCAACGGATTTTGCTGTTGCCAACATTGCTATAATTTGTGATTTTCGTATCAAGAATTCTATTTGTTGAGGAGATTGGACTGCTAGAATCTGTTTTTATCTGTAGTTTTTATTGATCCATTCTTCCATGTTTGTCGAGTAAGGACTATTGACAATGTTGCATTTGTTCCATTATTTTATCTTGAACTCTATCTAATCACTGAAGTTTGTGTTCTGAAAGATCAAAATACCATGCAAATACCTATAGGAGATATAATTTCATGCAGAAATTTGCAAAGGGTTTGAATCTGCATTCTTTGTTTGTTAGGTTGTATTTGGCTTTGAAAATTTGAAAGGATTTCAAGACTGTTGGATTTTGGATATTTAGGATTGAATCAAAGTTTTCTCACTAATGGAACCACCGTGATGGAAATTTTGAAATATCAAGTTTTTGTGAATCAGAAAGAAAAAACCAAGAGTGCTTGTCCTTCTGGTTTTATATCAAGAATGAATTATACCACACTTGTTGGTATTACCAATAATTAAAATATTTTTAAAAGAACGGATGACCTTTGTAATGATCTAGGAATGCAATGGACTCAAAATGTCCACAATACCACTCTACTGGAGCAATAACTCTGTGTATGTTGCAAGTTGAATATACTGGATTCAAATGGTTTTTTTTAAGGTAGAAGTATTTGAAAGCTATAGATTCAGTGCATTTAAAGATGGCTTGGTAGTAAAATGGGGTTTTTTCTTAGTCAAAGGGTTTGTAAAACTATCTTTTCCCAAAGTAGTTTTATGCTATTTGGAAAGGGTTTTCATCGAAATAATCCTTTTCGATAGTAATGATGTTTGGGTATGCAGCTTTGGTAAAGTATACAGACTTTGGTTTGGCAGTTCATGTAAACTATATTTGTGAACTCGAGGTTGGTTGAGAGGGTTGAGAAGGAATTTGAGATTGAAAGAGATGGCTTTTCTGGTTTTGTAATAGGTTTTGGTGAGGTAGGTTTTAGTTTTGTACTTTCTTGTGGATCATCAAGTTTTTGAGAAAGGACCTTTTGGACTTTTGGTGACTTAAAAAGTGCAAGAAAAAGGTTTTGTGCTTTAGGGTTGTTTGTGAAATTTGAGATTTTAGATTTTTCGGCATTTGTGGGTTTTTATATGTGTGTATATGTATGTATGTATATATGTATGTATCCAACACATGTTTACCTCTTCTTTTTAAAACCCATGTTTAGATCACCAAGAGCTAGAACAATGATAACCCTTAGTTATCCCACTTCTTTCTACTACCAGTAAAATTTCATTTGACCTTTTTTCAACTTGAGAGTGCAACGATTCTCCTTGTATCACCATTGCATGCTTATGGTTGAAAGGCAAATTAACAACTACATATACACTATGCATGTGTATGTATGCTAATGGCATGTACACTAACGGAGATCATCATGGTAATTTAGTTGCATAATATTAAAATTGGAATTTAACCATTGGGTTTTTTTATTTGAACTTGTTGAATATTTATTTGAGAATTAATTACTTTTATTGCAAACCTTAATCTGACTGAGACCAACCACGGTATAGTTGTTATTGACTAATTGAGTTGTGTGGCATGAAGACTTTTTAGAGCCATGCGTCATGGTGCATGGCACAATACATGTCTCGTTGAAGCATGATACTACATTAAATAATATGTGAAATATATCTATATTTTAATTAATTTTTTTAAAAAATAAAATGAATAAAATTTACTTGTTAAATAATAAGTACAAATAGTTTTCATGTTTTTATCTTAAAAAATAAAACAAATAACAAAAAATAGTTAATACCAACTATTAAATTTATAAAAATTAAAATTTTAACAATAAAAATTTTATAATTTCAAAAATAAAAATTAGATAATTTTAGCTATATTGAACAACTTTGTAAAAATTTCAAAATCCAAATCAAAACCCAACCACTTAAATTGTAAAAACTCTAAATTTCCTTCAATTCTTAACTATAATTAATGAAAATTTTAGAATTTTAATCATGACATGCTATTTAAGAAATAAACAAGAATAAAAGAAAATTAAGGAGGATGAAAGAAAGAAAATCAACAAAGGAAAAAGAAATAGGAAAGAACATGTTTGAATTATGTAAAAGTTGCCTGTAAAAAGATGAATGTGTTAAGAGAATGGTCAAACTATTTCAAAATTTGTTTAGAACAAATAATGAAAATCTAGTAAACCCTTGAAAATGAAACAAAATCACGTAGTAGAAGAGAGTGATAATGTATTTTAAGACTATTTTTTAGAAAAAAAAATGAGGCCCAACAACACCTAAGCGAACATTCATGTTTTATGGTTGTTTCTCTCCTATTTTCTAAAATATAAGTTTTGAGACAAAAAAAAAAATTTTAAAGGAAGAGATCTTTGAAATGCTTTCTTCAATAAGGCATACGTGGTAGTTTCATGACATATCATAGGTACACCATATTAAAAGTGGTCACTATTTGTTGTAAATAGCATTATGGTCACACCTATGTCATGAAACACACCGCTTTACACCATTAACAACTATATGATTGAAATATAAATGTAAAATTAAATTAATAAGATGAATTTTTTTGTTCTCTATTTACATGAAATTGTTAACGCAATTGTGTTGTTTGAGTTTGATATGATTTAAATTGTCTTGAAAATCATGAAGTGCTAAGAAGAATGTACTTTGATTTATTTTAGATTTGATCAAATTAATATACTACAATTAGATGGATAATCCTCAAGTGATTCAATGGTGGATGTAGAGTTTACACTGTGTTATTGTGGAGCTCCTAGTCCAGGTTTGCGCAAGTATCTACTTCAATGGTGGGTGGTACTTAGTTGATTCAAGAATCATACCTATACCAAATCAAGTACCATGTGCTCTCTTTGTCCTTAACTTAGTACTTACATTTTGTTTTAGGGACATGTCGTCCTAAGATTTCATTTTACTTGAATGGTGTTTTTCTTCCTTTTTAAAAAATTTTCTTACAATTAATGTTTAATAAAACTTAATGGGCAATCACAATAGTATTGTAGCTTAATAATTAATCATTTGTAACTCTTCTACATACAGAAGATTATGCGTCTATATATCCAATTAAGAAAATTAAGCATGCAAGATAATAGTTGTTTCCATAAGCTACTATGGCAACTAACATAATAGTCAATTAGAATTACAATTTGCAAATGAAGATGGAAGGCACACTATAAACAATATATGACTGCAACTCCAAATCTTTGTTCACAATCATAGAAGTTGTATCCCACCACCTGTAGACATCACTATCCCAATATTCCAACTAAACAATAACAAAAGAAATAAAAAATCATGGACGAATCTGACTTGTAAATTGGATTTCCAACATGGCAAAGCCACCATGGCGTTGCATGGGCTCTTCCACATCGTTGAGACTCCATACCACACCAACCACGTGCAAACCCTGCACCTAACTATGCCCATCCGCATCTCAACTTTCCATGAACTCATATCTATGTATATATATTTGGCTTTCCCATACCTCAAAAATCAATTCATACCACAGACCTCCACACTATCAATCCACTAGCCTCAAAGCCGCTACTTCTATTGCTAGTTCTTTGCTATTTTCCTAATTTGACATTTGAAAAATGTCTCTCCTTTGGAACAAAAACTTCTCATTGCATGACAATGTTGAAAATGGAGGCAAAAGGAACAATTACCGTGTGGCTATGGAGGCCAACGGAGACAATGATAATGGAGGCTATGATTATGCTCCAACTGCTTACAAAGTGTCACAAAAATATTGACTAGCAACAAATTTTGTGGTGGAGATAGCTCATCATTTTTCACCATGTAATTAAGAGAATCAAATAAATGCCAGGAAACAATCATCTTTGGGCATCAATCAGATAAGTGATGCCCCTAACACTATAACTCCAATGGCAATTTAGGGGAGAAAAGCAGCAAGTAGAATTCATTAAAGAGAGCAAATAATACAAGTTGTTATCTCTATTGTCCAAGATGAGAAATAGTTGAGTGCTATTTTAAAGAAATCCGTGGAGTTTTATTTCTAAATACTAAAGCTAAACAAATCTATAGATCATGTAACACTACCACATACTATGAAAATTTATTCTATCTTTTACACCGTACTCTTACTAAAACAACACAAATTTATTAGATCAATCCAATATTGTGTTAGGTAAGTGACACTATAAGAGAACAAGGGGGAAGATACCGTAGATTAAATGCTAAATATAGTGTAGTGGCTGGGCATTTTTATTATCTATTTGTCTTTTACTAAAGGGATAATCTCTTCCATTAGAGACACTAGCCAAGTGATTATTGTTAACTATAAAGTAGTTGACACATTTATTAGTAATATCATAATTATTGTGTTGATAGCTATTGTGATAGAGTTCTAAATTGATTAAGAGTTTATGATGAATTTTATGATGTTGAAACACTTAGTAGAGGAATGAATTCAAATGGGACTTCTACAAAGACATCCTTGGACATTTGGAGACCTAAAGAATTTGAAAAAATATTGAAGAAGCTTGGAGAAGTTTGGATCAACGAAAGACTCTTATTGGATAAGAATGAAAGAGTTTGAGTTCATCCTGAATTGTTACATCATCTACAATAGAGGTTGAATTTGATTGGGAACCTACTTTGAGTCAGAGCATGCACTTCCAGATAATCCAATCGTGTGAGAGCTGTAAGATTTTATTGACAATTATATTTGCTTATGTTTATGATTTTTTGTTAAACCTTGTGAATCAATTTTCTTGAGTGAAGAACCTTTTATAACAAAAAGTTGAACATAAGGGTAGATTTAAGCGAAGATCAAACGTGCGGATTGAAGTTTTGAAGCATTCAACTAGTCGTGGACCTAGGAATTGAGGTAGTGGGTTTGCAATTAAGAATTAATCTTTGTCTTCACTACTTTGTTGTAGTTAGTGAAGGGTTTGCCTGGCAAAGTGTCCACAGACGTAGAATAGTTGCTCCTAACTATGTTAAGATATCGGTGTTCAAGTTTTAATTCTCGTTGGTGTGTGTGAGTTTAAATCTGACTATTCTTAGCATTCCATTGTGCTACTATTGCAATCGCAGTCACAACATCACTGTTGTGTTTTTCAATTATTTATAGTCCCATTAAAATGTTGATCTAATTTGGCGGAATTCAAACCAATGATATGATATCTACTGGCAAATTCACTACAAGAAAGATTTTTAAAAAAATGAAATGCCTTTTTTGAGATGACTTTTGAACAAAAAATAAAATCTTTCTTAAAACATCTCAAAATCATCTTAAATTAAAATTTAAAATAGTGAAATATCATAAAAAGTTTTGTCTCAAAATTTAAAACAATATTTTGTATTTGTTCCAAAGTCAACTTCTAAATACTACATATAAGTCTATATTATATAAGTATAAATATGTATTATTTAATCGAAATAAATTGTAAACTATCAATTAGTTGTGTGCAACCTTCAGTAATTGTTTATAATTTTATATTTGTTTAATTTAAAAATTAGTCAAATAAATTAGCAATTTGATACTTCATCAAAAATTAAAAGAAAGAACCCTATAAAAAGAAATAATTGTGAATAAATATTCATTTTTATTGTGACGAAATATAAATCTCATTATGAAAAAAAAATAGTTTTCTTCACAATAAAAAATTGTAACATATGACAATACTCAATTTATCACAATAAACAAAAATAAAAAATAATATAAAGTTTCAACTTTAATCAATATAGATATTGAGGTCTATTGTTTACTACAAATTTGTTAATCACTTATTATAAGTATGATAAAAGTAGTATTATTATAATACTATTGACAACCCAAATAATTGAAGTGATTATGATCATGATTTATACTTTAAAATTATGTTATTTAGCTTAGAAAATCATACATTATGCAGCAAATAACTATGTTTCATGTTGCAATCACCAAATGATGTATACAAGTGAAAAATGAAAAAGATAAAGGCACCAAACCAAGGTAAATTGAGTATGAAGCTCTCATGATCACTTAAGTAAGGGTTAGCTATCAAAACAATGCTTAAGTCCACTGCCCACAAGGAATAGACATCAAATACCAATCAAAAATTGCCTCTTGTCCCCTCCCTGGTTGCCTAATTAACAGCTTAGGCAATGGTTCATTTTTTGTCATCACTTGAGCAACCAAAGAAGTACAGGATGGTTGCCTCCTTCATCACATAGCTAAGGGAGGAGGCGACAGTTCATTTTGGCTACCAAAAAGCCTTAGACCAATTGGAAAAAATGGAAGCAATTAGCAATCAATTAAGACCCTTGGACAGTGGAGACATACACCTATAAATAAAGGATTGTCTGGCAAACCAAAATCATCAATTCCTCTTTAGAGTTCACTTACATAAGGTTAGGCATCATTAAAGCATAGTTTTTGCCTAAGAGAGGAATTGCGAATGAACTTGGTGCCTTCACAAGTTGAAGGACTTGGCAGGGAAGGGAGAAATCGCCACAAGAAGAATTCTTTTGTTTTCTTGTCTTAATTCCCAATGTACTTAAATCAATAAGATACACAAGGAAGAACTTTTATTTTATCCATTAAATTTAATTTTCTTTTTTTTATTTAGTTGTGATCAATTTATTCTTCTTTATCTTCATCTTCTTCTCATCCTTTTGTTATTATTTTATTTTACTTAACTTGTAGTTATAACTAAAGAGAATCCACAAGATAAGAAAGTTGACACATTTGTGAATAATGGACTTATAATGAAAGTGAAGGTCTTACATTCACAAAAGATTTGTGATCAATTTATTCTTCTTCACTTCTTCTCCTCTTTCGTTGTTTTATTTTATTTTATTTTATTTTATTTTCTCTAACTTGTGATTATAACAAGAATGAATCCACAAGTTAGAACAATTTATCATAATTGTAAATTGTAAACTTATAATAGAAATGAAAATCCTTCGTTCACAAAGGATCAATATAAATCCATTGTTATCCATCTCAATTGAGTTAAATCTATAAATGATTGGATTAATTCGATTGAAACTTTAGTGTAACTTGAAAAAGTGTATAAAGAATTTATGAAATTAATAACCTCTAAATAAGAAATTAAAAAGTGAGAATTAGTTACTAGATAAATAAAGTTCATATGAGTTATTGCTTATTCAAGTAACTTGCCATTATTCATTACTTGTAATTGCTAACTTCACTTCTCTCGATTCATTCATTAAGTTTATCATTTAATTGATTACTTATTACATTCCAATTTTTGTTCGTTTAAGGCACAAAATTATTAAAATAACTTATTTACTCTCTATGGATACGACAACCCTTACTTCCCTTTTGTATTTTAGATTAAGTAGTTGTAAATTTTTCTTATTTTGTTTTTCCTTTTCATATTTTTTAATTTATGCTTTTATTTCCACGCTTGTATGCTTGCTTAATTTAAATTATATTGTAAGTCTAGTGTGATTTTTTTTTTATTTGATCTTCATTTGTGCATGTTGTTTAAATTATATATTCTTGGATAATATGGCTTTCAATTCTTACTCTTTGTGTTATAACAATTTTACGCCTACTATGAATTCTTGGGGCTATAAAATCAATCCTATTACATCTTTGAGCATGAAAATAGATTACATAGATAAACAATCAGATGATTTGAATGATCAAATTTCAATCACACATGACCAATATTATTATGGAAAACAAAATAAAAATAAGCAAGTACTCGAGGATCTTGTTAGCATTTTGGCAAAATGTACTCAAGAATATATTATTAGATCAAATACCATAGTTGAAAGTCAACAAAAAACAATTAACAAGTTTGAATTGCAAGTAGGGCAATTGGCTAAAATGGTGTCTTATGAAAATCAAAATTTGACCCCATGTAAACCCCAAGTAATGAAGGATGAAGAATTGAATGATTTAAAAGAGAATATTCCTATTGAAAAGCCATTCCAAAAATTAGAATTAAAAAGTGTTGAAGAAGATCAAAATATAACTTCCTTATAATCACATAAACAATAGGAAATTAATGAAATAGAAGAAATGAACTTATCTTGTGATTTCATATTCAATTTTTTTTAAAATTATAAAGAAGTTAAAAACCTCCTTCATTTCAATAGTGTTTTTAAAGAACTAATCATAATTGATTCTTATGCAATGGCATTATCCCAAAATTCGAATTATGTCAAATTTCTAGAGGAGATATTTAATCAAGAAAGGAAGCTGGAGAATGACAAAATGATGTGCCGCATGTAATTTTCTTTTACATAAATTATGGCCATCACATTCAATGATAGAATCTTCAAAGTTGGATTGGGTAGAAAATGTTTCCGATGATATAGGGAGTGTATCTATCTCCTATCCTTTTGTTTGTTTAGAAAATGAAGAATTAATTACTTTTGTAACTTCAAATAAAAGGTGATATAGTACAAAAATTGAATGAAAATTAAAATCAATAAGTTTTAAGTGTAATAAGAAAAAATCCGCGGGAACCAGACTAAGAATCCTTTAGAGCAATCCAAGAATAAGCCTATTTGAAGACAATAAACATAGCGCTTCTTGGGAGGCAATGCAAGTTTTTTTTTTCCTTCTCTTTTACTTCTCTTTATAATTTCTGCATTTAATAATAATAATAATAATAATAATAATAATAAGGAATAATAAAAGAATAATAAGAAGTAGACAAATGAATAAATTTAAGTTGGAAAAAGAATTTAGGACCACAATCAATGATGAATAATTCTCCTAAGATGATGAATTAATAGTATAAATGTTTGAATTATGTGTTACATTGTTTAGTGCAAGTCCTTATCCACCGAGTATTTACCATGCACTTTAATGTGAAGTTGAATTTAGGAATTATTAATATTTAGATATTGTAGATATTGTGTTGAAGTCAAGGTGTAAATCTTGCTAATGTATTGCTCGGCCCTTTAACAAATTGTTATTAAAAACACTGTAGGGAACTCCATGACAAAGAAAGATGGAGCATTAAAAAAAAAAGTATAAAAATAAAAGAGGGCTTTAAAATAACAAAAGTCTACTTTGCTGATTCAAGCATTGAGTAATTAGGGGTGCACAAGAGACTCTTGTTTACTTTTGCGTAAAAAGGTACAAGAATTATAAACATAAACATACGAAGGATTTTAAATCTGTAATATGCTAAGTAACCAGATGTGTACAAGTGACTCTTATTTATCTTTACGTAAAAAGGTATTTGACGACTTAGAATGCAAGCAACGTAGAAGAAAATAGTACTTCATAATTTATGAAATAAAGTTCCCTTGTATGTGTCACAAAAAAAAAAATCCAAATAAAAGAAAGGATTAAACAATTCATTAACAAGTAACTAAGAATGTAATGCAATTGACAAATATAAGTTTTGTCGAACAAACTCCTTCGCATTAAAGTTTCTTGGAACACACACACACACAAGGATTTTCTCACAAAGGTAATGTAATAACATAAATTCCTACATTTAGAGGATAGTGCATTACTTGTGAGAATTCTAATATATAATTGCGATCCCAAAATTCCAATTCTACGTAACTTTATTATTTTGTCTTGCTCGAGGACTAACAAAAAATAAAACATAGGGTCTTTTGATAACCCTAATAATTGAAGTGATTACGATAATGATTTATGCTTTAAAATTATGTTATTTAGCCTAAAAAATCATATATTGTGTACCAAATGACTATGTTTCATGTTGCAATCACTATATGACGTATACAAGTGAAAAGAAGAAAAATACTCATACGAGGGCATCAAACCAAAGCAAATTGAATATGAGGGCTAGCATGGTCACTTAAGCAAGTGTTAGGTATCAAAAGCATTGCTTAAGCCCACCAGTCGAAAGGCTATGGCGATAGTTCATTTTTTTTTTTGTCGCTTAATCCCAATTAAAACCATCGTAAAGCATTGGTGGGCAATTTTAACTATAGCCAAAACTAATTAAAATAGCCTCCTATCGCCTAAGCAACCGCCTAGGTGATAGTTCATTTTTTGTAGTCGCTTAAGTGACCAAGGAAGCGTTGGATGGTTGCCTCATTTGTTGCGTAGGCGATTGATGAGGCCACAATTCATTTTGGCCACAAAAAAGCCTTAAACCTTTTGGAAGAATTAGAAGAGATTGGAAACCAATTAAGGCCTTTGATGGTAAAGACTTACACCTATAAATAAGGGGCTGTTTTGCAAGCCAACATTATCACTTCCTCTTTAGAATTCACTTTGATAATATTAGGCATCATTGTAGCCTAATTTTTGCGTAAGAGAGAAATTGAGAGTGAGCTTAGCTAGGCAAGGACGGGAGGAATCATTCCACGAAGGAGACTAGAATGAACAATAAATGCTTCTTTTATTTTTTTTGTCTTAATTCCCGAATCTACTTGGATCATTAAGATAAGTAAGAACTTTTATTTTATACATTAAACATAATTGTCTTTTCTTATTTAGTTATGATCAATTTATTCTTCTTTATCTTCATCATCTTCTCTTGCTTCTTTTGTTTTTATTTTATTTTACGTGTAATTATAATGAAAATAAATTTATAAGTTAGAAAAATTAATCACAATTATAAATAATGTACTTGTAACAAAAGTAAAGAGCTCATGTTCACAAAGAATTTGTGATCAATATATTCTTCTTCCTTTCTTCCCCTCCTTCGTTTTTATTTAATTTTTTTCTCCTAACTTACAATTATAACGAGAGTGAATCCACAAATTAAAACAATTAAGCACAATTGTGAATCGTGAATTTATAACGGGAATGAAGGCCCTATATTCACAAAAAATTAATATTGATCCATTGTGTTCCATCTCAATTGAGTTAACTTTATAAATGATTAGATCAATTCAATTCAAGTCTTAGTATAACTTGAAAAAGTATATTAAAGACTTATTAGATGAATAACCTTTAAATAAGAAATAAAAAAAATGATAATTAGTTATATGATAAATAAAATTCTTATGTACTATTGCATATTCATATAAATTGCTACTATTCTTTACTTGCAATTGCAACCTTCACTCCTCTCAGTTCACTCGCCTAAATTCATCATTTAATTGATTATTTGTACATTAAAATTTCATTTTGATTTGTTTAAGGCACAAAATTATAAAAAATGGCATTCTTACTCTTTGTAGATATGAGAGCGTTTACTTCTCTATATTATTAGATGTGCTCGTTATTTACTTGCAACATTAAATTTTCTTGCATTAAGTATTCATAAATTAGTTTTAAAGTTAAAGAGTTTTCTCATCCAACTGACACCCACGATGGACTTAAAGCAAGGGATAAGGTGAAAACAAATAGTGATTTTTGGCAATAGGGACAGAGTAATCCCACTCTATTGCCATTTCTAGTGGAGACGTTGTATTTAAGCCAGGCTATATAACCTCTCTGACAGATTCAATTGATCAAAAATTTTAGATACTCGCTACAATTCCAGCAAGTGTTAGAATTAGGGTATTGTCCTTTTTACAAGTTTCTCTTAGTGCGACATTATTTTTGCAGACTTTCAACTAAGTCTGCTCAACAAAGTTACTGTTGAGGAGATTAATAAAAGAATTACACTAGTATGAATTTATTTATAATTTATGAAGTAGTTATAGTGTATTTTAAATAATAAAAATAATTTTATTTAAAATAAAATGTATAAAAAATTTAAAGTAAAAATAAATAAAGATATTAAAAGAATTTGAAAAGAGAAAAAAATTGAGAGAAAATACAAATAAATATGATAAGTTAAAAGAAAATAGAGAAAGAAAATGATAGAACAAATAAAAAATGAATTAAAAAAATATTTAAAATAAGAAAATGAAGAAAGTTAAAAGAATTTGAATAAAATTTAAAATAAAGATAGTTATGCAATTTCATATTGCCCAACAAAAAAGCCTTATTTTTCTGATAACGATTTGCAGCTTTTGATTTAGTCTATAATTAGAAAGCAGAACTTTTTAGTCATAAAAAATGAAATAAATACTATCCTTATTTAAATTTTTTATATTTTTATATAATATTATGTATTCTTTTAACCTATTATTTTTATTTGTTTTTTCACACAAATTTTCTCTGTTTTTAAATTCTATTGATCTTTCTTTGTTTTCTTATTTCAAATTTTTATTTCATTGGGTAAAATTACAAAGTTATCTTTATTGTTAATTTCTTCTATTTTTCTGTATTTTTCTTTCTCCTTTTCTTTTCACTCATTATCTTTATTTGTATTTTTAAAATTTTCTTTTTTTTTTTTATGTTTCTTTAATTTGTTTTGATATTTTGAATATAGGTTCTATATTTATGAGTACAGTAACTGTCCTGTACATTATAAGTCCAAATAATTTATCTCTAGATTTTATTTTAAAAAATTCAAATTACAGAAGAAATTCTGTTTAACCAAACTACAATTAATGCCAGTTGCCAGACATGTCGCACATTCGCATAAGAAACAACCAGCAAACGGAGTAACACTTTAACTGCTCGTTAACACGATTTCATCTCTCTCTCTCTCTCATCCCAATTGAATATACTTGTTTTCAAATTTTTCATCTATATTTTTCAAAATATATTTCAATCTCTTAAATTACTTATACATAATTTTCAACCAAAAAAATTTATTAAAACAAAGATAGCCGCTTTATAATACTATGGCAGTTCTGTCACTGCCAGTGGATTTAAGCTCAAATCCCGGAAGTAGACGATGATCCGATTGCTGAAATGGCGCAGCGTCTGAAACTCAATCCTACTTCCACTCACTATTTCAATTCAGTTTCTGTTCAATCCAAGAAACCCACCAAGATTTTCAAGCTCAGCATTAGTAATTGTTCTCGGGCTCCGGAAAATACTTTAAAGGTACCCGCTTTAAGTGTCTGTTCTGTATTTTGTAAATATCGTTTTGGATCAATGTCCATTGTGCGTGCAGACGTCATGTTTCAATGGTTTGTTGTTTTCTTTCTTTTTCATTTTTTTTTTATCGTTTCGATTTGCGTTCAGTTCTTATGTAATTGTTGTAACATTTTAATGTGAAATAGTTTATTGAATTGAATTGCTAACAATTCTAGGGCTTTATGGAAGGTGATGTTTTTCGGTTTCTCAAGTGGCGAAAGAGAAGTAGCCTTCTTTTAATTTGCCAATGTTAGTAAATGTGCGAGGGGAGATTGACATGCGAGGCTATTTATTTATTTTTTTTCCAATTGATTGGTTGGAATCCAAATTCACCTGAATGGGGCGTCCCCTTTACCGGATAATTTTGAGTTTATATATATGTGTCATCTGACAAACTCCTTCACGCCTTTCTTGTTTGGTAGGAGCCAGTTTCTTTCATGTTTTGATGAAGGAAGTTACTAAATTAGAAACAACGTTGTGGATTACAATTGCAGTTGAAGGAAATATCCACAGAGAATTATGCTTCATTGCATGACTGTTGGTGATTTGATGAAATCATTTTAGTTGACCAGATCTTTTGTGTTGCAGTTAGTGACTGAAGTCAAAGGGAGGCTTGAGAAAGAACATAATAGTCTTCCGGTGGGCAAAAACGGAAGAGATGATGAAGAGTTGATCTTTTGGTTTCTGAAGGACCGAAAGTTTTCTGTTGAAGATACCATCTACAAATTGACTAAAGCCATTGTAATTATGATTCGTAGCCCTTTTCCTGCTGTAATGACCAACCTCTATTGCTAGTTGCAAATGGAAGCAATAG
The DNA here is from genome assembly GCA_019155195.1 of Avicennia marina. Lineage (NCBI taxonomy): Eukaryota > Viridiplantae > Streptophyta > Magnoliopsida > Lamiales > Acanthaceae > Avicennia > Avicennia marina. Next base: position 9,900,586 of record CM032767.1, read on the forward strand.
CTCAGGCCTTATTTCGTTTTTTTTATGGTGGAAAATAAAAAATAAAAAAACCTGAAATCTAACTTAAACTAGTTATGTTCTATTGCTTAGTTGTTGTTCTGATTTTCACATTAGTGATGGTACCTTCACCGACAAAGACAAATAGGTAACAATTGAGGTTGTGGCGAGTAAATTTTCTTAAGTTCACCTTGAATTTTCTTTTATCTGAACAGAGATGGCGTCATGAATTTGGTGTATCTGAATTATCAGAAGAATCAGTCAAAAAAGTAGCAGAAACTGGAAAAGCTTATGTACACAACTATCTTGATGTATATAACCGACCAGTGCTAATAGTTGAAGCTTCCAAGCATTTTCCAGGGGTATGTCTAAGACCTGAACTGCCTATTTCTTTGTTTTACAGTCAACCCACTCTCTCTGATACTACTTGTATGTTAACACTCACACCCCATTACATTGTCCCTTATAGAATTGATTGCTAGGGGTAATGTTCTCAATTTGTTTTGAATCAGATATATGTGCTCTGATATACCCAAACGTTATTCTCTGGGCGCTTGTTGAAATGGAGTTGGTCATCCATATTTCTTAGTCCAAAATACTGATAAGTCATTGACAGTCATGATAGAACTATGGCTAATTCACTTGCTTTGTGACTCTTAGAATATAAAAGTCATTTCTGCATCAAACATAACATTAATTTTCCTTCCAGTGTTCAATTGCGAGAACTCCTATTTATACAGAAGATTGTTATGTTACTGCAATGCTACAACATATCATGTTTGTGTCTTACTTGTTTTGGTCATCATTGTTTCACTAAGAAGTGAAATTCTATTCCAAATGTTTTGTTGTGTTGTATAGTTGAATACCAATTCTCTCATGTCCTGGTCTTCGTGAAAAGGATTACTAGCTGCAGTTCTGGCTGACAAATCTTTAGAAAAAATTTTGATTTACCCTTGTGCTCTTTTGGTATTTTTCTTGCAATTTTTATTTCTAACTGTTAGAAGTAACACAATAAGATGACGGAGATGTCAGAATCTGCACTAGTTCACTCTTCTAAAATATTATATCTTGCTCTAAGCTTTGCTTCATATTTACGCTTGGTGATTGGTGATATGCGTCATCTACATTGTTGCAGGAGCATGCACCAAATGATGATGAGAAGCTGTGTGTGTTTATGATCGAGAAGGCACTGAGCAAACTTCCAGTGGGAAAGCAGGAAATACTTGGCATAATCGACCTCCGGGGATTTCGAACTGAAAATGCTGATATTAGGTTCCTCACATTTGTGGTAAATTCTTACAAACTATGGTTTTGCTATATCTAACATCCCTTTGTCAATATTTTGGTTCTGAACCACTTCATATGTGGTCTCCCTTTTGTCAGGCAACAGTTTCTTGCCGGGTGGGATCATAGTTAGAGGAAACGATAAAACTAGGAAAATTTTGTTCTCAATTTTTTGAATGTTCTGTTTCTTTTCACGAACTATTCAACTATCAGTCACTTATGCATCATGGAGTTTGTAATTATTGTAGTTCATGTCTAGTAAATAATTATTGAGTTCTTCGGCCATGATTCATTCATGACACTCGTCCTGTATATTGGTGTTCATCCTAAATATTTGCTTCTTTTCTTTCTATCAAATTTGTTTGTAATATCAAATGCAGTCAAGATTTAAGTGACTATTGGCCCCCACAAGCTCTGACCATTTTAATCGTCTCCTATCCACTGGAATTTGAATACCATGGCTGAAGTGCCTTCCATGTGTGCAACTGATTATTGGATTGCCTGTGCCCATGTGCAGTTTGATGCATTTTACTACTACTATCCAAGGAGATTGGGTCAAGTCCTTTTTGTGGATGCTCCCTTCATCTTCAAGCCGGTTTGGCAGCTAGTCAAGCCCTTGTTGAAATCATATGCTTCTCTGGTGAGTATTTCTCACAATAATCAAAGTTTATTGGGTTCTGCAGGCACTTTAGTCTAATACATCAGTTTTCATATGTAATTGCTTCTAGTATTTATGTGCTAAATGCTCAAACCATATGGTATTTCTCATTTTCACTAGCTTGCGCATGTCATAAATGGTGATCTACTCAGTTCTGTGCAGTCAATTAATCAGGAAGCCCTCTAAGTTATCTTCTCATTCATCTTCAATATCTGCCTTGTTTTATCCTCTAGCTGCTCGCTAATTGTGCAGAAGGCATCTGTTATGCAACTATTTCTGTTTCATGTGAACCCATTTCTCACAGTAATTTGTTCTGTATTAACTCTTGCTTTCTTATAATTACACTAACATCAAGCAGCAAGAGCTATGGAAAAATGATCATTACAATATATTTTTTTTAGGTGAGATTTTGCTCGGTGAAGACTGTCAAAGAGGAGTACTTTACAGCGGATACTGTTCCAGATAACTTCAGAGACTGAAGAATTAGAGACATTACTGTCCATGGAAATAACGACATGAAGGAACATACATACATAATCATTCATTAAAATCTTTTCACAGTTTGCGCTTGTGATTGGGACTTCTGAGCAGGAAATTGTCTTTTGTGCAGGGATTCTCTGCTCAGTTGAAGCCTGTGCCTGTTTCAAACTCATTTAGACTAAAAAAGTGAACTTGATTTTATTTAATGGAATTCTGTTGAACCCATGAATTTTGTAGTATATATATGTGTACTGTGAATGAAGTAATCATTAAAATGGTTGGTGAATCGATAATGTTGAGATGATGGGAAATGAAACATCTCACATCCAACTGATTGGTCGAAATTTCCGTTTCGGAAAGCGGAAGTAAACTTGGTCGAATATTGTCTTTAATAATGAAAATAACAATAAATGTTGCCTCTACTTGTGCTTCTAATGCATTTGTTATTTTTGTGTTTCTGCAACTCTATTGAAGTTGTTTGTAAAAGTCTGCAAATGTTTCCACTGGAGCTAATTAATTTTCCCTTTTGCTTTCCTGATGAATTTACTTTTCCTCTTTACTTGTAACTATGATTTGTATGGGACATTAGAAGATTCATCTTCTAATTTATTGCATCCCAGGGGCCACATGAATATGGATTTCATCATTCTTAGAAGTGGTTTAGTTTAAGTAAACATAAATTGGATGGCTAATTTTCAATGGAAATCATAAATTTGTTGATCGGTATCTTTTACAACTATGAACTAATAACTTAATTCACTGTTTTGAAAGAAGGTAAATTTTGAAATATAAATGTGTGTGTGTGTGTGTGCACTATATAATTAAGTTAATAAAAATTTTTGCTTCAATTTACGTAATTATCCTTATTTTAAATCTTTATTTCTTTTAACTATTTTTTATTCATGTTTTCTTTCAAATTTTTCTCTTTTAAATTCTTATGATCTTTTTTTTTTTATTTTAAATACTTTGCACAATGTAAAATTACATCATTGCCTTTATTTTAAATTCTTTTATTTTTCTACATCTTGCTTTCTCCTTTTCTTTAAACTTGTTATATATATATATATTTTTTTTTTGTTCTCTCTAAATTTTTTTTATTTTTCCATTTTCTTTTAATCTTCCTTTATCTACTTATTTCGAATAAATTTTATTTGTAATTTTGAACATTTTATTCATAGGAAAATTGGATGACTAATTTAGAAATTCAATTCAAAAACAAATAAAATATAGAAAAGAGCATTTTAGACCAAAACAGAGGTATAGCCAAAGTGACCAAACTCTCGTATAAAAAATAAGTACTTCTTCAGGCTAATGTAATTATTTGTTATTAAATACTAACATATTATTACAATATATATAAATATAGTAATAATCTATTTTTTACTTTTTTTCTTATCACATACTAGATGTTCAAATTATGGCCCTACTCCAAGAGATTCCAAATAAATTTTACCGTTCTCTCTTTTTATCTTCTCTTTTGTTTTTCTTTTTTCTTTTTTTCTTGATGGAGATAAGAGTGAGAGGGAAACGAGATCAAGTGACTTAACACCACGTGTGTGAGAAAATGCTATATTGGAACACTAATTGTGAAACAAAAAGAAAAAGAGGTTGAATAATTTTTCCTACACTACTAGCCTAGGAAAATAGTTTCACAATGTCCAAAATAACAAACGTACAGTAAGACAGCCTAATCAATCATCCCATTGACTTCAACATCTAAAATACTCATACAACGTCATTCATTGCACAATGTTCTTAGGGCCAATCCAAATGGTCCAAACACAAGCTGAAACAATTCTTTTAGAATGTTTTTGAGATGTCTTCTAAAGGGTGATGTGTTCTGGGTTATTATCACTTTTTGATTTATATATTTGGCATTGGATTTTCGAATTATTAGTAATTCAGACAAATAATGCTTTGGGCAGTTTTTTGGTTTGAGTAGTAGAAAACAAATTCTATTAGTCGTTTCAAATCAATAAGCTTTTGGCTTAAATTTAAATAATTTATTTTTCTGTCAGATCAGTTCAACAAAAATTGGTATAATTGATCGGAGACTCAGCTTAAATGAATGACAACTTATTGAACAACCACCAAAATTGACTTTCTGAGCAATAACTCAATCAATCAAACCCGAATTAAATTTATTAATTGAAGATTCATTTGACCCTTTGTTTTGAATGCCTTCTTTTACGCGCAGATGTTCGTTATGTAATATTTTATGCTTCAAAATTAAGCAACACAAACATTAATAGAATTGGGGGGAAAATGGACTCCTCAAAATTGGTAAACAAACATTACCGTTGAATTTTATTTTTATTTTTTTGAAATTATAATTAAGTATACATACTTCATGTTTGGTTGCCACCATGTTGGACAAATGTTCCCAATTCCACAAATGAAATTTCAATCCAGCAATACCTGAAAGCATCCAAGGAACAATCCAGTTCTGCTCCAAATTGGAACACGGGGATGGGATTTGGACAACAGCTGCGTGGCGGGCACGACTTGTCCGACATTCCGCGCGAGTGTGTGCAGGTTACAGATGATTCAGTTTCTCTTCAACAAGTTCGATGCAGCGGTACAAAACCAACTCCACGGGGTTCAACGCACATACTGTATCAGATGCGAGTGGATCGTCCGCTTTTTGGCTTTCTGCGACACTTCTGCCAACCAATGCGCGCAGTGGGAGAAGCCATTCGCTGTAGGCCTTCCGCAACTTGTCCTTGCACAATATCCCACTCAAGTTGCTATTCCCTGTTTCACAACCTCCATCACGATAAAAACAATCGAGTCCAGATAGTAACAATAATGTTTGTACCACATTGATGTTATTGTTATTGTTTATCTAAGCCGTCGCATTTAATCTACGGCATATCAACACAAGTCCTAGATACAATGACTTAATTAGTGACTCTAAAGGTCCGCTCTATACCAACAATATGTGGCCTAACAATGTGGCCATATAATCAACTCACAAAAGAGGGAAATAGACAATCTATTCATATAAGCTCCGTGACTTTGAAACAACTAGCAAGAAATTACTGCTAATCCATAAACCCAATGAGCCATCGTTACCTGTTGACTCTGACAACAGAATGTATCTGAAGAGATTAAGGGCGGATAAAACCTGCAGCAGAAGACAATCAAAGGAAATGAATTATTCAATCACTAGAAAGTTTACTCAGCAGTTACAAGGAACATTGGCTGTGCAAAAGTTCACAGTCAATTAGCTTCAGCACTAAGTTATGGAACACAGACAAACATGTTTATTGCTTTTAACTTAACTCTAAAAAGTAACTCTTCTCCTCTCACACGATATTCGTCTAGAGATCATGTGACATTTTTTTAGACGCCCATCAACCTCTTAAAATACATACTATAAAAGAAGAAGGGAAAAAAAAAATAGAAGAGAGAGAGAGAGAGAGATCTCCAAAAATAAAAATACAATGTAGTTCCAGAATTGCTAAAAATCTAACAAAATAAAGTGTGGGAGATTTACAGAACACGATTATCCTGTGTTCAATCATGTCCCACTGCACATGAATATTTAGTGGAGCCACAAATCTTCGCTTCTATTATTTTCAAACTCTATTTCAATTTTCAAACAGATTAAGATGGCCACATTTCTGACGCAATCGGAAAGGTCAGGCACCACTAGTACACTAATGATTATGTTTTACTTCTTTAACAAGCTAATGGATGCCACCACATAGCCACAAAGTAATCTACATGCATGTTTCCTAAGAAAGATTGCAACATGAAATAATTCTTCCATAACTGCTTTTGAGAATTCTTAAATATTTGTGGCAGGCTGAAGGAAAAAAATTGATTGTATGAGAATAGACAAATAAATACTTGCAACTAAGCATACAAGATTTCCAGTAAACAAAAAGGCACAAATTGATAGATAGTCCACAGACAACAAATATGCCTACACATAAGCATGCATGCATATGTAAACACACATGCAGAGAGAGAGAGAGAGAGAGAGAGAGAGATTACTGAATCGCTGCACTCAGGAAGAGATGGAGGTCCACCCACTGGCGGCCTGAGGACAAACTCCACCAATTCAAGCACAGATGGATTCCAAAATGATGCACATTGACCAACATCACTATTCAGGGCAGCATTGGCTGATGAATTTCTGTTGATGTTTGCCATATGCATTTCGTCTTTAACACAACCTAGAAGTATGGCAACCTGTGTTACCACATAATCCCAACATCAAATTTCTGTCCAACGGGCATAAAAATTAAGTGAGCTTCTAATTAAGTATTTAAGGGCTACCATAGAAGAAGAGTCGGTATTCTTTATCAAAGCTCTTAAGACATCAAATCTCACTGAAGTTGGAATGTCTGCGAGCACCTGATCTTAGAAACAATGTATGGAATAAAAGAAAGCATTAGGAATAGCTAAGGCAACAAAACAAGACTCACAATCAATTGTTCTCACATGCAAAGATAATTTAGTGAAGTTTTACTTGTGTATCAAAGAATAACTACGTTGATCCACCACATATCAGGGGAAGAAAAAGAAAAATATTGATCAGTGTTCAAGGTGTCTCTGTGCTTTAATAACTGAATATAGAAAAGCTAGTAGATAAGAAACTGCTAAATATCATTAGTTTTTGAAAAGTAGCAACAGTTTAAGAAGAAAGCCCGAGCAATACTAAAAGACTACAAATATTAACCATTTCAAGCCTTGTCAAACAACCAATCTATTATGACTGGATGGATTAGCTCAAATTAGGAACTATCTACTCTTCGTTGAAAACATTTTGCTTAGAGAAAAGATAAACTAGAAAAAGTGCCTAGGCTTTTTAAGTTTCCAGCATCTAGGGCAAAATTAAGATGGTAGCCAGCATATGAAGGCACAAAATAACAATGTTAGCAAATCACTATTTTTTGAAAACCAAAATTACCTACTCGACCATCCTCATTAATTCATGAGGAACCACTGATATAAAGCATACTTCTATTCCAAACATATTTTTGTTGTGAACTAAATAACCATCACTTTTCATATTCCTCATTTGCATTCCCTTTTTAAACATCTTCATGTGCCGGCTTTACATATATAAACTCTTAAGCAGCTGTTTTAAGAGTGCAAAATTCTCTTCTCGGTCATGATTTGTTTGATTTGTAGCCAACGAAATCATTTTTCTTCTAAATAGTAGAACTAAGTCTTTTAGATGCTCAAGTAATAATAGCCCAGCATCCTGCTAAAGTATGCAATACCCAATAGGAGCAGTAATTCACCCAACAATACTAGCCACCAAAGCACTACTAGAACATTTAACAAAATTATAACTGACGAAGCCAGCACAATAATTTCATTTGGACAATAGGACACAAGCAACTTCAAAGAAGCCAGTGCTACAACTTTTACCTTTCTGAATGCGCTAAATGCATTCTTCCTTGATACAGCATCTGAAGCATACATGATGACCATTTCAACAGCCTAAGGGTACAACTGGGTTAAAGGTTAGCTAATATGAACTTGAAAAATATGGAAAGGAATAATCTAAAAGATGGCAATCAACTACCTGCAAACTGGTATACATAGTTGGCACATACATTGTGTAGTCCGCATGGTCATTGCATGATTGTGTTACAATGCCATCCATTACACATAGTAGAAATCTGATACCACACTGCTTAAATTCCCATGGAAGATTGGCACATGAGAAAAGGTACTTCAACATGCCTATAGCTTCCCATCTTCTAGTCCAGTTACCTTGAAGTTCCATTATGACAACATTCATATCAGCTTTAGCAGCCAACGCAACTTCACTAACCTTGTATCCCCAAATTGCTGGACAAATTTTGAAGAGAGTAGCAGTAATTGTGATTAGGTCAGTACTTAGGCAACCAGACAACATCAATTAACAAAGAATAGCAAGTTGCCAATTACAAACCCGCAAGTGCTGCTCCAAGTGTGACTTGAGAAAAGCAATCCATCTCATCTTCACTCTCATCTGTAGTTTCAAATCAAACAGGATTATAATTACATGTCATTCCTATAAGGAATGCAGATAAACTCCCCTACCAGCTATATAATTTAACAACCTAAAAATCTTGTGAGTCATGACTTGAAATTATTAATAATTTACCTCCAAAAACTAGTTTAGAGATCATGTCAACCTCACATCCAGTTATCAAACCACCATAAGATAATTCACAATATTCAATGAAGTCAGATAACTCCAACACCACTGGAAGACTTCTCGATATGTCACTTGTTATTCCAACTGAAACAAGAGACTGCACATCAATGATGATTTACTATCAATAACACATTGGCATCAAGTGACCTAAAACAAAATTTAAAACAGCTGAAACTAGAATTTCATTTTCTCAAGAGTTATCTACCATGATCTGCAACACATATAGGCCTAATAAAGCACGGAGTTTCTTCTTGTCCTCTCCTTCCTGCCACAATAAGCGAATATATTGCTGAGAATCTTAAGGAGATACATATTGAATGGATAAGTCAGCCGAATACTAACACAGACCAACTTTACAAAGATTCCTCTTATAGAGTGGGCAATGCCAGTTGCTTTATGGAACAGTTTCTCATAATCTGTATCTCCATCTTCTGTCTTAGAACATATGGTCTTTAAAACATTTAGAATGACTGGAACTGCAGTTTTCACTTGCTCATAGTGCCGCCTTTGAATTAAAGAGAGAACTGAACCAGAAAAAACATGACTGGCTGTTAGATTATTCATCTATATTGAAGTAATAGCCTCAAGACTGTATAATTGTAGACAGAGAAAGGCATCAAGGAACTTTAGCATCAATCGTGTATAATTGACGCAAAAATCAAGATAACTCAATTTTACTAAGAGACTTTAAGCCTTACGAGTTTTTTTTGCTTTGGTATCAGATATATGCTTTCAACTTCAAACATAAAAGGAAAACCATGTAAGGCATGGCATAGGAAACAAAAAGTCATGATAAACATTTTAACCTTTTCAGTCAGTGATGGAAACATAATACTTTGACGACGACTACAGAGGTCAATCCATTTGCTCACTGCCTTATAAACCTCAGTTTCCTTATTTCCGTAAGGCTTTGAATATTACGAGGCATTTACAGTAATTAACAGTAGGTGACGTAAAGTCAGCTCAAGCACAAAATTATCAAAATCTCATTTAATATCAGCAATACCAAAAAATGATGTTTTCAGCTTCATCATTGCACAGGGACGATATTAAGGGAAGCAGAGCTCATGATTCTCTCTAAGAAAGCAAGATGAGGGGAGTTTGGACCTTTCCTACTTAATCTTGCTCATAACAAGCCTAGTTTCCATAATGATTTAAGGTTATTCTTATGCAACAACTATGGGCCAGAACACGACAAACACCACAGGCTTCCATCACCACCAACTCCTGAACTTTATGGCCACGGAGACTTGAACGCAGGAATTAGCCCAAGTAAAAGGGGCCTGCCTTACCATTTCCTTTCCCATGGCCAACCGAATTGTGCCTCAATTAGGTCTGTAATTGGGTGGATAATACCAAAACTGAGACCCAAAATTACAAATAAGACCCAAACTCAAGCCCAGACCCATTAAAGTAATGCAAAAGTAAATGCATTGGGTCTAGTTTGGGTTTATACCCAATTAGACCCATGGAGTCTAAGTACCCAAAAGCCTTTTAATTATTATCCAATACCCATATACTTTATTTCAATAATTCAATGTGCAATTCCTAACATGGCCTTAATTATTTATATAATCTTTTTTTTCTACCCCTTCCACTTTTATTTATTTTAATCAAATTACTCAATTTTGATTATATTATTTTTTTCAATTTCTTTCTTTGTTTATCATTTTATGAATTTATATTGATGATATAAAATTCTTATTAAAAATCTTAATGCTTTATTTACATTCAATTAGCATTGAGTATCCCTCAATGTTAATTAAATAAATATAATTACTTGAGATAGATAAGAACATATTTCTTGCTCTGATGGCTAGAGCCTACCCCCGCAGTCTATTTAATAGGAATTATAAGACTTCAATCTCTTCCCAATTTTCAGGTCCATGGCATAAGGTACAGAAATGCAATTCTCTGACAAGAATTAATATCATCAGAATCAGCCAGAGCAATGGATATATGTCTTATTTTCTTAGATATTAGCGGCACTTTCAAGTTCATGATTGTGAAGTAAATTCCACTGAGTATCAGTAAATACAATTATTTTTATTGTTAATTTTTTCAAAAACTTTCAATTGAATTTTTAAATAAATTAATTTTTATACAACTGTTCATAATACTTTATTTTAATAATTATTTGGTATCCTAGTTGACCTACCTCTTATAAATTTTTATTTGAATTCGTTCATATGCTAAATTAATTTTCAACTAAAATGTGATCATAATAAAATAAATTTTATTTTTAATTAATCATAATAGATTAAATTATTATTAATAATCAAAAATAATGAAAAAGTGGCAACTTAAAAAAAATGGTAAATCGGGTAGGGTCTGGGTCTAAACAATTAAATTTCTAGGGTCTATTTTGGTCTGGATCTGAATCTAGGTAATAACCACCCTCTAAAAGGCCTACATAGAGGAAATGAGTCATGATGATGTTTGAAGTATAAATGTAACTACTCTATCATGCTTGTGTACCAGACAATTGTGGGGTAGAAAATTATGTAAAGATACAGAGATAATGAAAATTAGATTCTTAGCAAGTCATGTGGTAGGTAGCAGACTCAATACAATGAACATGAAATATGCCACCAAACATATGTATTATAGACATTAGCTTCTTAGCAAGTCACACCGAAAACATGATAGCAGATCATGTAAAATAAATATGAAAAGACCTACTGATGAAAATCATCGTTTATCCGGTCAAGAAAATCAGAAAAAATAAGCCATTGATCATTAAGTGAAGGATATTTCTATATGCAAATTTTTTTAATTACTGACAAAATAAAATGATTCAAATGTCTAAGAATGCTTAGATATCTAGTTAGCAGTTTAATAAACTATTTATTATAGACTTAAGTTCACTTTATCAGACACATGCTATCAAATACAACAAGAACCCCTGCACAAACTCAAAAAGAATTAACCTCATGTAATTGGCAATTGAAAAAATAATCCTATATCCATGATTCCGTTGATGAAAGAAAGTGGAAGTGTCTGCATGTGCCAGGTATGCCAAAATATTAATGTTATGATTACTAGAGCACAGGAATGGCAAATTACACAAAAAAAGACCCAATGTTCTCATGTAATACGAATGCAATTAATATGGATAAGGCATTAAGAATGCCTTTCGGTATCACGTCAAAATACTTCAAGAGGAACAAAACGAACAAACACTTACCAAAGTTTAAGTTCCCATATTTTGTTACTTAGGTTAAGGTTTGGAATATTTTCTTTCCTGTTTTATAGAATTAGTTTTAAGTCAAGATATTCCCCATTTTTGATATCCCTGTAATATCCCGCATCAAGACAATTAAGTGATGAAATAAACTTAATTCTTTCAATCATTCAAGCATGGTATCAGATAGAATATAATTTCTTCTTTCCATATTCTCGCCAAAACAATTCAAAAAAAAAGACAGAAATGGCATCAATTCTTTTGGGCTATTTTATTGGGCCGTTTTTAGTTTGTTTTGATCTTTAATAACTTATTTGTTTTATGATTGTTGACTATGGATGACCAACTGCCCACTATCAATGTCGACTGCTACCAAACGGTATTTATCACTTCACAACAGCTACTACTATTTGATGGTATTTGTTTCCTTACAACAAACTACTTTATTATCACCTTACAATAGCCTCCTATATGTTGCCTTACAACATCTATCTCCAAGTGTTCAAATGTTGTCTATTGACATCTCTGCCAACATTACCTTACAGCGTTTATCTTCAAGTGTCTTATCTTATGACCAATACTTGACTTTTGCCTTATGAAAGTTACCTTACAGCAATTCATCTTTTCAAGTCCCAAGTTCCAATTGAACATCATGAAGTTTATTGTGTTCAATTTGAGGGGGGTGATGTGGACAATCACTTTCATAAGGCAACGATCAGTTTGTCAATTACTTGTCCACTGCCTCCATGCTTACATCATGTTAATTATAGACTCTCTTTGTCGTAAGGCAACAAGCAAGCAACTTTCGTAAGGCGAAAGCAAGTACTCATTGTAAGGCAACAGTTTAGTTGATGTTGTAAGGTAGGACTTGAGATAGACGTTGTAAGGTGATACCGACGCTTGCAATGATGTCATAAGGTAACACAAAAATGGCTATCATAAAGCGATAATGAACCAGATAGTTTTTCGTAAGGCAACAAACACCATCAAGCAGCAATAGCAACAACAGTTGACTCTAATCAAATAAATTATTAAGGCCCAATCTTTACAGTACAGTGCAAAGAGAAGACTGGTTATTATCAGCCAAACATGGAATTTTCTGCCCATAACATGATTTAAAAAAGGAAGCCAAGCATATTAGCCTATGTAAACTAGCCTAAGAAGAATCACCTGCACCCCAAACATAAGCCCAACAGAAAGTGCCTACACATGAAAATTTACAAATTTCAATGACAGAATTTACAGTTTTGCATCACAGAATGTAACCTGCATGCCTATTATCATAAATAAGTAAGGATTTTCTCCTTCGCTTCCTTAGCATAGTTTCATTCCTCTGCACAATTTTTCTCTACACACTAAAGATGCAGGGTCAAAGAGTGGAGCTAATAGCATCAAATGCAAACAATAATAATCTTCTTGAGAAACATAAAATATGCTTCATGCTTATACCTTTCACGAGCCCAGTAAAAAGAGGTATAAAGTAGGCAGGGACAGTAAAGAGCTCAGTTGGAGAACCTATTGCCTGAGAAATTTTCAAATGAAGAATGTAAAAAGATTTGACAGATAAAAAAGATAGATATAAGCATAGATTTTATAAGGAAATGCCAGCAATGCGCATTTCCACTGCTTGTTTACAGAAAGTAACAAAATAGGCAATATAAGGTACAATTCTCATAGAACATGTGTACTGATCAAAGATGATCCAGTAACTAAAGCTTTGTCCCTACCTACTAGCAAAAGCCGCATGATTTTATTTTATTTTATTTTATTTTTCAACAATAACTAACTGGGTATGTGAATTTCTGAATTTTGGTTCTTGTATTCACTATTTTTATTAGTTTGTTAATTTAGGCAAGTCAACAATTCAGAAGCTATAATTAGCAATTCAGGGTTAGTATCCCCAGAGGAAAAGAGATCAAAGAACATGAGGGAATTTAATATAATTCCTCATTCCATCTCCTATAGGTGCTAAGCCTACAAGGAGAACAGCAGCTTAATTCAGATTTCCATTCTTTGACATTGACAACACAAAGAACTACGCAACACGCTAACTGCATGGACATCCTTGTCATCTAAAGATAGACAACAAATAACTCTTAGTTATTTAATAAGTTGCAGGTATGATCAAATTAATTATACTCACATGTTTACAGCTAGAAAGAAGTGACAAGTAGTAAGGTGGCACTGGGTAGCTAATCATTTCAGGGTATTCACCAAATTCAACATTCTTACTCATAAAAGTTTATAGTAATTCACTTATAGATACTTAGAAGGTCAAACATTTTTTCTGAAAATATATTAAAAGAAGAAAACCCACTGATGCGTGCTGTATGTAAGATCATTTTACTTTTTCAAGATGGCATTTTTATTGAAAATATAGAAAACAGAACCATTGGTCAGCCAGGAAAGGTTAACCTCGTGATAAACCTTAAACTACAAACTACAAAATTAAACGCATAGATTTGAGAAAAAAACAAATTAGAGTAAAGTGCTGTTCAAAATGAAAGCGGTTTGAGCAGGTAAATATTAGGAAGAGGATAAAATCAAAAGCAGACAATATACCTCACATAGAATTGAAAGCATGTCACGTGGACTACAACTCTCAACAAACCGGTCAACTATATCTTCAGCAACGTCCAAACAGTTCTTCGATAGGCAAGCGAACCTCGCCACCGCCTTGGGCAACTCAAATGCTAATGCATCAATGACCTCCTGAATAACAGTTCTACACCCGATCACTCAACGCCAATCGAGGCATACAAAAGAATCATACAATCAAACACTTAACACCAAAATTTCAAAGAAGCAATTAGAAAAGTACCATTTTAAGCGCCGGTGATGCCATATATTGATGAATTTGGGTGAGGATTTCAATCGCGATTTTTTGAGAATCCTCATTTTCGGGTTCTTCTGTGATTAGAGATTCAGAGAGAAAATTAAGGAAATCTACGAGTTCCTGGATTGACGGCTCCGAACTGTTGTAATCACCTGATTCAATCGACTGCATGCATCACAAAATAAGTATCATAAATCTACCGAATACAGAGGCTTGCGCTGTAGACACACCCACACATATACTCAAAAAATGCATAGATAAAAGTAAGCTAGATTACCTTGGAGCAGGAGGCTAGGGTTTGATGGAGCGTGGCGAGGATACCATCCCTCTCTATAACCATGGCGAAGAATCTAGTTGCACTTTCAGTCAAAGGAGCTACCAAAATCAAATTTTTAAACTTCAGCCAAACCTAAATTGAGAAATCTCCCAAACAGGCAGGTTCGGTGAGCTCCCAGTCTATTCCATCGTCCCTGACGAACGACAAGAACTAATCCTTTTCTCGAGCAACGGCAGATGAAGCGGAAGGTGAGAAAGAGAGGTGCAATTCACCGCCGAAAGTTCCAGTCGTAGTCGAGCATGTCTCTCCCTGGTATTTTTTTCCTTTTCTTCTTAATTCAGTTCTTCTCGTCCTTTTTTTTTCTTTTTTTCCTTTTTCCCCGTCAAAATTCCCTCTCACCCCAACCAAACTTGACTTGGGCTGCGGATTTTGGGGATTAAAATTACAATTTAATAATTATATTTTTAAAATTTTATATTTTTTATTTAATTTTATATAATTTTTAAATTAAAAACACTCAAAACAAATGTCTCTTCAAAACTTTCAATATAATTTTTTTATCTATATTATATTATTAAAAATTTAAATTTAATTTAATTTTATATTATAAATTAATAATAAAATTTATTTTTACATTCTTAAATATAATTACCAACATATTATTATTTTTTTCTAATTATATGTTTGAGAAATTTTTAATTAAATATTCTATTTTTATTTTTTAAATAACAGGGTTGAAGTGGCGTTGGCGGAATAATTCCAAACGACAAAATCTGATTCATTGTTTGGAATGACAACTTTTAACTTAAAAAAATAAAAAAAAATGCGGAATGCCCACGTAACAATTCTCCTCCACACAAGCACTTGCATTGGTGTAATTATACCATTATAACGGGAAACATGTATGATGCTAGAATTTTTTATTGTTTAAGGTTTTTAATATTTAAGTGGCATTTAAAATTATAGTTTTGCATAATTTTTATTTTGTAATAATCATTTTTTTGAGAAAATAATATAATTTGTAAATTTATAATAATCATTTTTTTGAAAAAATAATATAATTTGTAAATTGATTAGAATTTAGGGTTTAAAGAAATTTTGGTATTATTATTGATTAAAGTATATCAATTTATGTTAATATTTATTGTACAATGCTATAATTTTATAATTTTAGGCTGTGTGTCTAAAAATTATAGAATTATCTAGAAATGAGCCCATAATTAAGCACTTAACAATATACAACACAAAATGTAATGAAATGATAAAAAAAATATAAAATAATTAATTTTATTTAAACATGTAACCCGTACATATAAGTAATAAAAAAATAATTAACTGTATAAAACACACAAAAAATGTCTAACACTATATATAGTTTCAAATCTGTCGTTGCTGTTGGTCCTATACCTGTGATGCTAGCTCATTCTCCTAATCATGATTGAAGCCACAATTATGACTTTAAGACCCTCCTATATAATATGGTAATGATAGTAAAAAAATATTACCAAATAGTATGGAAAATATAGAATACTAGCTAGAAATATCGTATTGCATCATAAGGTTAAATCCTTATTCTAGTTGTAAATCCAACATGTAGGGATATGATAACTGAAATGAATGGAATCCCATTGGCGTGTACAGAGACTTCATGTTAGTATCTAATGGTGTCAGTCTATGGCAATCATCTCCATATCGAATGTCAATTGATGGTCCTATGTTAAGCGCATCACCGAAAGTAGAAGCATATGAGGAAGGCCCAAATATGTCTGAATAAAAAAGTGGGTGCAATGAGCCAGGCATGTCTAGATGAGAAGGTGAGTGCGACAATCTGAGAATGTCTAGATGACGATGTTGGATTTAATTGTACAATTGGAAATTCTGTGTAAGTCCATAGGAGACAATAGTCTCAAGGCATCCAAACTACGCCATGTCATACCCTCTTTAACGCATCCGCTACATTTGTCGAGCTTGTAATGAAATGTTGATAGTTGTGCACTAATATATGCATTATATGATTTAACAAGGTCTGTACAAACAATGCAACAAGGTTAAGGACAGTATACCGTGTGTACGAAAAATCTATCATCTCCCTACTGGTATGCCTTATGAACATAATGTTGTGAGGGATTAACGAAATGTCATATGACCTGTTGATACCACTCCTAGTATCTTTCCCGAATGCAAGGCTAGTCGTAGGGATGTATGGCGAAATGAAACACCTGAGATGGATCCCACTGCCACTGCATGTGTACCACATGTTCAGTGGCCTAATTCTTACCCGCACTTGATTGTCAATCAATGTCATGCAATGCATGAAGACTTATGTTAGGGTCTGTTAATATAGATTTTACTATCCCAAATTGCCTAACCACTTTCTCTAGCTAGGGATACTCAACAATCTAATACAAGATAAGGGGGCCTAAGCATGTCCACAAAGCACGAAACCTCTCATTGGGTAATAGCACAAAGTCCTACTCGTCATAGGGTTATTATATGAACAGCATATAACAAAAATCATATTAATATAAGTGTATCGTATACACCATTAATTAGATTAAATGCTAATGTATCAATGCAAACCTATGTCTGAGTCTCAAAGTCCAAGATATCACAAATGATGCACAAGGCGTGGGCTGTTGTTTCATGCAACTCATGGCCGTAAACAATGAACCTATAATAATAAAAAAAAAATTCGTTCGAATGCATAAAATTGAGTAATAAATTTGTCACTATGCATAAATCAATACTCTTATATATAGATCACCATACCATGCAATGAATGGGGTGTCGTGAAGCAATGGACCGTTAATTAGCTCCATCGGCTGCATGTATCATGTGATTTGAAACTAAAATGAAATTGGATTTAAACTTACTTGTAATAGCTCGCATGCGCCAGTGACAAGCTCAAGTCCTCGTCATAATAAGGCATAGAGTTCTCTGTGTAGATGTGCCAACACAACGACACCCCAACTACATTCACATGCACATTTGAGGTCCTAAAGAGACTGGCACAAGAGTAGTTTAAACCTATTCCCTAAGGTATCAGGCATTATCATGTATAGTAGCATCAACAATGTATATCCCTGTGTGTACTATACAACATACTTAAGTGTACTATAAGGGTGTGATTGGGTCGCATCTAAATGGTTGGATAGATCCAGGATTGGAAATAAGGAACCTTTAAACCATCGCTAATTTAGGATGAAACCTAAATAATACTAGCAATACGCTTAACATTGCGCTTTACTTAACTCGACATCGACCTTGTTACTTGATCGCTCATAGTAGGTAGCTACCATATCAATGCCACATTCTAAAGAGTAATTATGGCCTCTTCTAATGCCAAGTAGAAAGTATGGGTCTCTAAGCGCCATCTCTCAACCAAGCAGTCATTAAATACCAATCTATTTGAAGTTGATCGTACCTATAAACTCCGTAGAAGTTGATCTGATGTAGAATGGCTACTACTCTCTCATCTACTTTGAACTTGGGTAACTGGGCTTCTAAACATTTTTGAAGGATAGTCCATAGCTCCATCTTGTAATAAGAAAGGGGATGATTTTAAAGTTTTTGAGTGAGTATTAGAAAATAGAAAATTTACGTATGGTATGATGTAAGTGTTAAGAATTTGGGGTCTTAAGAATATTAGAAATCAGGATTTCATTGGAATAATTTTTTAGGGTGTGATTTGAGTGTTAAAAATTGGAGGTCTTGAGAATATTGGGAATTAGGTTTTATTGGGATAATTATTTAATGTGTGATTTGAAGGTTTTGGAATTGGGGGTCTTGAGATCCTTGGGAATTAGGATTTTGTTAGCATAATTATGTAGGGTGTGAATTGAATGTTAGAAATTAGAGGTCTTGAGACCATTGGGAATTAGAGTTTCATTGGGATAATTTTTTAAGGTGTGATCTTAAGAATATTGGGAATTAGGGTCTTATAAGGAAAATTTTCTAGGTTGTGATTTTAGTATTGAGAATTGGGGGTCTTGAGTCCCTTAGGAATTAGAGTTTTATTAGGATAATTTTCTAGAGTGCAATTTAAGTGTTAGGATTTAAGGGTCTTGAGACCCTTGAAAATTAGAGTTTGTTGGGATAATTTTCTAGGGTATAATTTAAGAGTTGGGAATTAAAGGTCTTCAGACCTTTGGGAATTGGGGTTTTGTTTGGATATTATGTAGGGTGTAGTTTGAGTATTGAAAATTGAGGGTCTTGAGAATATTAGAAATTAAGTTTTTATTGAAATAATTTTTTAAGGTATGATTTGAGTGTTAGAAATTAGAGGTCTTGAGACCTTAAGGAATTAGGGCTTTGTTGGGATAGTTTTTTACTATGTAATTTGAGAGTTAGGAATTGAGAGTTTTGGGAATATTGAAAATTAAAGTTTTGTTGGGATAATTTTTTAAGGTGTGATTTGAGTGTTGGGAATTGGATTTTGTTGGAGTACTAAGATTTGTAAATTGATGCAGTATAATATAAAACTAACTATTTAACAAGATATACAGTTTGTAAGATAGAAACACATAACACTTCATTACTGAAAGTAAAAAATACAAATGTCAATAACATAGCCTCAGACAAGCACATCTACAATAACAAAACTGATGGGTATAGTACTAACAAAGATCGATGGCTACACTACTATCATCGTTATGGTAGTTGGGAGAACGATGGCATATTTTTAAGTCAATGATGGCCCTCCTGCTCAGTTTCTCGCCACGCTCGATGTTTTCCACCAATCCATATTGTTCGGAAGCCTCATACTTAGGTCAAACCCTCCATACCTAATCAATTGCCGATGGGGATTGTGAACAAGTTCAAATTGTGACTACTTCCAATAAACATCAGCCTAAATTGAGTGAAACTATCCATTACATGTTAACATAAGTTGTGGTGGAGAAGTAGGGCTGTATAAGAATATTTAGGTTTAGCCCCCATTTCCTATAACTTGAAAGATATGGAAGCACGAAATACCACATTGCGCCCACTTCTTATAAGAGTACTACTAATTTGTGATTGACATAGTTTGAATGTTTTCATCTCTATGACTACAAGTGCTTGCAGTGACAACCTAATTAATTCCCTCACACTTAACAAACAACTACATATTGTGTCCAACTAAGATTAATTTAGCCTCTACATTTGCATAGATCTTATTTGGCCACATCAACCAATCATTTTCTGTTGTAGCCATTTCCTTGCCCCTTTGTGTACCACTCATTAAAATATTTCACAACACAATCAAATGTCAGTTGTACTATGGCATAGATAGGCAGGCATTTGATTCCCTAAATGACCTCATTTGTTGATTCTAAAATATTCATTGTCAGAATCTCATAATGCAAGCTGCCATCGTGCACAAGAGTCCATGACAATCAACAATTTATGGTTGTATTTGATGTATAATAAGTTCTCTCAACATTGATAACCTGTTAGCAATGAACGTAGCCTTTTATGCATGCTTTAAATGCCCAGAATACTTAGTACAGCGTTTTACTCATGGGCATGTTGGTGTCCTTGTGTTGCCACTCTACCACTGTTTCGGCATTCCACCTTTGCAACGTAGACATATATGCAGGCAACTTCTTAACAGAATCCTCCTATGTGCTATATACCTTCTTCATCACACGTTTTAACTCATGCCATGCCTTATCATACTTTATCTCGAACATATACTTATTCATCATTATTTAAACAACACATTTAATCTAATAGGCAAGGTTGTGGCAAACCATCTAAGTTAGGAGCTACATGACTGTATTCATATTCAAATTTGAATGGTCTATCGACAGCTCCTCCAAAACATAACTATGTTTGGACTCGTATTGAGTAACTCTCTACAATCTAAATCGCTAATTGTATGAAGTGGTCAAATACCGCTGACAAGGTTGTTTCTTGATGGTGTGGTGGTAAATAAGCTTTTATACAATCGGTACACTAATCATGACTGAATACTCCATATGGGTGACCTTAACAGATTTGTCTTTCACAGTTGCCTGCATGTGTTCCTTAAACTTGACAATTATATTAGTGCAAACATTGGTGCTATGTTCGTCATAATATGCTCCTCCTTTACCCTCAGGGTGTCATAACTATCAGAATAAATCTTCTCACTCACCTATGTGAAGAATGACACCGATATGTACATAAATATCCCAGTAAGAGGAACTGATTGGTATGCGGATGTCCTAGTAAAAGGCACTGATGGGAACATGGAAACACATGTAGATGGCATTGATCTAACTAGTGCTAGGGAAGGGCCTATTTTAGATTGTACCAACACTTTCTACATGGTCGCAATGTTAACTACATTGTGGTTGCTGTCCTCATTGAATGTACTACCTCCTTCTCTCCCTTGGATACAGTTTATATTGTCTGGTAGCTATGCTTGTCTATATACTTCGCACCTATATTTGCATCCGCCTTTTGCTCCAACTAGGTTGCCTCATATGTTTGCTAGCCATATGTCTGTATAGCATGCAACATCTCGTTATATATTTGCTACATAAACAACGCCTCATTTGATTAAGCTTTGGCGTTCAAATCATGAACCATGGTTGAATTATGAATAACAAATTGAGATAGTACCTCGGTGACTCCTGGCACACTAACTACATTATCACCAACAAAGAAAGTTTAATGCAATAACATGTCAATGTCTAGTATTTCCAGGGCATATGTAAACTGATCACTAGACTGTCTGGGCTCTTTTTGTGAATTCAACTCCAGATAGTTCAACCAATTTCTAGGATTTAGTAGGAGGTTCAAGTTCATCTCAGTATCAACAGGAAATACTAATAACATGTACTAGTCAAATTGATCCTTGAATACATAAATTCTAAGTGAAACACTATCACTTCAAATCCAAACAATTAATATATAGTAGCCATGAATTGATTAGAGTCAATGTCACGAAGCATGAAAGTCACTATTGATGTACCATAGCTATAACTCATAGAAGTTGAATTCTGCAAGATAACGTCTTCCCAATATAAAATAATTTACATCTCACTCTCAAATAACATAAGTACACTAATAAAAGGTTTACAAAACAAAATCTAAGTCAATACTAACACAGGAAAAATTAGATAAATTTATACTACTTGCTACTAGCAAGTTGAGCATCAACTTATTGGATAAGGATGAAGGAGAGGAAGTTGATGAGGATATTGATAGGCTCGACACAGATGCGTAGATTTATGTCTTCAGTGCCTGTCGTACAAGTTGTTGTCCCACGTTCTTTCATTTTTTTTTATTGAAACTCCTTTTGTATGACCTAATTGAATATTTGTAAGTTTGTACTTAATTTGTGTTATATATATATATATATATATATATTAATGTTAATCATTAGTGATATTGCCATTTTTTATTAGATTATTCACAAATAGGCTAAATTGACATTAAGTGTATGTATGAATTAGGTAGGAACAATGTAGACAATGTAATATAATAAATTGGTCAAAAAATTTTTTTTAAAAAAAGCCCTCTCTAATTAATGCCAAAAATCCCTCATCAAACCAATCATTCCAAAACCATTCAGAAACCATTTCAAAGTCACCCTGAAGCCATGCTAAAAATGTTGATCCAAAGTCGTGCTAAAAAAGTCCTGCGAAAGCCATGCTAGAAAAGTTGTGCCAAAGCCATGTGAGAAAAGTCGTGCTAAAGCCATCACGAAAAGCTATTCCAAAACCATGTTAAAGTAGCTGTTCCAAAATGCCCATCTCAAAACCATTTTAAAATTACTTGTCCCAAATTTGGGATAGCTTCTTGTCAGCCTATCTAAATACCTTGCAACATTTTAGCCATTCCAAATACCCAAGCCAAATCTATTGGGGACGATGGCCATCCCAATTCGACAGATTTTTTGTAGTACATCATTTCTTGTTCCCTTTTATGATTGGCACACCGATTTCTTAATTATTTGCTAACAAAAATGATGAATAATTTTGCGTGATTGTCAAAGCATCATTTCAATGTCAAGGTAAGGATTCTATGATCAGTTTGTTAGTCATACAAATGTGATTATTTGCTCACTCATGGGGTGGGCTTTTCATATTTGAAGTATTGAGTGAGTGAAGCTAATTGTAATTAATAAATTTAATATTGAAATGTAAAAATTGAATATTGCTAATACCATGATGGAGAATATTATGTGGCGTGTACAAAAGTTGATCAGTTGTCATTATTCTTGATATAACTTCCAATGTAGTACTAACATGGCAAATTAAATTGTTTATGAAAATTATGGACTTTTGGTAATTTGTCCCAATAAATGTTGTAACATGATTTGTTACAAAATTTGCTACATTCATTAAGATGAATCAATAAGATATTTCATTCCTAAATTAGATTATATGTTGTTGACTTAGCTAATTATACTGATCTGATAAGATTACAAAAAATTAGATTGAATATAGTTGACTTGCCTTATCTAAAAAGACATGTTTGAATCATGAATGTTGACCATATTTCACTTTACCCCTATCCAACTTCATCCGGTGAGGGATGATTTGTAGAATATTTTCAATTTATGTTTATGAGGAAAGACTACCAAGCTGCTAGAAATCAAGAAAGAAAGGAATTCCAAAATTGTTGCTCGGATAACCTAACATGGAACGCAATAGTTTTGGGTATCTTAAATATTGTCAATCGAATTTCTTTAGGACTATTTTCCAACTTTAAAGGTTGACAAAATAGATGCACTTCAAGGCAAAGTAAGTGGATTGCGTTGAGAAAATCCATTCAATCAAGTGAGGATTCTTTTGATTCGCTTAGAAAACTTATGTTCAATTAATTTTTTTAGTCAAGAGTTTAAGTGTTATTTATTATTCACATTTTTTAGAAGAAAGATTGCAAAGTGGCCAAATGCATTACTAAGTTTCATTCATCCATTACAAAACCAGTGAGTAATCAAATGACGAAAGCAACATTAGAAGATGAGACACACTAATCAATGCTTATAGTTGGTACTTGGAGGGGGTATTGGCAAAGTAGAAACAAGGGGGCTTGTTGCATAGCTCTTGATGGAATTAGATTAGAAACGTGTCAATAAGTTGATACAAAAGAAAATTTAGATAAGTCGAGTGTTTGTGTTTTAGTTTTAACCAATTGTCTTATCAATTGTTGTATCATTGTTAGTAGAATTTTTTAGACATAACATCACATACATAAGAGAGTTATTTTCGAATTAGGTGAATAAATTCTTGATGGTTATTTTTATATTTTCACTGTGTGTATAAGTTAATGGTAATGCATAAACACAACCCACAACAATTACTAACAAACAAACTAACAAATATGCAATCAACTATTTCTAGGGAAAAGTATTACTCTTTTATGAGCAAATTTCACGCAATTGTTTACATTTCTCAACTTTTCATTTTCACGCCCTTCGCACCTCTCAATTCCAAATTAGAGATGAAACAATTATTGCTTGATTTGTAAATTTTTTTTTTCATTTTTTAGCTGTCCATTAATTAAGTCATAATGCCAAATTTCAATGAGATTGGCATTCTCCATATTCTTAATATTAAGACAAAGCTCATAGATCCCATCTCATTTTTTGACCAATAAATTGGGCAGGGTCAAAAATTTTTGGCAAGATTACGTGTCGTGCAAATGAAAGCTCCATTGGAACTTATTTTCTATTGCATTCATGACGAACTTACTTCCCTCTCGATTTGATAACACACCTTTAAGTGAGAATATTAATAAAAGGATATTGAGATTTTTAACTGCAGAATAATGGCGAAAGCGTATTAAGTAACAATATTAAAGTGGTTGCTGATAACAATAACTAAATAATATTTTTTTGTTTATTAATAATGATAATGCGTATTTAGTGATAAAATATGTTATTGAGTCAGTTCAATGACTTAACAGTGACAAGAAATAGTTATTATTTCTTACTAAAAACTGACAATGACACACATTTATGACATCCTTGTGAGAACTGACAAAAATAATTGGGTTAAGATTTTTGTAATTCTCAATGGTGATATTTTAATGAAATTCTTGGCAAGGTTAAATTGGATGAAACCATCTGTTTGACTAAAAAAGGTCTCCTTGAGATTAAATATAACTTCTGTTTTTATTGTGGTAGCCTCTAGAGCATTTTTGTGCAAAATTTTAAAAAATCTATGCTATGTATTATGGGCTGTAATCCTAATACTATATATCATGCTTGTAACACTAAGTAACTAATTTTGATCATTTTAATATATTTTTTAACATAAGCTTTTTAATAAATCTATTTATATTATCTAATGACTACTTTTACTCCTAACTAAATATATACACAATTTATATACTTTTAGTTCTTTCTTTTTTCCTCTTTATCATCATTATTTCAAATTCTTTTTTCTCTTCTTTTTCATTAAAATTTAGTTTTTTTGGTCCTAATTTTTGTCTTTGGTTTCTTTTAAAAAACAATATTAATTAAGTAATTCTATCTTATTATAGAACTGTTTAAAATATAATAAATTTATATTTTATAAACACATACACACGTGAAATTTGCAAATTTTACTAGTGTATAACAATTAATCTATGTTATATTATTCGTTAATAAGAGATTACCGGTGCACAATCTCAAATTATACAATTATCTTTATTTTATTTTTTATTTTCTATCTCTTTCTTCCTTGATTTTCTTCTCTTCTCTCTTTTAACTTACTATTTTTATTTATTTATTCTCAAATTTTTATCTTTTTTTCAAAATCTTCTCATCATTTTTTATTTTATTTTTTATTTTTCTATCCCTTTCTTCCTTGATTTTCTTCTCTTCTCTCTTTTAACTTACTATTTTTATTTATTTATTCTCAAATTTTATCTTTTTTTTTTAAATCTTCTCATCATTATTTATTTATATTTTAACTATTATTTTTATATTTTTAAGTTAAACGCTGTTATATTTATTATTTAAAATGCAGTATCTCTATGATTTATGAATAATTTTGTTCGTGCACAAGGCGTGTGGCTTATACTAGTATTAACATTGTGTGAATATTAATGTATATTTCAATGTCTGCCTCTAATCCATAACACACCTGTTTCTAAAATTATGTTTTGAAGAGTTTTATGTTCGCTCTTACAAGTAGATTTCAAATAAAATGAAAATACAAATAAGAAGAAGGGGGAAGTGCAAACTGGATGCAGTTTGTGGTCCAATACCTCGACCAGGCCCAGTAGGCTGCACCACACGGTAGCCCGCCCTTTTCCCGCTGTTTATGCTTGTGCTGCTTTTCCCATTTCCGCGCGGCTTCGATTCTCTCTCTGTCAGTTCAGTGTGTGAAGTGGAGAGGAGGTTATGAATTCGAGAGAGATAACTTTGGTTTCCGCCGCAACATTGTTTGGCGCGGTAGCCTCTGCCATCGCCGTGGGCCTGTTCTTCAACTTCAGAATTCCCAAGCAGCGTTGCTCGGGAAACGGCGTTGCGGAGAAGAAAATTTCTCGTCCGGACCCCTACGATCCGGCCAAACGAAGAGGGTCAGTTTTATTTCGTTCTTTACTGACGCACATATATTGTTTAATTCTTGGGTAGATCGTTGTAGATGGTGCGGAATAAGTTCTTCTTGTGCTCTTTCTTCACTTGGCATGTAAGTAATGATCGATGTCTGGATTATTATTTCCGTGGGGAGTGGGAGTTATAAGAAATCAAGCACGAGTTACGAGGGTGTTGCATGGCCTTTGCTTCAAAATTGGCTGTCGGGAAGAAGAGGGAGTGGCATATATATCTTTCTTCTTTTATTTGATGTATTTACATTGCAGATACCTGACTTGGGATGACTATTTTATGGCAATTGCATTTCTATCTGCCGAGAGGTCCAAGGATCCAAACAGACAGGTTTGGTTACATCTCAATGCACAAAACAGAACATATGGACGAGTCCATTTTGTTTCGGTCTACTTATTTCATCTCACGCGCATTTTCTGATTCTATATTTGTGATTTCATCTTTTTACACTTCTTTCCCGTAGGTTGGTGCTTGCTTGGTGAGTGACAAGGGAATAATTCTCGGTAAGATTGCTCCATGAACTTAGTTTTTTCTGAGATAACTTTAATTATAATTTTTGGGAATGAATACTGCTGTTGGACTCTTGGAATGGCTTTTTGCTTTGGCTTGTGAAGTGTTGATGTCTTTTGGTTTTGAAAGATTCTTCCTACTTCTCTTAGGGCCAGACTGCAATTTCTCAATCTGGAGAAAGATCAAGAATGGCAGAATTGATTTTGCATAGCTTACAGATTTTGCCTCCCCGCCTGCATGATTAATTATTGCCGAAATGAAATATGGATTATAATTGTTATTGATCTAAGTTTCTCTTGGTTCACTTTTATGCTGTTGATGTTTAGGACTTTTGTTGTTTGAGCATTTTGGGACTGGTTCTTAAAAGGGATTATTCTAATCTATTCTGCATCAACTACTATTTTTGTTAGTTATAAATGCTTTATAATCTCAGACTTTCACTCTTTGGATCCATACACAAGAAATTAGCTATAATCTAAAGAAAATTGAATATCACGGTGGTGCTTGTTTTGATCAATGTCATTTCCTGGTTAATCATATATAGCTCAAAAGACCATTGCCTGGTTTCATTTACAATCTGAATTGATGGATAACAATTGAATATGGATATATGCCCGCTGTGGCGAATCTGCTCCATGACTCTTCAAGCTTTCGGTTACTGTTTTTATGAGTGTGATTGAAGTCATTGATGTTCATAATAATCTCAAGTTAGTTTTGGTCTTTTGTTGCTCAAAGGCATTGGCTACAATGGATTCCCACGTGGTTGCTCAGATGACAAGCTTCCATGGTCTAAGGTTGGAGTTCTCTATCTTAAGATAAAAGACAGAATCATTTTAAAAATTGATTCATTGCTTACCCTTGCCTGATTATCAGAAATCCAAGAATGGAGATCCCCTGGATACAAAGTACCCGTAAGTACAACCATATTATGTTAACAAGTGCATAAAAGTTTTTGACCATTCATTCTTTTCATGTGTCTTTTTTCCCCATCAAATTTGTTCTTTTCTAGGTCTCTGCATTCTCCGCAGTTTATACTTAAGTTGCAACCGATCAATTTCTGTGCTCTCTTGCAGCTACGTATGCCATGCCGAAGTCAATGCTATCTTGAACACAAATTATGCATCTGTTGCTGGGCAAGTTAGTTGTAATTTTGTTTTATTTGTTACTTTACCTCATTTCCTCTTGAGGTTCAGGTTTATTATTTCTGAGAATATGTTAACACTAATTACCAATGCAGAGACTCTATGTTACCATGTTTCCTTGCAATGAATGTGCAAAGATAATTATTCAGGTAAATTAAAAGCTTCTCTGCTTCAATTAACAATTCAATTATGCACTACATAATTGACGAGATGGCAACCAGTTCCCACCTAATGCTAGCATGAATGAATCAAGTGACTAGGATTGAATTGCTTAAGGGCATCTACAAATTGGATCAAATTCTATTTTGATTATTCATGCACGATAAAACGGCCATTACATGGGTTAAAGTGATTTGTAGTATTGTAGCTGAATAAACAAGGACTGAATTGACAAGTTCAATAATTTAATCACATAGCCTCTGCTGGTATTAGAACTTATGGCTGCAATTTTCAAAATTAATATCTCACGTTGCGATAGGCATTTCTTGGTTTTCGTTAATGCCTATCTCAGTAAATGCTGGATATCCATAAGTGCTCATTGGTGTTGCTAATATATGTTTACATGTTAAAAATAAGCTCATAATATCTGAGTGACTTTGTTTTCAGCAAGTGTAATTATTAACATCACATACTTTTTAAGTTTCCGATTTTCTTTTTCTACTTTTTGGCCCAAGCGTCTATTGCACGTTTCAGCTTTACTGCTTTACTATGGTTCTGTTTTTCTTGGTAATTAGAGTTTTACTTTTCAGTCAGGTGTTACCGAGGTTATTTACTATGTGGAGAAGAGGTTGAATAATTTGGATGCTACCTATGCTGCTTCTCATAAACTTCTATACATGGCTGGTGTAAAAGTAAGCTTTTATGGTTTATTTGAAAGGCATTTTGCTATTATCTTGATCTTAGAGATTGTAAAAAAAAACCCTCAGTTTTTCTCTCAGATGCACTTTTCTCTCTCTTCTTCAAAGTGAAAACCAGTAAAGAATAGAAGAATAACAGGAGAAAAAAAAAAAAAGAAAGTTTTAGTATGTTATTAATGTTGTACCGTTGACAGGCGTTGACTAGCATATATTTCTTGTCATTTGCTGACCAATAAGGCCATTTGCATTTTGCACATCTTACTGAAAATGAACCGCAGGCTGCTTATATTGATATCAAAATTTCTTGTTTATAAGGTAAGGAGACATCAGCCACGGATGGATCAGATCTTGATTAATTTCAAGGAATTTTAGGAGCTTCTAAGATGGTTCTTCCATGTGGTATGTTGCACTTATCCTTGGATTTATGAATTCAGCTACTAAGTGTGGCCCAGTCCGTCCTTCTAAAATGGTTACGAAGGAGGTAGTATACGCCATTGTGTGAGGTGGTTTAGGCCATCTTTTCCTAACTAATGTAGAATAGGATTGCTACATATCCCGTATTTCGGACCAAGGCAATGTAAATGTTTGCATCAAGGGATCTTCACCTCTCAATTCCCCTGCCGTCCCTAGCATCTTCACGAAATGAACAAACAAATTTCAAACTATGGAAGAAGATTGAAATGGACTCCGATAACCTTTATGTCTTGTGTGGCCTCCTAACAGAGGCAATTTACACATTGGCAAACTGTGTTGTTGTGCTTGCCTTGAAATAGGAGTTGAATGGCTTACAGAGTGGATCTTAATACGCACATTTTGGTGTCTGTAGTATGTGATCGTGGAGATTATATTGCAATTTGTGCAACCTGTCCTGCCCTGAAACACGAGGCAACTGCAATTTCAGACTCTTGTGTATCTTCAGAATGCTGCTGACATCTGAATATCATCCCCAGCTGTTCCTACAATTCTGCACCGATCCATTGCTGCCATCATATTTTCTTGTGTTCTGTGTTCGTTTTGCCAACATTTAACCCTTTACTTCTCTGCCAAATGAACATTCATATAAACGTTCAGACATTTGTACGATGATTCGACTGGTGAACCTCAAGTAAATTTATATTTGTTCTTTTTTAATTTAATAATGATATAATTATTTTTTCCTCATTATGTTTAATTTTTTAATTATAATGTTTTTTGCATATGTATTACAATAAGTATTTAAATAGATGGATATATATTACAGATAAAATTAATTAAATTAAGTATTTTAATTTTATGTTTTTAATACTATTTAAAATGAATAAAGACATTTTTTTTTATCTTTTAATTTATTTCTTAAAATATTTTTCTTTAGCAAAATTTATAACCTTTTTCTTTGTTCTGCAGTGTGTTGAGTATGCGGAAAAAGCCTTGTGATCAGATCAATCCTTAATGATGAAGGATAAATTATTATGCTGGCCTTCCGTTCATTGATAAAAGTAAAACAAAATAGATGATTTATGAGTAAAAATTTCACTCTTTCGTTATTTAAAAATTTATTCTATGTAGAGCACTATTTTTGGTTATTTATTAACTTCTGTAAAATATTCTCTTTACTACATTTCATTATAACCACTTATCTTTGTTCATTAATATTAAAAACATTGAAATAAATGAAATGCAGGACTTGTCGATAAAAATATAATCTAATTCACTAAAAATTTAATTATTTTAAACTTATATTTAATAGTTTAGGCTTATGTTTATATCTTATTTTTGTTTGAAAGATTCTATTAGTATAATTAATTTATAACAATAACATAAAAAATAAAAATTATATTTTATTCAAGAGTCTGAAATTGCAGTTGGCTACGTTTTCCCCTTTTGTTTGCATGTTTTAATTGAAAATTATGTAAAAATAAAGAGAAATTGAGTGAAAATTTAAAAATGATAGCTTATGTTTGTTTTGATTTATGATTGTTTTGATTTTTGAGTGTGCGTTTTTAGATATATGTATGTATATATTTAAAATTGTGTACAAGTAAAGAAGAAAAAGAGAAAAATATAAAAAATATAATAATTAAATTTATGTATTTTTGAGTGAAAAAATGAAACTAAACATAACGATGACAATTAGAGTATATGTTTTTGAGATAAAAAATGAAAACAAACATAGTCTAATGGTTTTATCACAAATTAAAATGAATTGTTAGGTTTTTTCTCAATTGAAAAATACTTAGGAATTTATTTTAAAATCATTTATAATGCTTATGATTCTGATAATTAAATAGAAAAAAATCAAATCAGGAAAAAAGGCAGCAAACTAATATGACAATGCTGGGAAGGCATTTTGACCAGTTTCTTCATCCAAATTAAATTGCACACTCTAAAAATATAATACTTCCAAAATAATCATTACTTGTGCTATGTGTAATCACATGCACATTTATGTGTGTTTATATACACACACACTATATTCTAAAAGTTATTATTTATTTTCATATAATATAAAATCACTTAATTATTATATAATATCATATATATATATATATATATATATATAACAAAAATAATGCACCCATTTACATTATTTATTTTCACACTTGAAATCACACAGTCTTCAATCCACTGAAATTCATCAAAATGCACTAAATTTTTTGCAAAGGAAAAACAGATAATTTAACCATAGTGGACAACCCACTCGATATGTAGATTCATTTCACCCATTTTATCTCCTTCCGTTTCCTTCCCAATTATTCACCAAAACAATTTATAAAAAAATTCAGAAAAAAAGAGGAATAAAAGTGCCCAGTGTTTTTTTTTTTTTTTATTAAAAATTGTATAGAAATAAAAGATGAAAAGTTTTGGTTTTTTGGGTTTTTCCGTTTCGTTTTGGCTTCTTCCTTCCTCCACTTTCTTCTCTCCGTATTAGCGCTGGACAAGTGAATCCTTTCTGGTTTACTCCCGGTTAGTGGAAATTTTACTTCTTTCTTTCTGAAATAGGGCTGGCATGGTGAATTTTCGCGAATTCTTTCTGAATTTGTGCTGGGTTGGTAAATTTTTGTTTCTTTGATGAAATTTTTGTGAATTCTTTCTGAATTACCATTAAGCTCGTGAAAATTTTGCCAATTCTTTCTCAATTAATGCTGTGCTGGTGAAGGTTTTGCTAGTTCATTTTGAGTTACTGATGGGCTGGTGATTTTTTTAATTGTTTCTGAATTAGAGTCAGGTTGGTGAAATTTGTGCTTCTTTCTTTTGCTTGAGCGCAGATTTCGCAAATTGGGTGATTGACTGTTAATGCGGAAATAATCAAACATGTGAAATCAGCGGGCGCATGGTGATTTTCAGCTTATTTCTATTTATTTGCTTTTGTTTGTTATAATTGCATTGTGCACAATGCACGCATTCTTGACGTAACTAATTTTTTTTTTGTAGCTCGGTATTTTTACGTTTTATTTCATTTTTAAAAATTGCAAGAAAATAATTTATATTTGTTATTCAATTGCCTATATTTTATTCATGACAAAATTACTACTTATATAAATATATTTTATTTATCATGCAATTGTACCCCATGCTTTGATAATGCGCGCCTCCGTGTGCTGTGCGCCATAGCTCTAGAAAATATTTGCTTCCATAGTGCGCGTGCACCATTGACAACTATGGTTGTTTCAAATGCCATAGTTTTTGAGTGCGTCTGCTGCCTTGTTATTTCTTTACACTCAGCTTAGCTATCCATCTCCATTTTGCTTTTGTATTTTGGCTGCTTGGCTCAACATCTCTATCTTGTTTTCGCATTTTTAGTCTTAAAGTTTTGTGTATTTTTTGAATTGTATAGGAGCTGCACTATTTTACATTCTGTTTTCTTTTTCTCTTGTGTGGTTTTATTTACATTTTTTTTTTTCGCTTGATCAAGATTGAAAGTTGTTTTGGTGACATTGGCAAGTCAATTGGAAAATGAATTTAAGTATGTTGGCTTGAGAGTAAAGTTATTCAGCTGTCATCATAACGAGACCCCCTTTGATATTGTGATTATAGGCTTGTAGAATTTGATGTTTTGATGAAGATCTATTCACCGAGACTTCACGGGTATTTATAGCCATAAACTGTCTGTATTGATTACTTCAGCGTTGATTGTGAAGTGCATGCTATCAACCAATGATGAAAATTTTTTGCTGGTTTGCTTTATCATAGTTAAATTTTCGTTTTGGTCTTCAGGAACCTAGTGTGGGCTGATCATGTTTGTAACTTTTTTAACTATTGGTCAATTAGGATTTTTTTTCCTTTTTCTTCTCTTTTAGGTAATACTGATTGTTCTGTGATTCTTCTCTAAAATATTCTTGTTGAAAATGAATATTGTTTGATTTGGCACTTCCTAATCTTGTTTGTTGAAAGAAGTGTTCTGACATATCACATACTAATGTAAGCTATACACCTACAGGGGAAAAAAGAAAATCCTTCTATGCAAATTTAGAATCTTTTTAGTTCATTTGTATTTTGCCAAGTGTAATTTCTTTGGTGGGATGATAACAGTCCCTCCCTCTCTTTCATGTGTTTTTTCCTCTCTCTATTTGACACCTGAACTGGTCATTGCAATGTCAGAAGTATGGGTTTGATTCCATCTTCTGTTGCATATCATGTATGCATTTTATTAGTGCACACAATTATGCAGGTTTCCTGTATCCTTAATTTATATGCAAAATGCCTAACTTTCAGTTGGAGTTCTCTGGAACTTGTTGGCACTTGAATGGGGCGTGTTTTCGTGGTGATCATGGTTGATGTCCTAATGTTGAAACATATGATTCAACTGATAGTCCGTCAGAGGTTTATATTGTACAATTGTTACTTTTGGTCCTGACCTGTCAATTAGATTCCTTTGTTCTTTGTGACCTTATCTTTATAGATTCATTCAGAGTGCCAAGATTAGAGAGTTAGCAAAGCTACGTGGCCTGAAACTAAAGAGGTGGAAGAAAGAATAAGGGAGCAAAGGCCAAGGCTTTTGCTAAATTGAAAGAATTAGATCGCCAAACTCTAGCTGGTGAAGTTGCAAACTAGAAGGCTGAGAGAACTCAGGCCATTGGTGACATCCCAGGAGGGCAAAAAGAATTGTGGCCACTTGATGAACCAATGATGGCTGACCTCAAGTTTCGTGAACCTGGCTTGGATCTGGTCTGCAACCCTGATGTTACTGCTGTAGACAAAGACAGTAATGTGATTAGGGGTGGAGAATCTGTTGAAGCGTCCTGCACTTTGCCACTGGATATGCAGCAAACTGGTGTATTGGAATTTAACATGTCTCCTATGCTATAAATGAAGATGTTTATGATGGCGATACGAGTAAAGTAGCATCTCAATTTAATGATGGAGGCATCGGTAGGCACAAGTGAATAGGCTGCTAGCACAAGTGGAATGATCCATTGCAGAAGAGTTTGAACTACAAATCTGTCTCCTATGCTGCATCCAAGGCACAAAAAGGTCGTACTCATGTTGCTAGTACTGATAAAATTGCCCCAGGGTCTAAGTGAAATCAAACTGAGTGGGTCAGATGAGCTCAACAAATTCAATGCTGCAGTCGAGCTATCCAGCCATCAAAGAAGGAAAAGTAATCGGAGTAGGAAAAATAAGGACAAACTGGATGAGACCCCTGCAGCTAGTGCTTTGCCTGCAGTACCGCCTGATGTTTATACTGGAATTAATTGAGAACGATGGTGGTACGAATCTTTGTCAGATATGGATAGCTCTGTCTTAATAGTGATTGAGCCTGATAGAGGAGTGCAGGCTCAGGAGGCTTGCTCCTCTATACCTAGCGAAGACTTAGCTGATCAGCAGAAACCTCATTCTTCTCAGAGAGTGCCAAGGAATCATCTGGCTAATAAATTAATGGAGAAACTTGTAGGTGGCAATGCTGTGGTTTGGGCACCTTTGCAAACACAGGACAAAGCCAAGTGTTCAGATGAGCAAGTCGAAAATCTGTTCAGGAATCAGCTAATTCAAATAATATGACAGAGAATAGTTCGAAAGGCAAGAGGGCTGCAATGGAGAGATATGTTCTGAAGCCTGTGGAGCTGACTCAGCAAGAAAGCATTCCATCTATTCGCTCAACAATATGATTACAGCTGCAGTGAGCAAGTGTACTTCGGTGAAAGATCAGGGAGCAACAGGTAGAGGAAAGAGATATGCTGGAGGGCCATAGAATTAGCAGAAGTAATCCTGATCCAGAGAATAATTTTAGGGGTTAAATTGATCGAAGTTCTATTCAGTCTGCATCGCCTGATGTGAACGAAACATACAGAGCTGTTGTTCCAAAAGAGAATCAAAGCTTTGGGAAGTGGGCATCATCTCACTGCAACCCAAGTCTCAATCAAATTATGATAATAATTAGCAAGCAAACTGAATCACTGAAAGAAGTATCATCCTCAGCATATGTTGCAAGAGGCGCCTCAACATGATAATGCCCCAGTCTATCTGTCAGTGACAAAAGGTGACTTAGCTGAGTCAATTGTAAGCCACCATCAAGAGTTCAAAGGAAAAAATGAAGCCTGCTCCAGCAAAGGGACGCCCTTGTTACCCTAACCAGGATCCGTTGGCTTCAGTGAATCAGCTCGTACTGCTAGCACAGATGATCAGCTTGAGTGCAACACTTCATCAGGTTCTAGGGGAAATGTAGCGCAAAACGGTCATCCTGTTAGAGGCCATGAATCTCATAACGGGTCTTCAGGTCAGGATAACAGGCGACATAACTTGTATTTCAAAAAGACGGAGGCAGAGCATGCACGCTGAGTACCTGCCTGTTGGTTCCCAACACACTAGAAAAGTTTGAGGAACCAGCAGATGGAGGAACTTATGACATGGAACATAAACAACGGGAAAGCCAAAATCACTTTAAATGTGGAGGGAATTTTCACTGGTGGCAAAGGGGCGCAGTCCAGTAGATGCTGGTTGAGACTGATTGGGAAGTGAGATTTTGCCTGTTGAAGCCAATCTTCCAAGTGTATCATCTTTGTTCTATTAGGTACACATCCAGGTATTTCCAGCTTAGATATGATCTGTAACCTTAGTCAACTTTGTCCCAGTGGCAAAGCGTTTTTGCCAAGTATCTATTAGCTCGCATTCTGCATTGCATGAGTTGCAAGTGTGTATTTGCTAGAGAGCACAGATTGTCCTAAATGCGTGACTTGTACTGTATTTTTTTCGGAGAACTCAAATACATATATCACCAGAAAAAATTAGACAATACCTGTTATTTTCCCCTTCTATTTTTTTATTGAGTTTTTTGGTAAAATTCCATAAAATAATAAAGTCTATTCTATTAGTATAAACCAAAATCCTTAAATAAAAAAATTAGCCAATTTCAAAATTTACTCCATCCGCTTTTCTTCCCTAGAGTAGTTTCTGTTTCAAATCATGATTCTCAATGATATTTTTTTATTACTTATTATCAATAAATTAAATAACCATATTACATTTTAAAAAGAATTTGGGGGCTCGCATGGTACTTTTTTTTATTACTTATTGTTAATAAACAAACAATTAAAATAATCATTAAATATTTCTCCTTAATATTATTTTCCCACCAGGCATGATCGCCTAGAAAGTGTATCATTGGCATTCTAGGATGGTTCGAACATTAAAAAGTAGGCAGCAGCTCAAAACATAACCAGAATTCTCACTACATTTATAACATTAATAAATGCGGAAGAAAAATTGGCTCAACATTAACATTCATTTCTTACTTGTAACTTTTTATAATGCCACAATTATTATTCCATTTTATTTTGCTTCTTGAAAATATTAGTATTGCTTTGTCAAAAAAAAATAAAAAATTAGTATTGCATTTTAGCTTCTTGAAATCATTAGTTTGTTGGGGTTTCTATCTTTTGTAAAGCGTTTTTATTTTATCTCATGTTTAAAAATCTTTTTGAAAAAGAATAATAATATTCACACAAAACGAAAATGAATAGAAACACTTGAGAACGCGTAGTTAAAGCCAAGTGGCCCACGAAAGAAATCACACATGCGCACACGCCCTTTGACGGTCCCTCTCGTTACACAGTCTCTCGTATTCTCCGCCTCTTTCTTTCGTCCCCATCTTATAATTTCTTGTTTTCCTTCAGTCATCCGTTCATTCCATCCTCCTCCCTCTGCAATCTCTCTCTCTTTGCTGCTTTGGCTAACTAAGATTTGAAGCTGTTTCTGCTGTGATCCAACACGCATTGGGCTATTTGCTCTGTTCCTGAACCGAAATGGCTTGTTCAGCCGCTGCCAGAATCGTTCATAATCCTCTGTCAATCAGCCCTCCCAGATCTGCGGAAAAGTCTGATTCTTGCTGTAAAATCTTGGGCCCGTCTTCTTTCCTCGGGTCTTCCTCATCTTTCGGCAAGAATCTATTTTTCGTGAACAACAGGATTTCGCAGGTCGCTCGCCGATCCGCCACTGTCGTTGCGGTCTCCTCGGATGTCGTCAAGGAGAAGAAGCTCAAGTCCAGCTCTGCTGCTCCCAATTTGGTACCTTCTTTTGGGATAATTTATCATTATTTATTATTTTTTTGGTGGAAGCTGCCGAGTCCTTGCTCTTTATTAGGTGGGGCGTTTGTGATGTGTTTCTGTTGTCTTATTGGTTAAAAATGCAGTTTTCTCACGGCATCTGCCCGCGCTTTTCTACTGCTAATGAAATTTTTTTCAACAGAATTTTGCTGCGATTTTTCTTTTTTTTTAAAACCTTTTCAATTGTGTTTGGGCTTGTTTTCAATCTTTAGCTGATTATGATTAAATCGATGCTTTTTTCTCCTTTGAGTAAAAATTGATTGGATATTAAATATTGTTTTAGCTGTAAAGGGATAAATTAAGTGTATTTGCATGCAGTTGATAACGAAAGAAGAGGGCTTGGTGTTGTACGAGGATATGGTTTTGGGAAGAGTCTTTGAGGATATGTGTGCCCAGATGTATTACCGCGGCAAGATGTTTGGGTTTGTTCATCTGTATAATGGCCAAGAAGCTGTATCTACTGGTTTCATCAAGCTCTTGAAGAAAGAAGACTGTGTGGTTAGCACATATCGCGACCATGTCCACGCATTGAGCAAAGGTGTCCCGGCTCGTCAGGTCATGAGTGAGCTCTTTGGCAAGACAACTGGTTGCTGCAGGGGTCAGGGTGGCTCGATGCACATGTTCTCCAAGGAGCACAGCGTACTAGGTGGCTTTGCTTTCATTGGAGAAGGCATTCCTGTTGCAACAGGGGCTGCCTTCACGGCCAAATACAAGAGGGAGGTTTTGAAGGAGGATTGTGATGAGGTTACATTAGCATTTTTTGGAGATGGGACTTGTAACAATGGCCAGTTCTTTGAATGCTTGAACATGGCTGCGTTATGGAAGCTTCCCATTGTATTTGTTGTTGAGAACAATTTGTGGGCAATTGGGATGTCCCATTTGAGAGCCACCTCTGACCCCCAAATTTGGAAGAAAGGTCCAGCATTTGGAATGCCTGGGGTTCATGTTGATGGTATGGACGTGTTGAAGGTTAGGGAGGTTGCAAAGGAAGCTATTGCCAGGGCTAGAAGAGGTGAAGGTCCCACTTTGGTTGAATGTGAGACCTATAGGTTCAGAGGACACTCTTTGGCTGATCCTGATGAGCTGCGAGATCCTGGTGAGCATCTTTATTTTCGCTTGCTTTTCTCATCTTAATTGTTATGGTTTCCTTCTTGATTAAATGTGAATTGTCCTGGACATTTATCTGAACCAACGGAAATACTGGATGCTGATTAGTAAAAGTATTGAATCATCCTTGATATTCGTTCTAGACATCCTGCCTCAGGAAATTGTTTGTTTTACACATGGTGTATGAAGAACCATTTTCCTGTTACCCGCATATCTTCAAACAACCTACTGAGATCCTGAAAATGTGACTGTTCGATATTTAAGCAATCAATTTGCTAGGCTGATGAAAGAAACCTCTCGAGATAATGTGCGATGTGAGCCTGAGGTTTGACACATTGTAGCGTATGGATGGACCCTGGGCTTAACTGATGTCTATGGGGTTTATCTGAGCTATAGAGAACAGAACAAAGACTTTACTAGTTATGTACACTTGATATGGAGGATTTGGTCTATTCAGCTTAGTGTTGAAATGTGGTGTTTAAGTTTCTGATAGCTGACTACCGTAAAACATGTGTAATGAACACTATTATACTTTAGAATCATAGTCTTGGAAGTTCATATTTCATTTAGTATTTGGACTTCAAATTCTAATTGGCTCCTGGAGTTTGCCTTGTCTTTGCAATAGCTAATATATATATATATATTTACTTTGGCAGCTGAGAAGGCTCATTATTCCACAAGAGATCCCATCACTGCATTAAAGAAATACATTTTGGAAGGCAAATTGGCAAGCGAAGCAGAGTTGAAGGTCATAGAGAAGAAGATTGATGAGGTAGTTGAAGAAGCGGTTGAGTTTGCTGATAAAAGTCCTGTTCCACCTCGTAGTCAATTGCTAGAGAATGTATTTGCAGATCCTAGGGGATTTGGAATTGGACCTGATGGCAAATATAGATGTGAGGATCCAAAATTTACTGAAGGCACTGCTCAGGTCTAACCTCAATTGGGCAGTGAAACCTCCACCTACACTGGATAGATTCCATTATGCAATACATTGCTGCATTTAGTCACTATCATTAGTAGGAGGGACAAAGCTTACAGTTTATACGTACTAGTGTTTCTGGTGTCTGGTCATGCGTTCTAGGCATCACAATTTTTAGATTTTGTCCGCTGCTTCTATAGTTTTCATTGTTCTCGATGGTTAAATACTGTTTGAATGGCACTTCATTATGTTTTCCAATTAAATTTCGTACTTTTATTTCGTCTGTACATTCAGTATCTTGGTGAATGAGCATTGAACCAGTGGCTAGAGTGGAAACCCATTCCTGAATGCTCACCGTCTGGCAACCATTTCTCAAATGAGCGCTCTTAAAATTCCTTTCAAGTCATATGGATTCTTGATATCATGAAAATTTCCATCTTTTAGTTTTCAATAGTAATAGCAGCAGCATTTAGTCCCGTTTCCTTGCTTGTGTCGAAGTAAAATGGCAGTCAAAATCAATTGGTTCATTAGTTTCCTTTGTGTTCGACACTTGTGAGTTGAAGCTTACGTGGTACAAAATATTATTAAACAAAAATTGAAGATATTATTTTCCAGGATTTTTCCAAATTAAGAAGTTAAAGAATCTCAACTTCTATGAAAATAGAAAAGTTTGATCTTTTTTTAAACTGTTGGAGTTAAAATTTGGTTGGAAAAATTCAAAAAAATTGTCTAAGTTGGGAAGGATTTGATTATACCTTCACTAGTTAATGAAAGACATAATTGCACTAAAAAACCAGTTAATGAAAGACATAATTGCACTGAAAAACCAGGAGAAAATTTGTCAAACAAGGTAGGTTAACCCGTTTGAATAGGCAGTCATAGTTGGAACTCCAATAGCTGTTGATTGGGACAAATTTTATACAAAAGATCTTATCTGAGCATTTATAAGTACTGGTGCGTTGTACACTTTATATCAACGTGTAATTTATAGTTAAGAGGGATTTCAGCTAGTAGGGAGAGAGTGGACGTGTATCAATTTGTTGAAATTAAGTGGGGACTTGATTTAATGAAATATAAAAGAGGCAAGGGACTTGTATTTTGATGATTAGTTTATACTTATTTAAAATAGTGGATTATTCAAATGTAAGAGTAGTTGAGGTTTTAAATTTTGTGAACACGTCATGTGTTTTTGTAATTGCATTTTACTTTATGTTTTGCATGCGTGATAATCTTATAACATGGACATCAAAATTATTTAGCAAAATCATAACATCATTGTGTGAAATTTAACGTGGAAAGACAACATTCAGTTCAACCTATCCCACACTTTGTTTCCACGTTACTTTCTTCACCTTTTCAATAGGAGGCAAAAGTGAAGGAATGTCCTGTGCCTTTTGAATTGTTTTAAGTTACTGTTTGATCATTGGTTCATGAAAAATTAGTGGTTCTGTTCTGTTCTTGGAACGACTGAGTTCTAGAAGAAATTTCAATTGAGGTGGCTTTCCAATCACATTTATGATTCATAACTAATCAACCTAAATAAAAGACCCGATTTTATTATACTTCGGATAAGTAACGTGAAAATTTGACAGTAGAGAAAAGGCTTTGTTCTGCTAACCCCCTCATTCTCAGGCTGTTCCCTTTGGCTGGATAATATTATTTCATCGACAGCAAAATTGGCAGATGTGATAGGCAAGAGTTTAGAACTCAATCAGGGAGCAAATTCAGCTCAAACTCTATTCCTAACTTAGACCCATAAATTAATAAGGAATGTGCCAATAAAACCCATAAATTAATAAGGAATGTGCCGATAAAAGTCAGCCAAACTTGGTACTTTTCAAGCACAAGAATTGGCACTCAAGAATCCTATCAAACAAAATTAGAATCAGCTTAAACTAGAAAATTGTGAAACTCTACCAGAATTTCTTTTAAAGCATTGCTCGTTCTCAATATTGTAGTTTTTAAATTCAACTTTGACAATTTTGGAATGAGTTGAGTATTAGGGAAATAGAGAGTTTCTTTTGCAGTAAGTTGCTTTTATGCTCACATGCAAGTAGTAATTGTCGTTGAATCAATTAATATTTATCTTTGACTATATATGCACCCCTTCGATAATATGCTCTTTCTTGCGTATTTTGATTCTTATATATCTTCTTTTCCTATTGCAAATTAATTAATGCCACTTTATACATTGTAAGCTTCTAGTAATGAAACATTGTCAAAGAGTTAATGCGTTCTCTTTGTCCTCTCTCAAGATCAAGAATCCCCGAGTGGCATGAAACTGGACGATTTGGAGGGGGAATGACAGGGCCTTCTTGCTGAAAATGACACCTCCACTTAAATTTCCTACCATCATATTGGAAGAGTTGTGGAAATATTGGGATTTATTCAAGTTTATGGGCATAACAAGAGAAGAGAAGATCATATTTATTTAAATTTATGGGCATTGCAAGAGAAGAGAAAGATTAGGCTGCGATTGGATAAAGTCTTTGTTTAGAAAATTAAGTTTAGGTGAAAAGTGAGAAAACTTTTGGGAGTGTATGGTTTGATTTATTTAGATGAGTGATTATGAGAAAAAAAAAATATAATAATGATGTTGTAATATGGTGTTAATGATTGTATTGTAGTGTGATAGATATATTTATAGAAGGCTTTACGTAGTGTATGAATATAATAAAATAATGATTGTTGGAATTTGTATTATAAGAATTAAAGAATGAAAATTTTGGTGTGTTTATTGGCATTGTTGTTGTTGTTATTGTTTGTAATATGTATTAATAATTTAGATCTAATTTGGTTGCATATTATGAATTTACAACATTATTCTTAATTAGTAAATTTATGCCATTGTCCTTAATTAAAAAGAACAAATACACTAAAAAATATACTATTACATGATTATTTCTTTTTAATACTATATACCTATACTTATTTAAAAGTAAATCATATTCTATTTACGCATTATATAATTACGCAGCTATCCTTCATTTCTTTTTATGTTTTTATCATTTTCCTTCTCTTTTTCTTTGAACTTATTGTTTTATTTTTTCTATGTAATTTTCTCCCTTTCAAGTTCATTTGTTCTTCCCTTTTTATTTGAAATAAATTTGTATTTAGTTTAACCTTATAAAATTACACAACTATGATTAGTTTTATTCATTATTTTTCTATCCTTTTGTTTTCTTTTTAATTATTATGGACATTCCTTATATTTTAAAATGTAATTTTTTATTAATTAAATTACACTAATGTCGCAACTTATAAACAAAGTTGCACGTGCATAAAGTCTGTAATTTACTAGTCATAATTGTTATTATTATAGTTGTTATTATTGACTTTGTTGTTGTTTCTATTAACGTGGTTGATTTCCTACTTTAAATACTTTGCATACCTTTAATTTTAATACTTTTATTATTTGAAATATGATAATTTTATGGTTTATAAATGAAATTGCACATGCACATTTGAAGTCATCTCATAGGTGGCAATAATTGTTAGTGTTGTTATTGTTGTTGTC
Organism: Avicennia marina; assembly: GCA_019155195.1. Classification (NCBI taxonomy): domain Eukaryota; kingdom Viridiplantae; phylum Streptophyta; class Magnoliopsida; order Lamiales; family Acanthaceae; genus Avicennia; species Avicennia marina. The sequence continues at coordinate 9,943,557 of CM032767.1, forward strand.
ATTACTATTATTACTATGATAGTTATTGTTGGTGGTGGTAATATTAATATTGTTATTGTTATCATTATTGTTTGTTGCATGTACAAGTATTGAAGCAATTAACCCAATTGTTGAAATTCAGAGAATGCATCATGCTAGCTTGAAATTAAGTGAATTCTATTAATTATACATTTGGTAACAAAAAAGAACAAAATCAGCCTTAATATATGATACAAATAATTGATACTATACATATATAATATCCTATAGTTAATTAAGTAATTAATTTATTATCTCATGTCATCTAAAAGTTAATCAAACAAAGATTACCAAACACCCCTTTGATAAAATTCACTAATATGGTCCTCAATGTTTTCACCAAATGAAAAACTCCTTAAATTGAATAATGATATTAAATGATTTTGTACATTATAACCCTGAAGCATCATGCTAAATAATTTAGTAGAGTTTTCCTTAAATAATAATTTAACATTTCATTTATAATATCATGCACATATTAGTTAATTATTAAACTCACATAGATAGTTTTGCTTTTAACACGGACTACAAGTTTCTCAATATGCCTCATTCCATACTAAGTAAGATGATAAAATATTGCATAATTAATAATAATGATAATTATAATACAAAGGTAATAATTGTTATTAAACTCATAGTGACGCAAGTCAAGAGTTGTTGATTAGAAGGAAAGGGTTGTCGACCCCAAGCTACTAATGCAACATTTTTGAAAACCACAACTACTACTACAAAAACTCCAACCTATTGTCTACAATGGTGTCAGTGGGAATCTAATATCCACCCCTCTCACCACTTGATTTAAGCATCCATAGTCACCACTTGATTTAAGCATCTATAGTCAATGACAATTAGATTGGAAAGGGTCATTGCCAAAAAATTGGCAAAATCACTACTAGGCCATCAAACCAAAAGAGTTAGTAAGTACAACCAAAGCTCTTTTTCTGACAAGTTGAATGATGGGCACAAAAAACACAAGCAATGTCAAGAATGGCTAAGAATGGAGTGGTTAGACAGAGCAAACTATTAGATGAGGAAATGGATGGGGGAGGTGTTCATTTAGCTTCTTTCTTAGAAAGTGGAGGGGGCTTGTTAGTGGATCCACGTTTTGGAGAAGAAATTTTGGCTCGAACATCTCTTAGGTTTTTGTGAAATACTCTTCCTACCTCTTTTTACAGTGCAACAATGCATTTCTATAGGATGAAGTGCTCTTCCAAACACAACATTAGCTTCTTGTGTCTTGCCTTGAGAAAAATAAAAATCACTTATTGTAATTTATTGGTACCACTATCCTTATAGTATCTTTTGTTTTTTATTTTCATTATTTGCTCAACTTACTTTTTGTAGTATGTGAGGACTCTTTGTCAACTTGTAAGCATAAACTTTTGCCATTTGAGTTACTTCTTTAGTGTTTTTTATATTTTTCTTTATCACTATCATAATCTTCTAATTGAATCTCTTTGTTCTCGATTCAAACATCTAAAGAAGACACTATTATTATTATTTCTTGAATGTTGAAACGAACAACTTGCAACATGGAGTTTGGATTTGATAATTAGAGGACAATCAATACAACTTGAACTAGATATGCACATAATTTAAGTGAAGAGAAATAATAGTAGTTGAATGTGCTTCAAGCGAGTTGCATCTTTGACGTGCACATAACTATGATTTTTTTTAATCTAAGAAGCACTTGATTCCCTACCATATACGCCACAAGTTTTTCATCAATTTGGAAAAGATTTTAGAATTTACGTCTTCAAAATTGTTGATTGCATAATTTCACATGTACTCTCATGCACACAAGTTTGTTTTGTTTGTAGCGTGTATATTATGAAGGAGATCTAAGAGAAAATTTGTTAAATTAAAGAAAAAACTTGTTCCACCGCATGATGGTATCTATGAGGTGGAGAAGAAGAACATTAAGAATTTTTTTGAAAAAAGTCAATAAAGTGAGTATTATGATGGACATGTGAAAATCAAAGAATAAAAAAAAATTGTGTATATAGTTGTCTGATCAGACACTAGATTGATGCAGAATAAAATCTTTAAAAGAGGGCGCTCAACATTATTCAAATGCCACCACTCCAATATGAAGTTGACATATCTACTACTATCTTAAAGTGTGAATAAAAAATAGGGTATTGAATACAAAATTTATTCTATTTCGTTTTGATAATACTTCAAATAATGATATAATTGTGAATGTTTTGAAAGTTGATTTTGGGAGAGTGAAAAAGCTATTAAGTTGTTTTATGTCCACTACTGTGTCCATGTCTTGGACTTTATGGTTCAAGATGGACTAGTGACGTTGTTGATATCTATGAGAATAGTAGAGATAGTATGGATTGCATAGGTCACACTAATGGGAGCTCCTTGGAAGTTTGCTAAGCTTACTTAACAATGCAGTGTTTCATGAAAAAATTGATGCATGATTGTCGAAGCAAGTGGAATTTTGCTTATGAGATGTTGAGTTGTGTTTTAAAGTTTCAGAATGTCTTCTTATAATATGCATAGAAGGATTCCAATTATGAAATCTATTCAAGTGAAGTTGATTAAGAGAAAGTGGAAAAAGTTTGTGTTATTTTGGTTACTTTTGTACTATTGTACATGTTATTTCAAAAAGCGATTACTTGACTAGTAATTTGTTTCTCCAGGAGGTTTTAAATGTGAAAAAAGGCATTGGATGCTCAAATTAGTCATATGGATGAATTTGTTTTCCTAAAAATGGTGGATAAAATGGAGTTCAAATTTGACTAGCATTAGAGGGAGTACAAGTGGTTGATGAGTATTGCATCCATTTTAGAATCAAGATAGAAAATAAAAAGGACGTATATTGCATTTTTCATAATGTCCTTTAATTTGGAGGCACAAGTGAACTTAATGAGAGTACATAAGGTTATCATTGACTTTTATGAATAGTATATGAAAATGTCTACAAGTGATAAAGCTTCAACTTAGCCATGATAATCAAAGTGCGAGCTCAACACCTCAAATATGGGATAAACTTGATGGGTGGGAGTTTCTTAGAGGATACAACACTAGTGTACTTAGAGGTCAAAATTGAAAAAATATTTGGACAAACATTGCTACTGATCAACATCTGATTTAAAGAAATTTGATTATTTAGTTGGTGAAAGAAGTACAAAACCTCATACCTGGTGTTTTCCCAAATGGCTATAGATATATTTACTGTTCCTATCTCTAACACAGCATTTGAGCCCACCTTTGGTTTTGAGATGAGAGAGATTGATTTCTATCAAGTTTCACTAATTCTTGATACTGTTTAGATATTATTGTGTGCAAGCATTTGGTGTGGGCATTTATATGGAGTGAAGAGAAAAATGAAAGTAAGTTTCATTTTTTTTTTGTTTTATTATGAAGTTGTATGTTTTCATAATAATTTTTATTTAGTACTAATTGTTTGATAATTTGTTTGTTTGTCAATATAAAAAGGAAACGCTCCCAAAGAATATGAACCTCTAAATCTAAATCTAATGCAATGAAATTTGTTCATGCGGGTATAACTTATTAAAATATGTAAAGTTTACTCAATTTAGAGTTATGTTTTGCTTTTTGAAATGTTACTTTTTGACATTAATTTTTGAAATATTCATCATTGTCTTAGTGTATTCTTTTGAGTTGATCAAATGTACACTTATTTTATTATTATTCATCTAGTCTTTGGATCTTGAAAAAGCTAAAAGGACTTGGTATTATAGGTGCTTGCAAGGTGGTTTCGATTTATTTAGATTCTTCATTATGTCTTACTAAAAACAACCTTCTAAGGTTTTATTGATGTTGCTTGCTAAAATCTTTGAGTGTTAAGTACATTAATTTTATCTTTTAATGCATTGTGAAATATTTGTTTAAATTATACTTTGGAAAATGTAAGTTGACTGATTAACATACTATCCTATTGAAATTTTACTATGAGAATGTTGTAATTGCTCATCTTTGAACATGACTTTATACTTAAGTTATTTGCCAATATGCTCGTAAGGATGCAAATATTGTCGTACAAATCCATAGGATTTTTATTTTTTTCAATGTAGCTATGTTTACTTTGAATTTTGTCAAGTTATGCATGTTTGCATTAATGTTTTATGCTATATTATCAACTAGCTTTTTATGTAGGTTTCTAAAATGTGTGTGTACAAAATCAATAATTTTTGGAGTACTGGCTATGTTCAAATTGCAATATACTAGTATTTTTGGAAGTTAGCCTAGAAAATAGACAGGTTTTAAGGGGGAGGATTTAGTAAATTAGAAAATATTAAAGATCAACTTAATGGCAATTTTGTCCTTATAATATATTATAATGGCAATAACTATGTGTCTACAATGTAGAGCTTAACTTTAGTTTTAAATTTTGACAATTGTGCATGGGAGTTAAAATTTTGGTTGTGAAAAATAATGAAACTAGGCATATGTCGGAAGAGAAGAGCACTCACTATGTTATAAAAACCTAGAATAGATGAATCTATCATAATAGCAATAACTATGTATCTACTATGTAGAGCTTGACTTTGGTTTTGAATTTTGACTATTGTGTGTGGGAGTTAAATTTTTTGTTGTGAATAATAATGAAATTAGGCATATGTCAGAAGAGAAGAACACTCATTATGCCATAAAAACCTAGAACAAACGAATCTATTCTATAGATGATCTTAATTTTTAATTGTGTACTTATAGTAGATCAATCAAGTAGACATTGTCATCCTTTTTTAGTTCCATTCATTTTTTTAATAATTATTGTTCATAAACAATAGCTATTGTTGTTATGATTTTGTTTGTTCTTGTAATGTACTTGATGATTTAATTGTGCAAGTGCCTAACAAGGAGTAAGAGGAAGGACGGGATGAAGGTTCATGTGACAGTATGTTTGGGAGAGAGATGGCTAAAATTGGAATTTGGAATTGCATTAAAGCCTATTGTTGCTATGAATTATGGTTGTGGATGAATTTGAATTTGTAAGATTGCTAGAGTTTTTACTTTTATCTTTATGGTTTTTATTGTTTAGTTTTCATCAGTCTTCGTTGTTAAGGTAATAGAAATTTGGGGGAATTTTGATATCTGCAACTTATCCATGCTTTATTCTTGTTTTTTATTTTTTTGTTATTGAGGTATGTTTGTTTTGTATCCTTCATCTAGGGTTCATGCTTCATTTATATGTGACTATGGTGCATTTGCTAAACTCTATAGAAACAATGAACTCATGTTAAATTCTACGACTCATCCCATTACTTAATAATTACGATGTAGCATATTTTTCAATAAGGATTATATTGCATTGCAAGAGCCTGTTATTGCTACTTATCTCAAAAATCCAGGGAAGCATATTTTCTATGCAAGTTAACTAATGGACTCCCCACTAGACCATTTGATTTAAATCCTAATTTCGTTGCATTTGTATGAATTTTTCTACCATGATCCTTAATTTCATAAAAAGCATGAGATACACACACACACACACACACACATATATCTTTTCAATTTTATTTTAGATATATATATATATATATTCTATATCTCTATTATTATCTATTTTATTATAAAAAATCAATATAAATGTTGTTAAAATATTAGATTTTATAACTTACAAAATATTTTAGGAAAAAAAGCACAAATCCTTTAAGAATTAAATTATTTTTGATAAAATATATGTTTATATAAATTTTTATGACTTAATTATTGAAAATAAGCATCTGGCCCACCAGTATAAACATTGTTGGAACAACTTATCCTTTTGTTTGACAGTGAAACCAAATCAAACGGACTTTACAAATGGATTAGAGATTGTTGTACAAATTTTACGAGTTCAATATTTGAAATGTTAGATTATTTGATAAAATATCGTTACCTTAATGATAGGTACAAAATATTTGGTTTACTAGATCATTGGGTTTTGTTAATGTTAAGTGTAAATTTATTTTAATATCTTTTGTAATTGTAATCTAAGTGGTGCAATTTTTTTTTTAATCAATTTTTCCAATCTTTCAATATAGTACGGAAATCTTCCTTTCTACATATTTTTTCTCCCAAAGAGAAAAAAAAAAAAATGAAAGAGAGAGCAACTTGGCTAACGCTAGTCATGGGTCTTCAACAACCCTACCTCCCAAATCAATATCTCCAAACCAATGTCGACCCTTAATTCATTGAGGCCAAACCCTCGTTATCAAATTCCCACATGATCCATTAAATCCCTAATTTCTTTTCTTTTCCGATTCCAAAATCTCTAGTGGTCTACTTCCAATTTTTGTGTTGTCAACCATCAAACTTGATTCAATACCACCCATATCAAAGCTTCAAGCACCACCATCATCTTCTAGCCACGCGTCTCTAGGACTCTTTGCACCGTAGAACATAGCCCTATTTTCTCTTACTTAGGAATGCTCTAAAGCCATATTCTTGAAGACATGTTTCCCTTGCTAGGTTGACACCTAGCGACTACGTGATTGACAACGTGTCTTTGTCGATTGAAACAAAAAAGATAGGCCTTGATTTCGACTAAGCTCCATTAGAAAGTCCATTAACTTGGGCTGAAGTTTGGGCCGAAAATAGGGCTGAAAAGGATATCTCTCTCTAGAGACTCATCTTTCTAGGACAATATTTATTGATTGTGATTCGGCCTTAAATGATTTTCTTACTTTGTGTTGGTCAACTATAGATGGCCTTTCCTCAAATGTTAGTGTTGACTACGACTTATGTCGCTTTACGATACATCTTAAGACAAGCTATTTTACTGTCGTCTCAAAACTAATCATTTACATTTTATGTCACAATATAACACCTTTTCAAGTGTGCAGGTGTCGCCCTATGATGTCTTTGTCTTGCATCGTCTTGCAATGTCTATATTCAATGGTAGCCTTATGACATAAATCAAAGCTCGTGTTATTATGAAAATCTGCTTTGTCTTATGTAAGTTTATTGTTATCTTATAACAATTCACGTTTTAATTGTACAGTGTAAGTTGAAATTTATTAAATTTTTCTTATTCAATTTGAGGTGTCAGGTCGGAATATTTGTTAAAATATTGTTACTTAAATTAAATTATAAGTATGTGGTTTCTTAGTTTATAGAACTATTTTTTATGGTAAGTGTAAATTTATGTTTGGCATCTCTTGTAATTGTAATTCAATCCTATATTTTATCATTGAAATATAGTTCAATTTGTCCAATCCTTCTACGAAACTATATTATTTTTTGGGACTACAGGGTGACAATGACACTGGAGAGGAAGAGAGTGACTACGATGAGCAGGAAGACACTGTAGAGATGGAGACAACCACAGCCACTGCTGCAAGCAGATACTATTCCGGAAATGCTAGTGTAGTGATGATTCTGATGGGCAGAAGCGGGTTGTCCGACGTGTCAAGGATAAGCGGTTTGATGAAATGTCTGCCACTGTTGATCAGATGACAATAGCATGAAGATCAATGAATGGGTCACTCTGCGGGAAAGCTTAGAGAAAATCAATAAGCGATTAGGGAAGGTCATGAGGGTTACTGAGTCTGATGGCGCACCAAATCTCTACATTATGGCTATTGTGATATCGGAGGATTTCTTAAATCAAGCCATGGCAAATAAGGAGGCAAAGAAGAAAATGAGCAGTAGAAACGCAGAGGCGTTGAATTCAATGAAGCAGAAGTTAAAGAAGAATAATATGCTGTACGAGGATTTGATCAACCAGTATAGAGAGAAGCCTGAACTTTTTGAGGAGAAGGCTGAGGATGAACAAGAACCAGACGATGAGGATGATGATTTGGATGGGGACCCTGCGACTTGGGAGTCTGAGGAAAGTGAGGATGAAGAAGAAACTGGAAAGGAGCCGGCTGAGAGTGGACCGGGATGGGAGAAGATGCCAAGAAAGAAAGAGATGGAAAAGCAGTTTAAGGATCCCTGCCAAATTACTTGGGACACAGTAAACAAGAAGTTCGTGGAGATTGTTGCTTCCAAGGGAAAGAAGGGGACGGGCAGAATTGAGTAGGTTGAACAGCTCACTTTCTTAACAAGTACCAAGACCCCTGCTCAGAAGCTTGAGACACTCTTTGGTGTGGTCTCTGCACCAGTTTGATGTTAATCCAAGTCTGAGTGGGCACATACAAATCCATTTATGGAAACAATGTTTGCAGACTTTGCTCCCCATGCTTGATATTTCGACACAGTACCGAAATATTGTGGTTGATGATATGGTGGAGCCAGATGAGAATGAGACCTAAAAAGGAGCTGATCTCAGTGGTACAATTAGGTAGCCTCCGTGAAAGGGTAGATGTGGAATATTTTAAGAGCCTTAAGGTTATTGATCCACACTCCCCTGAATACGTTGAGCGGCTTAAGGATGAGCCGATGTTCATAGTTCTTGTTCAGAATGTTCAGGTACTTTTGGAGCATGTGGGGATTACGAGGGTGCTTCAAAGGTAGCTCTTAGACGGGTTGAACTTGCGTAGTCTAAACCGCCCGAGGAATATGATGCTATGAGGAAACTGGCTGAGCAGGGCAATGGAGATGATGAGTCTGGAGAGGAAACTAAAGCTGTTGAGGAAAGTAGGGATGAATGGACTAAGGCCCGAGCAATGCTTCGTGAGATATACCACCATGCTATCATGGATGAATTTTCAACATCCCGATACTTGTTGCTTATGAGTCACCTGCAGGATAAGTATTCGGCGCATAGATGTATCCACTCAAATACTTTTCAACAGAGCTAGGCGCAGCTTGGTTTGTACTCATTCAGAGTGGGATAAATTGCTGAAGGTCATAGTTGCCTTGCAGAACTTTTTTCTCGTGGCAGGCGAAGGAATTGCTGGCACAAGGTGTATCTCAGAGCAGATGTCATGAGAAGACTCCAGAGCAAGTACTGCTTGTATGTTCGTGATTTTTGTTCATTTCATTGTGTCTTGTGGTATTATTGCTTGTCCACAAACAGAAATCATGAGAAGATTGCAGAACTGGTATTGATACTTGTTAATTGCCTATAGTTGTGTTAGAAGATTTAGATAAGGGTGCTATCTACTATGTTTTGGTGGGTTTCTACTTTTTTGATTTGGCATTCTAGATTAATTTATTAGAATCCCTGTATCTCTAGCTTTGTAACTGTAGTTTATAAATTGTGTTGGGATAATCCAAATAATGGGTAAAATACATTTCAGTTCTTCAAATTTCCAACAAATCGCGCGCTTGATAAGCATCCCTTATTGTTTGCATGTGCAAAACCTGGATAAATGTATTTGATCTCGTAAACACTGTATGTTTCTCATTTGTTTCATGGTCATTCTAGACTTTGCCTGCTAGATAAAGTTTGTTCTGCTGCTATTGAATGTCAGTGAGGTTCTTGTTGGGTGGAAGTGGTTTGTTAAATATGAAATTCTTAAATATGTGACAAGGTAGAGAATAGTAAGTTATCAAAATTTACAGGAAGGGATGGAGAGAAGACCACAGATGCCTACTACATGCACATAAATCTTGAGCTTGTTGAAGCTGTACATCTGATATGTGCCATGTTGCTGGAGGTCCCTAACATGGCAGCCAATGTACATGATGCCAAAGGCAAGGTCTAAGCTAAACTTTCCGCAGGTTGCTTGAAGTAAATGAGGGACAGACATTCACTGCTCCTCCCGAAAATGTAAGGGACCATGTAATGGCTACCACTACGACCCTCAGGCAGGGAGATTTCGAGAAGGGCTTTGGGATTATTAAATCTGTTGAGATTTGGAGGCTGCCACGTAACAAAGATAATGTTCTTGAGATTCTCAAGGCTAAAATCAAGGAGGAGGCTGGTTTGAGGACCTATCTTTTTACTTATTCCTCCTATTACAGCTCCCTTAGCCTTGAGCACCTCTGGAAGATGTTTGATCTCTCAGATGCCCAGACTCATTGCATCATTAGTAAGATGATGATCAATGAGGAACTCCCTGCAAGTTGGGACCAAACAACCCACTGCATTGTCTTCCATGATGTTGAGCACACAAGATTACAGGCTCTGGCTTTCCAGTTGACAGAGAAGCTAACGATCCTTGCAGAGGCACGGATTGGTGGGGGTGGTCTACAAGGTATCCCTTTCACCGGGCAGCAGCAGTGGAAGAACAGGATATAATGTCAGTGGAAGCAGAGCTGGCCATCTTGGCAGTGGTTTCACAGGAGATCGGCAGGGGCGATCCTGCAGTTACCAGAGCTCTCGGCACCAAGATGGTGGCATGGATAGGTTCCAGGGGTGGTATGACGGATGTGTCCACCCCGATGGTTAACCCCAACAGGGGTGTCCTAGCGTAGGAAGGCAACCAAAGAGCTTGGTAGCTGGCCTTATAACTCATCATCATTCAAAACCATCATTTTGGTATTCTGTCGTAATTTAACTTCACAACAGCAAACTAAGTTTCTCCTTTTCTTTTCTTTTCCTTTTTAAATAAAATTTTAGGCTTTTTATGAATTTGGAAAAGTTTACTACTGTATTTTTTATTCTGAGCTTTGATTTTGGATATTTATGCATTCTCTAGCATTGGTGAGTTTGTGGTTGCTAAAGAAGTTTCATGCGCTTTCACCTGTATACAAGTGTTAACTGGGTGAATGAGTAGAAGATATGAATATATTGATATGGTGCAGTACAATATATAATGTTGCATTTTTATATGTAGTTTAATGTCAATACGTGTCTCATTTTGTAGTGATGGGTTATTTTTCATTAGAAGAATTTGTCTGTAACCGCATTTAAGTGGTACAAGGGTATTCTGGTAGTAACCATATTTAGCAAGAATTATATTGAGAACTACGCAAGGAAAGAATTTTATAGGATTAATAATATTGTCTATTTGAAATTGTTTATTTATAAATGTATGAAATATATAATAATGAATGAATTGTTTGGTAATATATATGAATAATAATTTCGTTTATCGCGAGTATATGAATGTATGTATATGGGATTGATTTGATTATGAATAATAATTGAAATATATATGAATGTATGTATATGTGATTGATTTGATTATGAATAATAATTGAAATATAGTTAGTTAGTTTTATAGGTAAAAAAAATTTAAATTTGAATTTGAATAAAAATTTTAGTTGGGTGATCAGATAATAAAGATTAAAAATTGAGCAACAGACATAGCCTTAAAAGATATGATAAACCTAGCTGCTTTGCTACTGTTCAGTACAACCAAATCTGGTTAGGTGTTCCCTACACTGAATTTTATGCATTATAACGTCAAAAATTTCATAAATCCTTCATGAAAAGCCATGTTTTATTGAATTCCACGATCACATGTAATATTGATACTCTTTTTCCTTGTTTAAGGAAATACAGAATGACTTTTAGTTTGTAATAAATCAAAATATGTGACATTGTAGATAATGTTCTATTCATTATTTCATTCATATCACGGGAATCAAAGTTTCAAATATATCCATATAGATATATATCTATATATATAAAAAATATATATATTGCTAAATGAATATGGTGATGTCAAATATATATAAAACAGATAATTCATGTTTTATGTAAAATATTAAATGAAACACAATCAAAATAAATTTTTTATAAAAATCTATAATCTTTTCCGTTTCCGTCATTGCCCACGTAGTGTGATTGATTTAAACTTGTCAAAATATGCACTCAAGTTACCTCTCCTTTGGTTACTAGAGGAAATTCAGATCAAAAACGAACCTTTAGTTCAGTTCAAACGAGTATCAGCCAAAGAGCTACACTGAATAGCAATCCTGCATGGAAAATGTTTCAAAGGCATCAGTTTGGTCCTTTGGTGAATCCCGAAATTGATTTAAAAAAATTAATTATTTAAATCAAGCTACTGGATTTTTGTTTTTTCAAACAATCATTATCATACCTGATAGTGCAACCTCCACACACCATTTTCTTCCACGGGAAGACGCACCCGAGTGGACTGCATCACGCGCATCCTCGTCAAAATTTCATACTTGAACCACATATGATTACGACCATGACAGCTTAAACAAGAAAACTCATAACAGCAATTAATACAGTTCATTACCTGCGTCACAATTCGAAGTTGAATTCCAGCTCCCACACAAGCACAAGTCACTGTTTCCCCCGATATCATAACCACACGATCCACCAGTGGCTTCGCAGGCCCAACAAAACCCCTCTTTCCCCTGCACAGAGTACTTCACTTGGATCCCATAAGACCATTCGTGAGGCCCGCTTAGCCTCAACGGTGCGAGGCTGTACGCACTGCTGTATCCCTGACAATCAAGCCTGGAAAGGTTCACATTCTTAATGGCCTCATATGGCATTGCGCAGCAATCTGGAGGGCCCGATCCATAGGCCCGGCCTCCCCGGCTTGGCGCCATTACGTCCCAGGCCGGGCACGCGTAATACTCCTCGCAGCTTAGGCTGGATACATTTTGACATGTCAAATGCTTCCTGGGGTAGTCCTGGAAGAGCGGAGATTGGGACGAACAGGCTATTAGCATGAACACATTGTCGGGTGTCGGGTTCAAGTATGGAGCCCGCCAAGGCTCGATCACGAACCCGTTGCCCCGGCCTCCGAGCACGATGGAGTCGCAAGTGGACATGTGAGGATCATGTAGCACGAGGGATCCGTAGGCATAGTCTATGTCCAGTACACGATAAGAGCCGGAGCTAATGTGGAGCATCAAGACGTCGTTGATGCAGAATAAGAGTTCCCGGAAGCCTGGATGGCCACATCCTCGTTGGATGGCCAAGGGGTAATCAATCGTGAGGTTTCCACAGAATGATCTACACGTGTTAGTGTGGCCATAGCCATGTTGTACAAGGAGCTGTAGTGCATGAAGTGTGATAAATAGAGCCGCTCCGAGGAGGCAAGGCATGGCTGAAAGTGAGGGATTTGGGAATGGAATGGTGGGGTTGAAGAAAAAGGAACGGTAGGAACTCAGTGAAGGGGAGGCGATACCTTGCTTGGATGTCGTAGAGATGTTTAATGTTAAAGGGGACTTAAAGAGGGAATCGGAGTGAATTGTTTATGGTTTTCTGCTTCTCTTACTGGGAGACAGCAATGGTTTGTTTGACAAGATTTAGCTGGCTTTTGAGCTTGGTGGTGTTCTTGCTTTAATTTGATTTTACGGACTGTCTTGGGATTTTGAAATAGTGGCGTGGTGCTTGCGGCAGAATTGCTTTGGGGTGAAGGAAAATTGTTGGGAAGTGAATCGACATCGGATTCTGATTCCGATCCATTGCTTTAAAACACTCAGTAGTCCAACCAGTTTCCCCTGTCTTCGCCCATTTGAACCGATTCTTTCTACTTCCACACTTTCATCCTCTTCCTCTTCCTGAACCCCCACCATTCATTCTCTTCTGCCTTCCACCTCTTGTTGTAGAATCCATTAATTTGAAGAGCATGCAATGGAAACAAAAGATGAATTGCGGGTTGAACGTACGGTCATAGCCCAGGAGATTCCGACTGCGTTCCCTCTTGGGACTTGTTTCATAAACTCCTTTGCAGCTGGGCTACTGTGATGGTGAATCGCTTCTTGCGTTAGTGCTCTCTAACCTAATTCATTGATTTATCATTTGACACTGTACAACTGTGTCATTACTTCAATGCAATCACCTATCAGATAGTAAATTAACCGGCCAGGAGATGTATAATATTTGGTATTTAATCAAAGTAGAAAAGATATTCACACCGGTCTATACATTTCCTACCCCTCCACTTACATAAAGGTTTAAGGGTGTCTAATCAGGTAAATCCTGAATTTTATGCGTACCGAAACAGACTCTTAACTAAAGAAATTGGTTGCACTAAGTGATTGTATCACACGAAGGTTTAATGCGTCTGCTTCTCTAGGCCATGTCTTCCAGTACAATTACATTGCATTGTAACAAATGAGGTGATAGATCATCACCTTATGGGCCTGCAGTAGACATTCAGACAGCATTGGCGGCATCACCAAATGTGCACAAAGAAAAGGGAGCAATAGCCACGTTGAATGTCCGAACACCTACTTTATCAATGTGCTTCATCTCAAAGTCACCCTCCTGCAATTACCATAAAAGGGTAACTCTTGGATTGTAAAGAGGACAGTAAGTCATAAGAACATAGTGAAATTAACGAAGTTGCAGAATCAATTATCAACCAACTAATATTATTCTCACATAGTGATTGCTAGCAAAGCTACCAACACAGGAATATGATAGACAGTTCTTTGACAATAGATGAATACAACAACCAGATAGATTTCCCATCAATCTTTTTTAGATGCTGGAGATTGAAGGTCTAAATGCATGTATTCCTCAAATAACGAGAGCACTCTTATAATAACTCCAACACCTTCATTTTATTGGCTGGTTGATTACTGAAGTTCAATTAAACAAGAAACTTAATGCAATACCAGTGGGCTGGAAGAGGATCTCACCATTCTTCCACTAGGGGTACCCAATGGGCATGCAGATGAATACTCAAAACTGGTACTGGGGAGTATGACTGGTTGTTCACCTATAACTCCAATACCACTGATAAAAGAGCAGATGGGGTCAGTTATCCACAGAAATTAAGTCAGTTACCAACTCAACGAGGTTGATGGCCTAATTTTTTTTTAAAATTTTGAAACGGAATGAACATTTTTGATATCAATGCAGCTGTTGATTTAAAAAAATAAATAATTGAAACTTACTGGACACTCTCAGTTTTCCCATTGGCATCAGTGATGATCCAGTGCCTTCTAAGAAGTTGCACAGAGCGATTTGAATTGTTGGTGATTCTAATCCTATATGCAAAAAAGTAAAGACCTTTTGAAGGCTGACTTCGACCTTCTACGTAAACACTTCTAACTTGCACCCTAATGCCCTGTCAATAAAAAATTAGCAAGTGGTCATGCTGATATTACAATTTATCCTTGCTTGAACTAGCATAAGGTTAACTTCTGGAGCAGAACAGAGAATTCCAAATGAAGAAGCACAAGTTCATATAGCTAAATTGAGCCCCTGATCAACTAGTTCATCTTAATAGTTGAAATGCACATGATCTGCACGCCACTTTCAATTGCCATGCAAGTGGTGACCACATAACTATATCTTATATGCAATTCATTATAGAAAATGCACAAGATGCCAATATGCATGTTCAAAATGCACACAATCAGGTGCTTTATAATAGAAATAAAACCGATTCACAACTAGAATTTGGCCACCATCTCAGAAAATCCTCCAGCTTGAAAGGATAGAGGAAGTAATGCAACAAACAGTCCAAAACTTCAATCTTCATAGGAGAACCAGCTAGAAAAATACAACAGCTTTTTAATAACAAGGAACGAGCTCTGCAAAATTTGCTCCAAGGTATCAACCAACAAATTCTCATCAACACAGCATGTATTATAGATCCATCAGTGAGTGAAGAAAATTCATAAATAGCTTAGTATACATTAAGAGTCAGTTTGCTGGACCATAAGAAAGACATGATAAATGATTCTTATCATACCAAGGTTGTTGCATCACTTGAGCACTTCAAGAGAGAATGGGGAGCAATCTCCTTAAGCTCATCACGATACCTAGCAGCATCCTGGAGAGGCAAGAATATAGAAAAACATAGGATACCAACAAATATAATGTTCTGAGAAAGTAGTAACATGACAATGGAAGAGACATACCTGAAATCTTTCCTCTGCAATGGCCTCTTTCAAAAGTCTCCGAAGACGCAAAACGGGCTCCTCTTCCTCAAACATTTTCAAGGAGTCACGAATTCTAGCAGCTTCTTTGTAATCCTATTGCAATTGCAATAATTAAGAAACTCAAATTACTAGTCAAATTACTAGGTTTTCAAGGGGCCTTAGTGTCCAGCTAACGCCAGGAAATAATATTGTAAAATGTGTCTAACAAATTGTCTTAAAAGCAGTGGAGCCACTAAACCAGCAAACAAGCTTATCAATACTTCATATTGCATCAAATTCTGTCACTTGGAATAACCTTCAGTTCTACGCATTAATTTGACAAAATAAATCCTATATTTACACATATATTCTTCATGTTGAGTCACTGGTGATAACCTGCACCCTACTGTGCATGCCAATTTTTTGACAGTTGGCATAATCTGCCACAGAATGCATCAATTCCTCTTAATTTAGCAATAAACCACCAAACATAACGTTCTTGGGGTATATGTTCACTTGCACAAAATCTAATCCATCAGACCGCTACTTCTCCAAAGAAAAATTGTTCTACCAAAAAATATTAATAGTCCTAACCCGCAGCTTCACAAGTTTTTACAGCAAATGCACTCGGAAGGGAGTTTAGTGAATGTAAACAAATTTATTATGAGATAAGTTAATAAAGCATTGTGTTGCTATTCCTTTCTGCTCTACATTTCCAAATTGGAAAGACGTAAATGTGCCCTCAATCCGAACATAGAGAAAGCGAAAAAAACATAAAAATGATTACAAACAACATATATTGACAAAAATAAATTATGAGTTCAACTTAGATACCTCAGCTTTTGCTGCTACTTCCAGTTGTTGCTTCAACAAAGCATACGTCTCGGTTCGAGAAAAAACCGAACTTTCACTTGGACCCTGCACGGGGCCCGGACCTGGACCCGAACCCTGATCCGATGCACTACAAGCAACGATTCGATTAAACCGTAAATTACGATCTTTAACAATTCCGTTACTAGGCTTACGCGGCAAGGAGAGCGGCTTGAAATTCGAAGCCACCTTCAGATTCAAACAATGCATTTTTGGGATATTTCTTGTTCTTTATGACGGTATGTATGAGCGAGAAGAGTTTAGCAAAGCCTCGTGATCAATTTCATGCAATTATGACAGTGGGCGTGGCGTGGCCGTGTGCTTGGATGGAAGTTGAAAAGGGAGCGACCGAGAGGATAACATGGCGTTCTTGACTGGTCGTGGATATGATATTTCAATATGCTGTGAGGACGGAGGGAGTTGGGAGAGAGCGGTAATACCTGGGAATCCACGGACAAGAAATTTACACGCGGCACTTTTTAATTGGTTGTAAAATTGGGCCTGACCCCTGGAAGGCCCATAAAATGTGGACTGATAAAGTGAGTAAATCCGTACTTTTAGTAGATCACGTGAGATGAAACGTTGATTCAAACGCGCCTCTGCCAACGTGGAATTTAGAATTTGAATCGAGCTGCTTCTTCAACTTCTTGTGTATTGTATTTTATAATTTATCATTTAACAAAAATTATGTATTCTAAAGGTGTGTAAATTATTAATAAGAATAAAAAATTTAATAATGATGATAAAATACGAATTATTATATTTTAATAATAAAATAAATTATAAAAATTTAAAAGGGATTAAAAATTATAGACGAAAAAGGTTTTAAGGGAAAAAAACAAAAAAAGACCAAGCAAAAGTTTTTAAGGGAAAAGACAAAAAAAGAACAAGCAAAAGTTTTAAGGAAATAAACAAAAAAATAACAAGCAAAATCTTATGTAGTTTGAAATGATGGACAAAAAATCGACGGAGAGAATATGCAAAGAATGGGGAGAAAAATAAATGAACAAATAAGAGGGAAGTTTTAATCTTTGTACTTGAAATGCCAAATAATAGTTACTATTAGTGCTTTTATACATTCAATCCGTGTGCAGTTATAATAGATTAAACGTATTTATACACACATCCATGGAGATATAAGGAATAAATTTTTCTGAAAAATCATATTATCTCTTCTTTTGATTTGATAATGATCATAAATGAGCATGAATGTAGGCATAGATACAGGCATAAATGTGTTTCACTTAATAACAGTCCAAGACATTTATATTTATTCATTTAACCTTTATCTATCTCATGTATAATATTATAATAAAAATAATAATGAAATTTTACTTTGAGCCAACTAAAATATCAAATTTAGTAGTCGAATGCTTTATAAAAAGTATAGACAAGACACCTACGCTTAATAGGAAGCATGAAATAAATAAGTAATTAATAAAATTTTTTGATACATTAAAATATCAATTTCTAAATATTTGCAGCTTGGGTCCTAGTTGTGAAGTTCTTGATTTCTCAGAACAAGTGGTCAATGGAGAATTACTCGGTGTGTTTGTACAAAAATTGAGGAATCCTATATTTATATCCATTTCAAGCATTCTGGCACCACGGTCACGTCCAGTTGGAGCTCGTCGGCGGGACTGGGTAGAACAAGAGAAGCTAATGGAGGGATAGGGAGGAGTTTTCACCACGACTGACAATGAAGATGAACCAGACTACGTCGTCCTGCAACTAGTCCGCCAAGATTTTCAACAGCCCCCCCCGAACTCGGCGGAGCACTCAAAGGCAATTGCCGCCGTGTTGTTTGTCCCAGGGTTTGGACACACCAGCGAAGGTGTGCTTACATTGGGATAGCTCCTGTGGGTGAGGTGTTGACCCCCGTCAAGTGTTCTGACAGCGACGAGGGCTGGAAAGGCAGTGGTGGACGGGAAGCTGGACTTCCCCTACTGGCTATCTGAGGCAATGGAAGATACTTTGATGTGTTCAAGGGCGTGCGTGCTATACTGGTGGTAGGGCGGCGGGCCTCCATGAAAGTTGGAAAAGAAGGAATTGTTGAGAGAGGTGGAATCTGAAAAGCCCAAGTGCCAAAGAAATATTAGGACGATTGATCAGATGAGTTTTTCTTTCTTATGATTTATTTCCTTTACTTTTAGTGGATCCACTTTGAAAACACAAGTATTACAATACTAGCGAAATCAGCACACACAGTGTGTGTAAAATTATAAAACGTTTATATTTTAAATAATAGAAATAATATTATTTAAAATATAAAAAAGTATTTAAATAAAAATAAAAAGAAATTGAAAGTAAAAAGTTTGAGAGAAAATATAAATAAATATAAATTAAAAGAAAAAAGAATCATAAAAGATAGAAAAGGAAAAAGAACTAAAAAATAAGGGTAAATGTGTTATTTTATGTTATGCAAACTAAGAAGGATAAATATGAAATTTTATTTTATATAATTAAAATGGGATCATATACTTAATAATACAATGTGTGTAACCCAATAATTACCGAACAGATGTTTTGGCTTAATTCCCGAAGTTGCCTTTCCTGGAAGGCTGGACTTTCAGCAAAATATTTTGCATTGCTTTTCCCTAACTTTTCCTTTTAATCTCTGTTTAAGAGTTCTAATTGAATTGAAATTGTGATTAAAACCGTTATTTGGAATTTCACTTTATTTATCTTACTGTGAAATTAAGAAAACTTGGCTGTTGTTAGAGGCGTGCTCATCATCTTCTTTTGATGTTAGTATATTAGATTTTGGTCTGGAGATTTCGGGTTGTGAGGGTGTGAAGAAACTTGCATTTGTTACCTAGAAATCAGTGTTAAAATATGGAGTGAATCGCATATATTTAATTTTAATAACTTTTAATTAATAGAGTAACAGCTATCGTTTATAAACTTAAATATTCTCTAAATACTATAATGGCACCACAAATGTGGTTTTTGATAACTAAGAAAGAAATTCTTTAATAGTTAATTAGTAACGTGTGTTTCACAATATTGTTGAATTGAAATTAAATGTGGAGTTGAAAGTACTTAAATCAACGTGAGGTGCAAACGTTGAAACCGATAGAGAGCTGATAAAATTTTGAATGGAAAATGAATTATTAGAAAAGAAGAAAATTTAAATTTATTTTGAGATTTTGAAACGGTTTTGGAACATAAAAACCAAAGTCGTCCTAAAATGTCATATGAATTAGTGCATAGTAGGCGTGTCGTCAGCCGTGATATGCCTTGCAGTTTGCATGTCGCACCCGGCGTCATGACATCAGGTGTGACATGCAGCCCTAGGTGCTAGGAAAGAGCCGTAGTCTACACATTGCTTTGTACACGCAACATCTTTGGCGATGTGCTCCCAACATAACACACATCATTTTGTTCGTCAACAATGTGGTGTCAAAATTCAAGCTGTTGCATTGTCTATTCAACAAAATTATTAACCCAAATTTCAAATTGTGATGTTAAATCCCCACATTTGGGTAAGTTTTTATTATATATCCATCATCTAATGTTATGTAATATCTTACTTGAAAGACAAAAATAATGAATTTAAACTCTCATAACAAGCTCAATTCGATGCGCAATATCCCTAGTTGTACTTTGACTAAAAAAATAGAAGTCACCTAATAAATTTTATTTTCACTCCAAACGCAACATATTAAATTGGATTTCCAATCAGTATAAGTTTGCAATTAAATGATAAGTACAATTCATTATTGTCAACTTACAAACAATAGATATATACCAATAATACCACAAAACATGAAAATTACTAATATTATTTTCTAAAAATTATGATGTAAGTATATGAGAATTAACACCAACACTTTTTACTTACAAATAATATCTTTCTTGTCTTACATATCTACCCAAGGACAAAACTTACTTAAAAAAAGGAACAACTTTACATCAATAACAAATATATATATATATATATATATATGCATGATATAACTCTTATAAAATGCTAATGAAATCAATAATTCATCGCATTGTATCATAAATCCATTAGTTCACTTAGAATTGATGTTCTCATTGTGCTTGAAGTGTGAACAAATCCTTAATTTCAACATCGTTCGAATGTAAAAATGATAGGGATTGTTTGATTAGATGTCTCGTTTTGGAATCGTTTTGAGATGAATTATAATTAGTTGCAAATAAGGCTGTCCCACAACTGTTCCAAAATCTAGGACGGCTTTGAGACGATTATATTGTATTTTGTTTATAATTTTTTTGGGACGGTTTTGGCATATATTTTGGGACTATATGCAAAAACCATCCAAAAGTGGTCCCATATGAACCTTATGCTTATCGGGGGTTGGCACTTCTAGGACAATTTTTTATAACCAAATGCTTAAGCTATCCCAAATTGGGGTGGTTATATTGTACATAGTTTCAAATAATTTTAGAACGACCATGAGACAAATCTTCAAAAGCAATCTTGAAGTCGTGCCAAAGTCATTCAAGAATTTGGGACAACTTAGGGGCGGAGAACCAAATTATTCTTTTACAGGTGTTTTGGGAGGATTAGAGACAACTAAGTTAATCCATTTGGAAAATCGGTGCTAAAGCCGTCCCTGTCGCTTTGGGATGCTTCCCCCAAAAATTTTAGCAAATTAATTTGGGATAACTTTAAGATAGATTTTGAAACTTCAAGGTAAATCCACTTCAAAACTGTCTTAGTTTGGCACAAGTTTGAGACTGTAAAAAAAACCATGCCAAATTTGAGAAGACTCGGACAACTTTGGTACGAAATTAAAAACTCATCTCTAATTTAAGATAGATTTTAGCCACCCCAAATTTGTAATCTCAATCCATCCAATATTTTTGGTGGTGTTGTTTCACGGTAGAACTAAATGAAAAATTTACTACTCTGGTTTCTTTTTTAATAGACGTCAGTGAATTGTAATGCGGCATATAAACAATTGATTTGTTCAAGGTTAGTATGAATAACTTGAATTATTTGATAAACATATATTATTGACACCCAAAAAGATTAAACCGAACTTCAATTCTCCTAATACAAAAAATGCTCGAAAAACTATTAATTAATTTTTTCATTTACATTTGCCAATATTCTTCTTTTGCAAGCAGTCAATAATATAATTACAATAACTATCCTATGCTATTAAAATAAATACCTTGTGCATTTCACATCCACATCTTAGCTTTGACTTTTTCAGATTTATTATAAATTGCCACGTGAAAATTTATTGAATAAAATGAAAAAAAAATATTCTTTAATTCGTAGAAAAGAATATTAAGTGATTTGTCAAAGATCTTCGTGAGAGGGACAAAAGCCAAACATAATAAACAGTTCTTCCACTTGGATTTCTTTTAATGGTTCGCAAATTAAAGTCCATCTAATAGTATATTGCTTTTGGGGTGGACATAATGAAAATGGAAAACAAAAAAAAATTAAGTGCCCCCATATAATCTTTGTACTCGTTGATCATTAAAACCCTAATTTTGTGTAACGTAATTTTCTGTTACGCAGGCTCAATTGATACCCGTCTATGTAAGAGCGCCCATTAATTGAGTTGAATTAATAAATCTTATGTTTGACTTTTGCTTAATTTCATGAATTTTGAGAATGGTCTGATCATTATTAAATGAATAGGGTTTGAATGAATCCTAATTAAGTTGATAATTGAATTCAAGTAACGTAAAAGTAGTTTTAGTATATTTTTTTTGAATTAAGATCTCCAAGGCAATGCAATGAAAAATTATATAAAATTTTTCATTATTTATTATACCTAACATATAGCTCAAAAGAATATTTAAGAATTGATTTTAAATTAAGTATTGTCGAGTGCCTTGAAATTTCTAAACCAATTTGAGTTATAACCCCATCCTACATACATTCGGGGGCTCAAACCCCCTTTTTTTTTAAGGTGTTCTTAAACACTCAGTTCTCATTTCATTAGTTTTTCTTAATTAATAAGCATTCTGGCTTCCTGCCGATGTATATGTTGCATTGCTTGAATGATGTAAATCACTCATAATCTTATTCATTTAATTCATATTGATATTGCTTAGCCGCAGAACAATTATATGGAATAATTCGTTACTTATCCAACCCTAATCCCACGTTGACAACCCTCTGTATAATGATATGATGCTCCTAATTCTTGGCAAAGTTCACATATGATCTCATTTTTTCATTTTTAAGATCCCTCGAATGCTTTCTTGTACAATATGCACGTAAGCAGGAAATATCCCTTGTGATCGCATTCACATCTCAAACCCATACAATTTTTCTTTTAATTTTTCCGGCTAATATATATATATGTCCTCCAAAGCTTTAATGTCCGAGTAGTACGGACACGAACTTCATCAGTTCAATGGCAACCAACGTTCTGGAGGTGTGGCCGTCAACGGTCGCCCCATGCCGGGCAACTCCTCCCACTTCTACATTTTGACATCCTATGGCTTCGCTTCCACCTTTTGCAAAATATCATATTCTACGAATCCCAATGTTCAAAATCTCATTTCTTGGAAACTATCGTTCCAAACTCGCCCTCAAAACATTTCGCTTCACTTGCTGTGAAGTTAGTTTTCCCTCTTACCTCAGGCATGTCCCTCTCTGATGACGTGGCCGGGGACTCCGTTTCTCTCACAATCCCTGACTCCAGTGCCGATTTCGTTTGCCCGACGGGGAACCAATCCAGGCATGCTGATATGTTCCATGCGTTTTTCCCTTAGTTGCCACCGCCTAATCATTTGTCCGGGTCCATCAAATTCCCCGTATCAAAGAAATAATTTGAACTGCCATTGTAGGTGCCGACCAACTCGCCACAGCATATCGGTGTTGGGAGTGCGGCGGGCCCAATTACAAACTCTGATTGAACTTTATTGGGCCAGATGAGAAGCCCAATCAAATTGGGAGCATCACCCATGAACAACGTATGTTGGGCCTGGAGCGGAGCCCAACAAGATCGGAGAGAACCGTTCACGAGCCTGTTCGTGGACACGTATATAAGTGGGCTTGACACCATGTATTAACCCAAAACCTTAAGGCTTTGAGTTACGGGTCAAGTATCCACTTTATATACAAGTCACTTTCTTCTTTTTCTACTAACGTGGGATTCCACTTTTTCTAACTCATATTTATTTCCCAACAATCCGAACGGCCTGAAGAAATAAGGGCCGACGGTGTCTCCGACCCTTGCCTTGCCCTCAGCCCACAGGCAAAGTCCAAGGCACGTTTTTGTTGTGAGTGAGGCAGAAACAGAAAAACTCAAGAACTTTGTTCTGAATCACGAGAAGAGACCAACTACGGCCCATGTCTCGTCTTTTGTGGCAGTCTGTGCACATGTTTGGACTTGCTAGGCCAAGTCCGCAGCTGCTGCAGGAGAGGAGGATGAGGCAGGGTACTTTTCGTGCAGCGCCGATTGCAAGATGACATATCTGCACCACTTGTGCGTTTTCTGCTTTGTTTTGCTAAAGCCACCTGATAAGCATATGTTTATTTATCATTTCGTATTTTTACTGATGGCCTTAGTATCAGCAGTTTCTAATTTGATTTGTGGCCATTCTTGTTATTATGTTTGGGCATAATTTGTAACAACAATTATATTCTTTTGTCTTATATATGGCTCATTTGAGCGATTGATTTTCATATGAGTTCGTAAAGTTGTCTTTTCGTACTCGCAGATGACTTTTGAGTCACAACAATGCGACTATGAATGGGTTTGTGGTCTCATGCCATGTAAGCGTGGTGAAAAATCATAGTAAGCAATTCTAGTTTCATTGTGAAGTTGTGATAAGAAACTGTATCTGAAAAAGAACAAGCAATAACGACTTCAGTATATACTCAAGTTTAGGGTTGAATTTATAAGTTTATGTTTTATAATGATCTATTTATGCCTTATTATTAAAACTTTGAGAGTACTTTAGTTATATGTAATAAATTTACATATGTACCCTCCTCAACTTAGTTTATTCTTTACTTTAAAAAAGTTGGGGTTACTTTGATGGCATTAAATAATATTAAATGTATACATATACCATTTTCAACTTTATAATGTCAAAGTTACTTTATTTTTTATTTTTTATTTTGATTTTTTTTCTAATTATAATATTCGTTTGCATAACTATAAATTAAATATTTAAATAAACTAATGTATACTAAAAGCAAAACAAACAAAATAATTATTCTAATTGTATATTTATAAATTTAACCTCATACAGAGAGCGTGCCAAAATCATTAGTTTTAATTATATTATTTATAATTACTATATGTTTCAAATTATAAGCATAAATCACGATGTTCACAATATTAATTAAAGCAAAGGCTATATGTCCCGAAATTTTATCTGCTCACATATTTTAATGTTTTATTGTGTCAACTACAGAATGTACTGTTCATATTTTTTATGTTTTTAGAATTAATCGGTATCTCTAATTTTTGTTAGTCTACGTATAAATAAGAAATATCAAATTTTTATCTTTTTAAAATTTAATTTTTAAAACAAAATTAGTTATTTTTTAGAAGATAATTAGACAATAAAGTATTTTGTATTTTTTTTTTCTCTATCCTAGGTTGTCATGCGATGTCCCTTACAACTTTACTCGTAGAAGTCACTGAAGGCATGGTAAAACTGGAAATGAGGTAAGAGCAAAGGAAATATATGGGTTGCGGTTGGAGTCAGATTTGGAATCATTTACTTCATATTTAGAATGGATTCATTCTAATATATTCGTTTGGTTGAAAATATGTTCTTTTGAAATGATATATGAATTTTTTTAAAAATTTTAATCTTGATTTATATGAATTAAAAATAAACTTTACATATGTAAATTATTTATAAATTTAATATTTCTATTAATTATGATATATTATAAAATTATTATTTTTTAAATAACAAAAATAATTTTTTCCAATTTAAAGAATATTATAAAATAAAAATAAATATAGAAAATTTGGAAGAAAAGAGAATATCAAAGAAAAATAAATGTTATACATTAGTAGATAAATAAGAGAAAAGAAAAAATAGTTAGTCTAAAGTTTTAAAACATTATTTAATAGAATATAAATAGTTTGGACCAAAAATCTTAAAAAAAATCAATAATAGAGATTAAAAAAATCAAATGGGTAATATAAAAGAATAATGAAAAAGAGAACAAAATACATTAGGAGATAGAAGAAAAATAAAAGAAAGCTAAAAAATAAGGGTAATTTAATGAGGCAAATGGAAGATAGAGGAAAAACATATAAAAAAGAACAAAATACATAAAAAAAGAAGAAAAATAAGAAGTTTTTTTAGGTAGAGGAAAAAATATATATAAAAAAGAACAAAATACATTAAAAAAAGAAGAAAAATAAAAAGTTTTTTAAATAAAACTAATTTGATAATTTTACATTTAATTAAACAAAGAATAGACATTATCTTTAATTATGTATTGTGCATGTATTAAATATTTATTAAATTAATATAATTTATATATTTAAAATTAATTGTATGAGAATTAAACTTATCCAAAATCTTCTTACCAAACACTCAAATTGAAATGGGCAAGTATTCCACCCCACCCCACCCCACCCCAATGCTATTCTTAGAAACCCGATTACTCCTTAGAATGGGAATGCCAGCAGAAGTTCAAACTTCAAAGTGGATGCATAATTAATCTCTTCGCCGATTCATAAATATTAATTAAAAAATGGATTTGCTCTGAAAAAAATTATTTTTAATTAAAGAATGATATTGAGTCGAATTTAAATAATAATTTAATTTAAGAACTAATTTAATTTGATTTTAATTCAACTCTGTAAAATTCGAATTCAAACTCGACGTGAAGTTAAGCAATGAAAAATATTTTAAATTTAAATTCCGACTTAAATGGACTAAAAAACATTTTGAATACAATGAAAATAATTCAACCTCACAAAAAGCTGAGTGGTGGGTCAATATATTCCACCATCCAATCAAATTCCTCCATTCACGTAATCGGTCCACAGCCACGTAACCCTAAACAGCGTCCAACTACCCATCTACCATTCCGATAAGCTTAAAAAATAACCCCAATTCCAAAAGAACTGGGCAGAAATCTCGACTCTATCCAGAATGTTGAGGCACCTTGCAAACTCCATTTGCGCCCAACGCAGCCTGCGATCCCCTGTGGCCGTCGGCGTTGCTGGCCTGCGCCGGAAGTATCACGAGAGAGTTATAGACCACTACAACAACCCGAGGAACGTCGGATCGTTCGACAAGGGCGATCCCAATGTCGGAACGGGTCTTGTCGGTGCACCGGCGTGTGGCGACGTCATGAAATTGCAGATTAAGGTCGATGAGCAGAGTGGAAAAATCGCTGATGCTTGTTTTAAGACTTTCGGCTGTGGCTCTGCCATAGCCTCGTCCTCCGTGGGTATGTTGCTTGAATAATATTCGTGGACTTCAATATTTTCCGTAATATAATCATTTTTTGTTTTTAATTTGAAACATTTCTGTAATAGATTGGCGAAATTGAAATTTGGAGTTGATTTGAGATAAATTTGTTTCTGATTGGGTATGGTTTGCAAAAGCTTAGTGAGCTGGAAATTTGATATTTTGGAATTGTAATGTTGAATTTCTTGTGCGGTCGATGATTTGCCTGAAGAACCAACCGATTTAGAGAGTTAATTTCTCTGAAATATATGGAAATGTTCTTTTCACTGTATAAGTGGATTCAAGGATTATAATACTATGCTTGAATTAGGTGTGATGTTAGGTTTAAGTGTTTCCCCCTTCGAATTCATATTGGGAATGTAGAGTTGAATAATTCTGTCCCTAAAATATGTGATTGTATCCCCTGTATTTGGGTGTTAGGATGTATGATTGAGAAATTTATTTGTCCTTTTGTTTCCCGATGGCTGTAGAAATATGCAGTAAGTGGTAGTCCTTCATTGATATGCAATGATCAGTTAACCGCACCATGAAAAGCTGCACATGAGATGGACCTTATTTTGCATTGTTTCATAACAATATGCTTTTCCAGAAAACAGTGCCATTAATTTGATTTCTCTGACTAGTCTGGATGAGTTGATAATTTTTTGTCTGTAAAATTTTTTATTTGCAATCATCCCATGTGAGTTGATAGTTTTATTTCACCTATGGTTTGGTTTGTTGTAAGTGCATTTGACTTTATTTGATCCTGTGAAAGAGATCGATGCAGCTGCAAAAACTTATCTTGGTTGCTCTATGTATCCATTCTCACTTTTATGTTTCAATTCCAAGGACTTGTTCACTTTGGTGGATAGAATAAAGGTCATAGGGATTCTTTAGAAGCATAAAGTTATCATATGATAATTTAATATTGTGTTCACTAATATGGATTAGAATATAGGATAACTTAGTAATGAGTATATAGAATGGGCTAATATGTTTGGAAAATTTTATTACACTTGTTGGGTTAGACTATCTTATCCAACATTTTGTTAAATAATATTAGGCCCATATTTTATCATGGGTTTTTATCACCTAAAGTAAATATTTGATTGGACTTGATAAATTAATTTATCAAGCTTAATCTTTAAAAGTGAACATGCCCTAAGAGACATGAACTTGCGTACGTAGAACTCCAAAAGTTGATTATTTTATTCTCATACTGCTGTCAGCAAAAGAACTCCTACTAAAGCAAAGAGTTTCCATTTTTCAGCGACCGAATGGGTAAAAGGTAAACAAATGGAGGAAGTCCTGTCTATCAAGAACACGTAAGTTTAATGAGTTTCCTGATTCTGTTTCATGCATTATTTAATTATCATTCTATTTGATGTATTGTTTAATTATTGTAGTCCACTTCATAGCTTGATTGCTATGCTACTCTTTTTTTTTTTTTTGAGCAAATGGTTTTGTTATGTGTTTCTTCTTGTTAATATTTGTTGTTCTATTAAAATAAGCATTGTTAGTTATGGTCTTCTATGGTTAACGTTGAGTATTCGATTGTTTCCTGCCCCAATGTAAGGTGTATTTTAAAAAAGTGAACTCTATATCCTTGCCCTTCTCAGTTATCCTTGCTTCCCCTGTTGGAGGTTTTTTTTTTTAAATTTTTGGGATTGATGTTTTCAACATTTCTACTTTGTGACATCAAATGACTTGGTCTTGATAAAACATTGATGAAAAGATTTCATGTTCTTCAGATATCTGTATTCATGTAATCTTCTAAATATTATTGCATACTGTTTTTCTTGTGTATTGCTTTTTCCAACTCTGGTTTATGTTGGGTCCCAATTATGGCATTGCTGCTGTTTCTTAGTTAGAACTTATGAAGGTATGGCAATATCTAGTGGAAATGGGTTATGCACATATGTATAGTATTGAAGCTTTTGTGTTGTCCTCTTGTTATGAGAAAAATGCGAAAAAATTTGGTATGAGTAATGATTTTGTTTGACCACTGCCGACTTCTGGAACTTGTGGAAATTTGTGATTTTTGTAGATGGGTAGATGTAATAAATTTTTAGAGAAAGTTGGAAAAGTAGCGAATGTAAGGCGAAATTGTGTGCAAAAGATGTTGAAAATTAAGAATAAGTTGAAAAAGGAACATTTGATAGTAATTTTCTGATTTTAGCTTGCTTTGGAATTTAGACTTATCTCAGTTCTTAAAAAGTTAAACTATGGGTATGATAATCTAATCCAACTTCAAGTACATTCCTAAATTCCCATAAAAGTCAACAGTAACCCCAACCTTGTTTATGGCTTCTTCTAAATTTCGTTTTCATTTAAGAGAACTGAAAGCAAAACCACCTTTTCCTCATCAAATAGCGAAATTTGCAGGGAAATTGCAAAACATCTCTCTCTTCCACCAGTGAAACTACATTGCAGCATGCTTGCTGAGGACGCAATTAAAGCTGCTGTGAAGGATTATGAAGCAAAGCGGGCAAAATCTAATGGGAGTCAAGAGGCTGCCCCTGTGGAGAAAGCTGCTGATGCCTGAGGATGTGCTTATGCATTTTGAAGATGCTCTTACATATAACGTCATAATAAGCCTCTGATCTTTATGTAATTGTCCGTCCCCTGGACCTCTCTCATGTAATATTTTCAGGAAGAATACAAGTTCGATATATAGTGGATTTTGAACTTTCGTGTACTCGTTGGAATAGTTTTCTTTGGCCGTTAGCAGCCACTCTAAAGCTGCATCAGCTGCCGCTGCCATGCTATCAGCAGAGCAAGTTGCATGGGTATTTTTGTGGACTATAGTCCCTTCCTCTCTGATTCTATTGAAATGTACTCTTTGTTTGATTCATTATACGCCTGTGTGGATTCTTGACTTTTTCTACTTGGTACGTAGAAGAAATTACCGTGTGTGTACGCGTTCCTGGGAAAGGAATTCAGTCTGCCGGTTCTCTTATTGTTCCGGACAAGTAACGTCGGCTTTCTTCTTTGTTTAGAACAAGTAACAATGGCACATGCGATCTGTGTGTACATTTGTTATATTAAATATATCATGTTATTTGTTGTAACGAATTATAATAAAAATAATCTTAGTTTAAAATTAAGAGAACAAGAAAAATTAAGAAAGAAGATCGAAAGAATAAATTGAAAGTTATAGAAAATATAAGGGAACATAGGGTTATATTAAGAAAATAGAGTGCTGAATTAATTAAATGAAGGTATTATAGTAATTTAACATTATATAATTGAAATTATACCGCTTGTTTTTACATATAATATATTATAGAATATAAAATAGAGAAATGAAATTAAAATTTTAAAAAAAGTAGAATAAATTAAAACTGAAGGCACTCACCAATTTACGTGATTTGTATCTTATTAAGTATGACAAAAATATCATCCGCCACCCGACTAGCCTTGGGAAAATACGGACAATATGGCCTACACCTTTTAGCAAAATTGAGTCTCACTCTGTGTGTTGTTTTATTATTATTATTATTATTACAGTGCATATGCCTAATTAATAACAGGCCAAATAATATCTCTCTCGCTCTCTCTCTGTGCATATGCCTAATTAATAACAGGCCAAATGATATCTCTCTCTCTCTCTCTCTCTCTCTCTCTGTGCGGCAACACTGGATTTTCATTAATCAAAGAATGAAACAACATAATAATTAGGTTCAAGTGTCGAATCGAAAGAATTAGGACCTCAGATTCCCCACTAAAAATTCTACATTCCCTAAAACACCCGATGATCATCCATCCCCTTCTCACCACAGCATGAATCAAACTTTCCAGCTCCCCAGTGCTCTCCTCGATCCAGAAACAAAGATGAGAGAGAGCATCACAAACAGTTCGGCCGACCAATCCGAATATCTTGTTTCTAGTCCCGAAAGCTAGCAGAATCTTCCCAACTGAATGAGCATTACGCTTGTGTCATCCGTGGATCCTCTGGAAACAGAGAGATCAACAAGCTTTCTACAGGCAAGCAGCGGCTGAGAACTATCAACGTTAACGCACAATGGCCGCGCAATATCTATTGCTTCTTGATTGCTGACCTGCAAAGTAGCATCAAGATTGACATCACTACACTACCCACAAAGTCGTCCTTTTTCTCTCTCATCAAAAGAAATTGGACTAATCATTTCAAGCATCATCTAATTACCTTATCCCACAATCCATCAGAAGCTAGGAGAAGAAGCTCATGTTCTGGTTCGAGTCTAAGGACTTTACTATCTGGTTCAGCCGTCACCCATCGTTTGAGGTGTTGGTCTCCAATTGCTCTGGACACAGCTAAAGAGCCCAACACTCTCCACACACCATTGCGGCATTCCACAAAACCATCCTACAAGATAGCCATACCACACTCATACATGCATCTATGTTCAGCTGCTAATCAAAAACCCGAAACAAACAATGCGGTAATACAAGGATGCAGCTGCTTACCGAGGTCTCGATTCTGTCCCTCTCGTCCTCTCTGGAAGGCCTGTGATCGGAAGTCAAGGCCTCCGCGACTCCACCTCTGCTAGACACGGCGCGACAGTCGCCTGCGTTGGATACTACGAGATTTCCGTTCATGATCAGTGCCGTCACACAGCAGGTTCCGCCCCTAAGATCTCTCTTGAGGAATTCAGAATCAGTGGTCAAGTAACCACTCTTTACGGCTTCCTCCATTCCGCCATTTTCTCGCCCTTTTCCCAATGCATCAATGATGTTCTTTTCCAAGTTCTCGGCTGCGAACTCAGCAGCCTTTGCACCTCCATGCCCATCAAAAATACCAAAGAATGCCTACATTATGACAGAAACACGGTCAATTATCACCTTCCAGAATTTTTCCTTAAAAAAAAATGCGAATAATTAGTTTTGAAATCACCTGGAAGAGGTCAAAAGTTCAGAGAGAAAAAACAGATGTTTCCCTAAAATTTCCACAACGACAAAATAGAACAGAGAGTTACCTGCTTGGGATCACCTTGAAGCCCTACCACAGCAGAGTACCGGTCCTCCATATCTCTCCTCCCCCTCTTGCAACACACGGAATACCCATCTCCCTCCACCTCCACCACCTCCTCCGGCGCCGGCTCCGCCGGCTCCTTCTCCTCCATAAAGAACACCGGAACATCCAGTCTCGGCGGCCTCTTCCTCTTCGAAACCGCGGATGAGTCCCCGCCAGCTAAAGCCTTGATGAGCCCACTTGGCTTGTGGAGGCGAACGAGGCGGGGAGAAGAAGACTTGGGTGAGCAGACGGAAGACGACGACGAAGACGGGGAGAAGACCGGCGGGCTGGATATCGCAACCGTGCAAGAAGACATATTCTCCGTTCGCTGGGGTGTGAGATTTTGGACAGGAAATCCGTTCGCTCTTCTCTAACGTTCGAATTTGGTGAGGGGTTTGGTCGTTGGAGGGCTTTTATAGGCCGATGGGAGTAGTCATTGAAAACTCCGTGTTATTGTTTATTCTCTTTTTGTCCATTCCTTTGCCTTTGGACTGTGGAGGAATAACGCGAGAGCAACACGAGGAGTTTTTTTTTTTTTTAAATAAAAAAAATCTTTATTACATATGGAATCGTGTAATTTTTTGAAGTCTTGACTGAGTCGGAACCAGTTTTAGATGTCTTTGAAAAGGCAGCTGTAGACATCATGAAAATTACAGAAATATGTTGATGAAGTCAAAACTAATTTGATTTTTAAAGTTATTATTTGTGAAAACTCTAAGCATATTATAATAGTTTTATTATTTAACGGAAGTTTCTCGTAGTCTCGAGGTGACAATGACATTTTCAATTAATGTGTCCATATTATTAAGAATGCATGGGATCGCTTCTTGGTCTTTTAACGTATTTTTTAAAATACAATTTTTAATAAATTTAATTATAATTACTTTCTTTTATTCTCCCATTAACAATAATAAAATAAAGAGGTTGTTGTTAAAAACTTATCCACTTCATTAAAAAATTTATACTAAATATAGTAACTGCTTCGAAACATTTATTAAATTTTCTAAAATGCCCCCTTAATAATTCTGATTATAATCAATTCCTGCATAGAAAATATAATAAAATAAAATAACATTCTGGATTTATTAATTAAAATATGCAATCTTCTTTCTCTGTTTTAATTTTTTTGGAGAGAACGAGGAAAAGGAGAGTCTTTCTCCATTTCTTCCCCAATGAAAGACAAAATAAGAGTCAGATTCATCAAGCAGCATCATTTTCTGAAGTGACACCATGTCCACATTACCGACGTAGCTCCACAAGAGCCGTATTATTCAGACAAAATCGAGTTGAAATATAATTCAACCACTTCACACCCACGGGTGCAACAAGAGATACTATCATCACAACCAGAGTGAACTGCACTCAATGGGGTCAACCACGAAAACTCTACCCCTTCAAGTACTTTGATTACAAGTAATTTACAGTTAGGATGGTAGGGACTGCCAAAATATATAGCATACGCGGTTATATTGAGAAAGATTTCTCAAGCCCTGGAAAGGAGACAATCATTCTCCATAAAGGGATGTGTATCAGTCTATGTGATGGTTTAGCTACTTCGTCGGACATGCGCCACAAAGCAATCTTCTTCAGGAAGGCACCGTCAGGTATTACATTGCGGCCTTCGCTTCCGTAGGTGGGCTTCAAAAGAAGCTGCAAATTTAGCTTCTTGATTGGGGCTGTTCTTTTGTTCAGTGCAGCCAAAATGTCATGACAACTTTTGACTCCTTCCCGAGCCACTAAAACCAATGTATGACGGAGCACATCCGCCATTTCTGAGGCAGTCCTAGTCCTAGACTGATCTGATCCTCATTTTCCCTCCTATATTCAGCATAACACGCCCACCTCCTTCCTGTAGGAAAGGCAAAGAACAAAATATATAGAAATAAAATTCACCCGTAAGTCCACTCACATATAATAGACCTCGAGAGAGGAATCATTTGTTTCCCTAACAAGCAGAAACATTTTCATCACTGAAATCTGTCATGCCAAGGAAATAAAGCAAATCATACCTGATCTTTTTGCATGGTAATGCTCTCATTGAGCAACGAGCGCTTGGTCCAGCAGGGCATGCAATCTGGGTTTCCTTATAATTCTTATTACAGGTATTGTTGGTTCTAATAAGTACAAAGTTAGTTAACATGAGCTTACTGGTGTCAAACTGCATACACAAAGGAAACCAAAGATAAACGTGTAAAGACCAACATCCTAATAATCTGGTAGATGAATCAAACTAACGAGGTTTTCCCTTTTTATATATATATATAACAATGACAGATAAAAAATTATCTTTAAACTTACAGAATCAAGAAATTAAAAGATCAACAACAAATAGGAAACAAATATTGCTTTCTATCATTTTCAGATACTAACACCTGATATGGGTGAGTGGGTGGGGGAGGGATTAACATAATATAAACATGTTAAATATGCAATACATCATGCTGCAAAGTGCTGTAACATAATATACATTTGTTAGTAGGGACGCAAAAATAAATAATAAAGGCACAAAGGTGGAGGTAGTCATTTCTTTGCTGCTGCCCCTTCCATCCATCCATAGATATAATTGCGTGTCTCAAACCAACACAAGCTCCAAACACATACATTTTCATTTTATCCTACCATAAATCTTCCATATTCTCTAATTACGAAAATATACACAACAAACAAGATTTAATTTTCTTCAAGTAGATGAAAATTGAAAAGTCAATTTGACAATAAAAACAATCAAATTTTAAGCGTTTTTTTCCCTCTTGAGTATGTTTAAATGAAATAATAAGGAGAACCCAATTTCATTAAATTTGGAATTCTATTGTAGCTCA
Organism: Avicennia marina; assembly: GCA_019155195.1. NCBI lineage: Eukaryota > Viridiplantae > Streptophyta > Magnoliopsida > Lamiales > Acanthaceae > Avicennia > Avicennia marina. Next base: position 9,978,237 of record CM032767.1, read on the forward strand.
TGTAATTGTCCAAGTTTCACTACCAAGCTATAATAAACACCTTCTTTTTTATACCCGATATTCAATGATCTCTCAACACCACAATGAGGACAAAAGAAGACAACTAAAACTCCCCAGGTGTTGCAACGTCTATTTCATTCCTAGGAAAATCAAGGTTGTACTGTTTAAGGAACTTACTTTCCCTGACATGAATAACATGCTCCCCTCCCCTACTTAACCCACACTTGCACTCATGATATTAAATAGAGTATTCATTATGAACGATTTAATACAGTAGTTTACTGGAATTATTTAATAATGATTGATTGAATTTAGTAGATTTATTGGAAATGATTTGGCAGTGAAGGATTAAAATTAGTGGATTTATTGAAAAGTTATAGTGGATTGAATTTATTGAAAATGATTTGATACCGTTCAATTAAATTTAGTGGACTTATTGAAAATGTTTGATAGTGTTCGGTTGAATTCAGCGAATTTGTGGGAGAAGGTTTTTGCATATGATGGTACTATTCCATTTATGCATTGACTGTTATTAGGAGACTAAACTTTTGTCCTGACACTTTTGAGAATTGTTTGATGTCTAGATTTGTGGAAGTGAGCTTAGATGGTCGTGTTAAAAATTGCACAGGAAGACCTAATAACAAAATTGACAGAAAATATTATAACAATAAAAAATTTGGACCTGATTTAATTATAAAATCACTAGAGTTAATCAAATGCCTAATAACAAATCAAGTTATTAGAACTTTAATGTGAGATTGAGGCCAGGTCTCCCTCAATTCAAGACATGAGTTTTAGCTTGAGCAAGACAGGCGGCCTAACACATGCACTCAAACTTGAATATGACATGCATTAGCCATATCAGTCACCAAACATTGACAATTGTGTTCAGAAGCCTAGAGGGAAAAATGAAGCACAAACAAATCCCTTACCTCAACAAATAATCACTCCTTGGCTAACCAAACTCTCTAAAGTAAGCAAGATAGAGTCCAGATGTATCTCCAACAATTAAGAGAATAAGCCATTGAGCAGCGATAGAAACATCCTGGGGAAAGCACAGAAACACATCTGACCAACATCTGGTGTTTTAAGCTATTATGCAAATTTAAAGAAAGATGGGTGGGAAAGACAACCTAAACAAAATTCATGTGAATTAAATGAACCAAATAAGCAAATATGCCAAAAGATCATATGACCATTTCAGATATGCAGATCAACCCATAACAAGGCAGATCAAATACTCACAGCACACATGAAAATGCCTTCATATCAAAACAATACCCTGTCTTCTAAACATGAGCGCTATCAGAAATTCCAAGGCAATCATGTAAGGAGAAGCCCAGCCACAAAAGCCTAGGGCGAGAGCAACAAAGGCGGCAGTTCATAAAAACTTTCCGTTGAAAGAAGTTGGTGTGTGATACTGCAATCGATTTTGAACTAACCAGAAACAAAGAACAGTCTAAACCATCAAGGGTTTAGGGATGTCTAAACAATCAAATCACTGTACTGTGTGCACCAGCAAAGTTTGATACACACACACACACACACGTGAATTATGTAGATATACATACACCAAACATTGTGAGAACAAAAAAGAGTGGTTATTTCCAACGCTATGCTGTTTATATGTAAATATATACTGGCCAATCATTGGTCGTACAACATGTTCCTATTAAAATATCATTAATTCTTTATATATTTAAATAAAAATCTATATTAGCCACTTTGTCTATACGATGAAAATAAAACTAAAGAAATTCTTACTAGAGTTGTTGTGCCACAGCAGCAAGAATAGCTTCCCGCAAATTTTTGCATAAACGAGTGATATCATCCAACAACCAACCATCCATGTAATCTAAATCTTTGTCTGCCAGAATCTGGAGTATAGAAAAGCACCAGAAAACCAGACGAGACCTTGATAAGATGGTGCCTTGCACAATGTTCTTATGCCAGTGAGAAGCTGTTGCCTTTTCTTCTGGCAGGAACATGTAAATATTCATATAAGATGTAAGTTCAACATATCCTTTCCTCCTTGCCACTCTTGTCCAAAACATTGTACACTTCCCTCGCTCCCTCACCCCTATTCTCTTCCAATGTAAAGATCATTAATCTAATTTTTAATTGCAGTTACTATCAGCCACACTTTACTTTTTCCAAATGTATTTTAGTCTTCTGGATTTTATCATTTGAAGGTATATTGAATGGTTGCATAAATTACCTTTGGAGCAGCATCCTTAGCATTAGTTACATACCAGGATCTCCTAATTAAGAGTCTCTAGAATTTTAAACAACATATTCTAACTAAAATAAAATATTTTCCTTTTCAATTATGATTTCTTGTAACGAATCTGCTAGGAAGCTAACTTTATCAATTTTTTGAACCCAAATCTGAGTAGTTCCAACATCTGCAGAAAGGAAATCTTGTCCAACAATTACGTCTAAAAAGACATACTCATCAGAAACCAATGCGAAAAATTCTTGGACAAACTCATCAAGAGAAGTCCCTTGGCCGCACTACGACTAAAGAACGCCGCATACATGTGAAACTAAAGCACGAGGCAACCCGTCTCAAAAACTATGAATCTTGAGGGAAATAATTCTGTGATTTGGGTTGTTGGCAGTCCTCTGAACAACACTTCTTCCACGCTGCCTACGGAACCAAAAACCCTCATCTTATTAGAACCATACCCGTATGTTCTTCCACTACCGCCTGCAGAAAAGCAGAAGTGCGTCTCTGCAGGCGAAGCTCGTCAATTTTGCATAAATTGTCCGATTTGCTGGGTAAATTCACTGTCCCACCATGTGATAACTGGTTTTAAAATTTTGACAAAAAAAGCACAAAGTTCCCGATCAAAAACAGGTAAACTAGAGAGGGAGAGAACAAATCCTAAGCCAGAAAAAAAAAAAAAAAAGGGTATAGAAAACATTTTATGTCCACGAAAGCACCAGAAGCGTCAGTTGTTGATTCAGATGGGAACCCTTTTCAGCATCAAATAATGGAACTTCCAGTGGGAAGTTCAGGCTCTCGACATCATGCTAAAAAATTTGCACTAGCTTGAAATGCTCTTCCGCGGGCAACAGAGTGGAATTGTCGGTCCAAAACCGGAGCACAAATGGCGGCGACACATTGTTTATACCATTTTTTAATATTAATTTTCATCAGGTTTGCTGGTTTTATCCATACAGCTATACTATATTAATATTAATCCTGATCACGTTGTTGCCGTTGTCCGTACACTTTTACTGTATTATTATTTTAATAAATTTTTTATTGCTCAAATAAAATTAAGCAAGTACGTTTTGTTTTAAATTCTATTATTTTTTATTTTTTTCACTAATTAATTACTTTTATATTTATTATAAAATTTTCTTTCTTGCCAATTTTTTTATCTATCTTTATTTTATTATTTTTCTATTATATTTATACTATATTATTTTAAAATAAGATTTTTAAGACATACAATAAAAGATTCATAATTACCTTTCTTTAAATTCTATTATTTTTTCATCTTCTAATTTTAACTTATTATTTAAAGTTTTTTTCAAATTCTTTTAAAATTTTTTATTTTTTTCTAAAATTACTTTTTTTAAATAATTATATATATATATATATCTATATATTATTTAAAATGTAATAATTTCATAATTTATAGATAAATTTAGATACGTAGGGTATGCAGACTTTTAATAGTTATCATCATCATTTACTCTTCGCTTTGGGCTTAAGCATGGCAATTGGTATCCTTTCCAGACGCGCAATTGTCTAAGTCTATTTTCTCCTTTTGGTGGATAAAAACGTGCTAGTTCATGCTTTTGCTGCTGACGTGCATCTTACCACTTCTTTGACAAACTTTTAAAAATAATTAAGATTTTCGCTTTTCCAGGCACCCACTCCTCTCGGTTCACACTTCAGATATAATTTTAGACATGAATCATTACAAGGATGGCGCGTGAAATGTAACCATTCATTGAACTCCTTCCTAAACTTGCACTCATTCAACGAAAAATTAAAATATGAAATTATTTTTGTGAGGATTCTGGACGCAAATAACTTTTTTTTACTAATAAAACAACACACACACACACACACACATATATAATTGTACGTCAGTAATAAAGAAATCCAAAGACCCAAAACGGAGCGCTTAACTCGTGACCGGGGATCTTGCGGACGTGTCCGGATTTTGCCCTAAACAAGGTCAAAGGACAATTTTGTCATTTCGTCTCGGTTCGAAAATCAGCTTTGCACCAAATCCAGCGTCCTAAGGGAAACCACCGACCAACACACGCCCCCCGGTCCTGCCTTAACTATAGAGACTGAAACCGTCTGCTCGTTGAAAACAGACTGCCAACAAAACCATCGAATCCCCAGGAAAATCGCGCAGACGAAAACTACCGACAAAACCTGAGGCGGTGTTCTCCGCTGGCCTTTACGTTCCCTTTTTATAGGAAAAAAGCAACTCTAGTGTTTTTAACCGCTATCTCACCACCTCTTTTTGGTTACTCCTCCCTTTAAAATACCTCTTCTCCAAGAAACCGTAGGACAAGATTACTCATTGATATACATGAATCTGGGACAGGATTTAGACACATAACAGAGTCACTGCGTACGCACACGCATACAAGTTTCTTTTTTGTTCGCTCACACATTGGGCTTGTTGTTGTTCTTCTTCTTCTTCTTCTTGTTGTAATTAGGCCTACTCTTACAGAGTAATTTATTAGTTTACTGACCAGTTTTTCCCTCCAAATTAGATCTTTTGCATTAGGCTGTATGCCCTTTCGTTTCTTCCTCAGCTGGTATCCACTTGATTGTGGTCCAAGTTAACTTTTGGCACCAGGTTCTATATTTCTACTAAGTCGGCTGCATTTACGGCAAGAAACAGGATCACAATCTGTTCTCTCTCACAATGGGATCAATTGATGGCTACTCTGAAAGGTTGAAGGCAGCTCGAAAGAAGAGCACACCGCTTACACTGTTTGAGGATCTTCTCCAAAGTTCAAATACCGAGAATTCGACCTCGGGGACCAATGCTGGAGGCCGGCATCCGGGAGGTTCTTCCCCTTCTGATTGTGAAAGTGGGATTTCCGGGAATGAAAACGGGCAACAATTAAGGCTTTCTGAGAATGGTTTGATTAGAGTTGGTGATGGGGAGATGATTTATGAGACTATCAAGAAAAAGTTGGTATCGAGTTTAGGCTCTTACGGATTTAATGACATTCAAGTTGAAGCCATTCATAGGAAGGATTATTCTGGGATCATGAGCCGCGCAAAACTTCAATCTTTCTGTATATATTCGAGAGCCATGGAATTGAAGTGTGATGGCAATGCAAATGTCAAATATGCTTGGTATGGTGCTTCCAAGAATGATGTCGACGGACTTTTTTCCCAAGGTTTTGGGCTTCCAGCGAATTCGCCCGCACATGGACATGGTATCTGTCTCTCTCCAGTTGATCACCCCATGGAAAGGTACTTTCTGTATTTACTCTTAAGTTATAGAAACTGATAGGATCCTTAGTTGCTATTAATTTATTTTTCTGATCTGAATTTGCCCGTGTAAATATTATCTATCCAGTTTGCAATCAACGGCTGCTGATGAGGACGGATTAAGGCACATGTTACTTTGCCGCGTGATATTGGGAAAGATGGAGGCTGTTTGTCCTGGTTCTGGACAATACAATCCGAGTTCAGAAGAATTTGATTCTGGAGTTGACAATCTAGTGTCGCCTAAAAAGTATGTTATCTGGAGTTCGCGTATGAACACGCATATTATACCCGAGTTTGTGGTCAGTTTCAGTGCACCCTCTTATTCTAGAGGTGAGGAATAGTTTCTAAGTCTTTTAGTGTTATTCTATGTGTCTTTTTGTTGTATGAAATTTGATGTTCATTTTGCTATGGTGTTCGAAGGGAATCAAAGGAGCTTGCAACCTCCAAGACAACCAAAGTCAGATTGGATGCCGTTCTCCACTTTGATTACGGCGCTTTCCAAGTTCTTGCCTCCTGATGCTATCCAGTCAATCTCCAAGCATCACAGTGATTACAAGGTATATGAACGATTACATCCTTCTTAATTTAGAACAACGGAAATGGGTAAGCTGTTGAGTGGATAAAGCTTATTTGTTTTTAACTTCTCAATGTTTGATGTCCAGAAGAAGAAGATAACAAGGCATGAAACGGTTCAGAGGTTGAGAAACATAGCAGGAGACAAGTTGTTGATGGCGATCATAAAAAATCATAGGGGAAAGGTATGGCTTTTGTTTGAATCAAAGAAAGTCTCTGGCATAGAAGAAGTCATTTTGTAGTTTAATTCCTTCGTATTTATTGCTTTCTTCAGAATGCTGATGAGAATCCTTTTGTTCTATGCACAACAAAATTCCAGTTTGACTTGACTTCCTGTTATATGATATTTATTTCAATTAATGAGAATTGAAACCTCTTTCTAACTTCCTTCTGGATGTGCTGAAGTAGCCCCAAAAGGGGAGCCCACTCCTTATTCCTTGGCTTAATTTATTTAGTTTCGTTACTAGTCTTGCCTGGTTGCCCTCTTATCCTTCCCCTCTTCTTGATGACCTGCTTCTTAACATCATGGAGAAGCCAAAAAAAAAAAAAAAAAACACCAGTTAAAATAGAAAGAACAAGGGAAGAAGCACCAGTTGTAAAAGATTAGTCGGGCTTCTGTTCTGGGAAACGAGGCTTTCGTTTTCTTGTGGCACAAGTTCCCTTGCGGTGGCCCCCTTGTTATCCAGTTTCATGCTTTATTCTTATTCCTAGATAATCTTATAATTGCGTCCAATATGCAATCGGTTATTGTATGCAACATTTGCCTCGACTTGTTTTGGCTGACTGATAAATTAATTTATTTATTGCAGTAGATCAGATCATCCTGGAGCAGCTAACCCCCTAATGCACAGAAGAAGCTGTGCTTTCTGAAAGTCTTGGATTTGAAACATCTATGTGAAGTTGACAGTCCTCATACAGACGTCAGAAGGAGAATTTGACTGATTCATGACTGCGCATGATCATGCATTAAAGGATCAGACTCTGGAGTATTTTTTTTGTAGTGTCTATCCCTTTCTCTGGGCTAAGACTTTTGTAGTCCTTGTTGATCCGAGCCTTAGAGTCCATTTTCTTAGAAATTTCTGTTTCTGTGGAAACCGTCCTGTATGATGAGATGTGTTGCTTGCATTTTGTCGAACACACACTGGAAATCTTCGTTGATGAGATCTGTCAGTTGATGTTAAATTGCTGCCTTTGGTAGGAAGCTCAAGTATTCGGTTTATTATCCAATAAAACTTGTGAATTCGACATAACTTGACAGAGACATCCTGTTAGGAAATCTTCGTTGGTGATTGGCGAACGCATAAATCCCAAATCTTTGTCCTTCGTTCTTGACGCAACTTATAATTAAGTTGTAATCTGGGTTGACTCGTGAAGAGTCTTCTTTCTTTGGCGAGTCTCTAGCTATTGCAGTTTCAAGGTAACATTGAGGAACTTAGTTTGATAGGACGATTTCAACTCAGCAATGGAATTCAATGGCATCACCTTTAACTCACTGTGGAAATCACAGTGTTGAGCCTAAATGAATTGCTGAATATCCTTCAGCATAAAAGAATGTCCCTAAGTGAGTAGTACATCTCAATTCGGACAGACAGTAGCAAGAAATCAGTTGTAGCTGTCGTGAAGTTGCTGGATTTTGAGTGCAGTTTGCAAGTTTTATGCTAGAGAGTGTTTATTCATTATTGTTTGTTATTTGTTGACTGTTAGAGGATGTACTGAGTTCGTTTGTAATGGAATAATTGATCGATTGTTTATCTTTTGGATGAAGAAATACATAGAGGTACAGGATATGTTATTTTCCCAATTGGCATAGAGAAAAAAATTAGGGTGATTGAGTGAAGACTGGAATTATATTTAGTTTATAAGATTTGAATATGAAAAAAATTTTTGGTGATTTAAGTGAGATGAAAATTATATTTGGTTTATAAGATTTGAGTAAGTAGAAATACATATATATATATATATCAATTATATGTAATAATAATTGAATGATGTAATAGTATATATATTTTATAGGAGAATAAGAAATAAATGTAAGTAAAAAAATTATATAAATATATGTTGATTTGATTTTGAATAGGTGTAGTAATTAAAAATTTATTAATTTATTATCAAATGTAAGAGAGGAGAAATTTTAAATTTAAATTTGAATAAGATTAGTATGATAAAAAATTTAATTTATAAAATTTTTAAGTAATAATAAATAATGATAAATTAAGAACACACCTAGCCATAGATGAAAAAAATGTTAGGAACATTTTACCTAATCAAGTCACAGGGCACAACCAATTGTATACAGTTGAAATTATTTACACTCAATGCCAAGGAAAGTAATCACAATTCTTTTCTAGGTCAAGCCACCTACCATGAATGCAAGTAAAGGTTGGGTAGATGTAGGTAGGGCTTTAATTACTGACTTAACCCTAATTATATATGAATTGTATATGGAAATTACTCTGTTAACCCCTTTAAGGAACTTGAATACACGCACGTACTTGTACACCCGTGTGTGTGTGTATGTTTATAATATATTATACAATTCTAAATAAAATAAGATTACTTAATTATATATTGTTACAAAGATAAGAAAGAAAAATTAAGGTTAATAAAAAAAACGAGAGAAGAAGAAAATCAATGTTAAATAAAAAGAGAAATAATTTAAAATAATAGTAATAAAGAGAAAAAAAAATTAAAGGTATTTAAATCATTTTATTTAAGATCAAAAGTAGTTATCAATAGATTTACTAAGAGGAGTATTTTAAAACTTCAATTGAAACGATCAAAATTAGTTATTTTATGTATAAAACCTTATAAAAATTTGAATATATATATATATATATATTTATATATATAGATGTGTGTGTGGATATGTATACTGCGATTATGCATATATTCAGTTGGTGGAAGTATGGTTTGCCGGTTATTCGGTCAACCTAGTTGCCCTAGTTTTGATCAAATTATTAGCTTTATAATTTTGGCTAGCCAATACGTAGGCTTAGTAATAGAACCAAAATTAATTATTTGTCATAAATGGAATTTTCTTTTTTAGAAATTCTTACCATGATCCGGCTGCTATTCTAAGTTTTTGTTAGAAAATAAGCAAATCCCGATTGTTGCAGTGGCCTCGTAAATTTATATTGTTGTATACATTTATTTTGTGTGACAATTCCATAATAAATGTTGAAATAAATTTATTATAATAATCACATCATTTCATGAACACACTAGTTTAGTCCTGGAATATGTAGTTCAATCCATTTAATGTCCAGCTTTCTGGCATCTTATTACCCTAGAAATCAATCATAAAAAAATTAAAAATAGAATGCGTACACGCAAATTTGCAAACAATTAATCCATTCAAATTATGTTTGGAAGCCATGTTTCAATCTTCTTTCATCCCCTTAAACCTTACATTACTAAATTATATTATACAACAACATTTTTATCTTAATTCAAATTAAAATTTTCTCTATTTTATATTATGAATAACTAATTACTCTTTAATTATTATAGCTATTTATCATTAAATCAATACGTACATAAAAAAACATATATTTATACATATTTATACTCTAAAAATTAATTATTATATTTGAATATTATCTTATCATTCAATCATTATTATATACTGTATGCATGGATTAAAATAAACCAAAATTTTCCAATCAAACATAAAACACATTCCAATACAATTCTTATCAAACATTATCCTCCAATCAAATCCCTCTCCCAAACAAAGACAATGTTAACTTGATAAAGTTATGTAAATTTAGAATTATCATATATACAAATTAATATAATGACTCATATTCTATTTAATGAATATTGTGACCAGCAATACACATACTTTGTCTGAATATAAGTATTATAGGGAATCGAAAATTTTGTCTTATATATTTGAAAATTAAGGGATAATGTCTACGTAAGAGGAGCAAAAGCTTTGTTTAATCCCTTTCAACTATTTTAATAAGTGGCCTCATAAGAATGATCAACATTAGCAGATGTTTTACCCTTGTTTACTTTGAATAATTATGAAAGATAAATTATTTTATCTATGCTAATTAAATATTCTTTTCAATTGATTAAAATTTATTAATGCCAGTTGTGCATCAAGGCTGGTTTCCATGTACCAAATTTCATTTCAATTAAAGACTGTTGATTAACTGGAAATCAAAGAACCAAAGGAATCTCGAATAGGTTACAACCATTGTCTCAACATGAAAGTAATATATTCGAAATTTTTGAAAATATTTAGCAAGATTTCATGGGAACTGGTTTCTATCTTCAAGACTATAAGGCTAGATAATTTTTGGATGGTCAATTGAGAGAAAAAAATACAAGGATTGAAGAGAAAAATATAAGGCCTTGAGAGAACTCATTGGATTGATTGAGATGCTCATATTTTGAGTGATTGTTCTTCAAAAGTTCAAAGAGAATTTTTTTTGTCAACATCTTCAATTATCAAGATCTATTTATTCAATTGAACAAAAATACTATTTATATTAAATTCTATCGAATCTTAATTTAAAAAACTCATAAGACCCAAATTATTAATAAAGCCCATTGACAGATAAAAATAAAAATAACAAATGCTAAAATAAAATTTGATGGATCCCTATATCGCGTTATACCCCTCATATTGAGGACAAATTATTCTTAATTCGAGCTTGTGTCCTCCTGAATCAAAAATGAATATTTAGAAGTTTCTCAACTTTTTATCATCTTGTTTAAACTTCAGCTTTAACCTTTTATAAATCCAACAATGAAACTCTACTAGCAAAGCACATAGCAAATTATATCATATCATCAATGTTGTGCCCGAATGTGCGTATGCAAACTCTTTTGCAAAAAATATCTTCAACTCTTGTGCAGTACAAATAGACAGAGCATCTGCCGGATCAACATAAATATGATTATGTAGAAGTTCAATTTCCCAATCTTTCACTTGTTCTACTTTCTTGTGTTTCTCCTCAACTTCCACTTCAATTTTTATAGTCTTTTTCTTCACAACTTTATCCTCTTCAATTTCTACTACAACTTCTATTATTTCTTCTTGTTCATTCTTCTCCACTTTGAGTTCCTAATGCGTGCTAGTACTACTGCTATCTTCATATTGTACTTCCTTCAATAGCATCTCCTCTGTAGTCTTCACTTCAGTTAAAGATGGTGTCCTTACTGGTGGACTTTTCTTATATCCCATAATTTTGTTAATACCAACATGATCATCAACTTACTCGTTTCGACATTCACTGATGCTATGTCCACACTGAAAGCAATTAAAATACAACCAAAATCAACTTTCAATATAAAAATCCAATACATTAGATGTCTCGTCGTACTCATTTTCATTCGATCTATAATCCTTATCATAATAGTATTTCGAAGATTTATATCTATTTCTTGTTTTCTCGTGTCACAAGGTATAATTATCCCTAGCAAAACAATTCTGTATTTTATCCATGTTCTGAACAACTTCTGAGTTTCGTCAAACATTAGCTTCTTATAATATGCGTGATCAACCGATATCTTGTAGAAATAAGTGCAAGTAGATGTTCTCTCTTTTTCTAATACTTTTTAATCACACCTTTTTTCCACTATTTTTCTACCCCCTTTTTTGTTTTTTGCCCATTGTTTTTTTCCTTTGCCTTTTTCTTTTTTTTTCCTTCACTAAAACCCAGAAACCAAACAAAGCCTTATTGGTCCAACAAATAATTAGCCGAACAACTAAAACATTAAAAAATTTGACTTGGCCTAGTAGCACAATTTGACCTAGCAAATTGTTCCCATTCTTTTTCTTTTTTTTTTTTTTTTAATTTTAGCCCTAATAACTTCTTCAGCTCAAGCTAAAGTCTGGCTCAACAAAGACAAGTCCAACACCTTTAGCACAAACGCGACCCAACTATATGGATTGCACAATTTCATTTTCTCCATGGGCAATTCTGTTGCATGGTGATTTTTTTGGCGAAATTGGCTCTTAGTTTTGAATGAAGGGTTATGGGCAAGACCGGGGGGGGGGGGGGGAGGAGAGGGGGCAACAATGGTGACGAATAGGTGGTGAAACTTGTGGAGTAGTGTGAACGAAATGCCACTATGTCTGACTAGAGTTCCGCTACATTGACAATGGATTTGGCTAGTCTCTAGTGAATTTCTCGTGTGGAGGTGGCTAGGCTTAGGGCGATGGCGATGTAGGGCGAAAACATCGGCCACAAATGACCAAAACGATAGCGAATTCGGTAGTTGTCTCACGGCGATGTTTGGTCATCGTTTTTTTTTTATTTTTTATTTTTGCTTTTTTTTTCCAAATTTTGCTTTTCTTTTTTGGATTTTTTTTTGAATTCTACTTTTTTTATTATTATTTTCCCTCAATCTAGACCAAGTATCGAAGTATAATTTGATACAGCTAACTTTGATAGCAACTAACGTGATCAAAGGGGAGCAATGGAAGAATAAAAATTAATTGAACTTAAATTAAATTCCAAAGACGTAAACCGTACATTAAAGTACCCGACCCAACCTAATAAAACCAAAATAAACCCAAAATTATATAATCGACATCATATGACAGTCACAATCGATCTCACAATCGATACGCCGAGATCGATTGATACATCACGACTCATACAAAGATCACCCCTATTGAATCGATTTGAATGTTATCAAATCAAGAGAATGTTAACTATTCTCATAACTCTCAAATTCGATTATCAAGATCTATTTATTCAACTGAACAAAAATACTATTTATATTAAATCCTAACAGACACTAATTTAAAAAACTCATATGGCTTAAATTATTAATAAAGTCCATTAACAGATAAAAATAAAAATAATAAATACTAAAATAAAATTCAATAGATCATTATATCACGTCAAACCTACTAATAAATGTTAACAAAATAGAATCTATGTCAATATTACGAAAACACATTAAATCATAATGCTATATACTAAATCGAAATCTTACAACAATAAATAAAATTAAACTAATAATGAAATGTAATGCACAATCAACAAGATATGCAACGTACTTATAAAATATTCATAAAATAAAATTTATGTCAATACTACAAAAAGATACTAAATCATAATGCTATATATTAAATTAAAATCTTACAACAATAAATGAAATTAAACTAACAATTAAATGTAACGCACAATCAACAAGATATGTAACACTTATAAAATGTTCGCAAAAAAAACCTATGTCAATAATATGAAAATATATTAAATAATAATACAATACATTAAATCAAAATCTTATAACATTACATGAATTAAACTAACAAACAAATGTGATACACAATAAGTAAAATGTAACTCATAATCAACAAAATGTCACACACTAATATAGTATCAATGAATGAAGGGATAATATACAAAATAAGAACAAACACATTTTATTATGGAAAATTTTACAATAAATTCTACTCTAGACTTTTTAATAATTGTAAGTTTTACTCTAAACTTTTTTATAATTGTGAGTTCTATCATAAACTTTTCAATAATTGCAAATTCTACCCTAAACTTTGCAACATTTGTGGTTCTACCTTAAATTTTCAATAATTTTAAAATATACCCCAAACTTTTCAATATTTGTGAATTGTACTCTAAACTTCTCAATAATTGTGAATGCTTAAGTCTCCCTAAAATTTTCATTAATTTAAAATTATACCCTAGCTTTTCAATATTTTAAAACTCTACTCTAAACTTTTCAATAATTGTAAATTCTACCATAAACTTTTCTATAATTGTGAATTCTATCGCAAAATTTTCTATATTTCTAACCTTTACTCTAAACTTTTGATAATTGCAAAATTTGACCCTTAATTTCTCAATTTCTTGACATGAGTCATCGATCCATTCTTTTTTACATCTAAACAATTCTATCCTTTCAAAGGATGAAATGATATATTATAAAAACTAGTTATTCGAAAAAAGAAAAGGTACACCTTCAAATATAATCAATAAAGTGAGAGAGTAACTTCAAAAACTTCTTTAGGTTGCTTGTGCTCAAGAATGTTGTTGACAAAGTAAAGATTGAGAGCTGCCTGTGGAAGGCCCTGCCAAGGGAAGGGGAGAGTTTTCTTTGTTTTTTGGAGAAGGAAGAGTTGTTGGTGGGGAAGGGGAGGGACACATTTCTTTTTTTTGGAGTGAGGGAAGTAGTTGTTTGGGGAAGGCGGAGGGGGGGGGGGGGGGGGGGTTGGAGGGGGTGGTTTGGAATGGCGTGGTCTACGAATTGTAGACTATGCCATTAAGCCTACATTTTGTCGTATGACACGACAAAATGCTACATGTAATCTGACATGGCATACGATGGATTGACCAATTTCTTTTATAAGTTGCTGTCGTCGTTTGGTATGACGGAATTTATCAATTTTATCGTACCAATGAAGGAATAGCATATTCCATAAATTAGTGCACAAACCTATTATTTTGAAAAGTAAAAAAATGAATATTTAGTTAAAAATCCCAAGATGCAATATTAATCTAATGATTAGTGTGTGACGGTGTGTGCTGATGAAAATAGAAAATTGATAGTAATTATGCGCATGTAATTAATTTTACAAGTAGTAACGTTATTATTGTTGTTGTATTATTACTAATGAAAATACTTAGGGGTGATCAAAAAGCTTTAAAATCCGCCCAAGCCATCCACACCTCTTCAAACTGTACAATTGTTAAAAATTTAAGACATAAATTGTGCTTTCAAAATTTTAATAAAACCAGACCGCATTTTATGGTTTGGTCGCAATTTTTAAATAAAAAAATCACCCCAAATAGCATCACTGTATATGTAAAAAATACATAAAATTCAATATTTATATTAAACTAAATATGGTTGATTATTAAATTTTATACAAAATTTTGGTTATTTTGAATTAATACAATTATTTTCTTGAACAAAAAATATTTTTAAATATAATATAAATATCTCAAATTATATCAAATTATGATAAAATTAAGTAATGACTTTTGATAAAAAAAAAATAAAAACATATATTTTGAAGGATTTAAAATATGAGTCCTAGGTTTGTATTCAATTTGTAATATTTTTTCTTGTTTTTCTGATTAGTTTCTTTAATTCATTTATCATTTCAACGATATCCATACAAAACTTTTATCTTCCATGATATCTTATTGTTACACAAATGAGATAAGAATTATATTATTATTTATAAAAACTTTATTTTGCTACAATGTTGTCTTTATAGTGTTAAATTATTCAACCTCATTTTTTGAGTTTGATACATATAATATCAATTTATTAAAATTAACTAGGAATCTATAGATGCTATTAAGTATTATTAAGAGTATTGATGAATGATCATCTTGGTATATTAAGATTTCTTACAAGATATGTGTTCATTTGTTGCATATATATATAGATATTGTACCTTGATTATTTATATTTAAATTAAATTGATTTGTAAATTACCAAATTGCACTAAACCACACCAAAATGCTAAAAATTGCAACTTTGGTTTTGGTTTTCAAACCATAATTTCAATTTTTTATTAGATAGAAACGCTTGTAACAATTTGGTTTGAAAGTTTTTATCAAAAAACCGAATTACTGGAGGATAGAGAATGGCATGGAGCAGAGATAACGATGTTAGGGTAGTCAATGGGCGGGGTGATTTATGTGAATATATACATTGACTACCCTAACATCATTATATATTTATATATATTAATTAGAGATAGAGATTACATTTTTTTTTTGAAAGAAAATCTACCAAACAGTAAATTTTTGAAAATTGATGGTCAGTCAAAATTTCTAATGCAGATATAAAGTTCGATCTATACTAAAATTTGTTTATCTTGGACTTCATAGCCGTAAATGCATCCAACGTATGGACTAATGTTAATAATTGGAGTTACACTGAGTCAAATTTAAGTTGAGCATTCTTTTTCTTTTTCAAGTTCAAATATTGAAATACGTCTTAATGAGATTCAGTATTTTAATGAGAATTTTATAATGTATAACTATCATTTACCATTATGTTATATTAACTTTATTTTTAACTAAAAAACTGTGATATATTTTAATTTTACTATTTGATAAAACTTGCTACATTGATGGCCATATATGTAAATTTTTTAATTTAAAAAAATTCATAATTGCATTAGTTTAGGATATTTATTCTTTATTTAAATTTTCTACTTGTAATTATTTTAGTGATTTTTTAAAATCCAAAATTATATTTTAGATATTCTCATAATTTCATTTAAATTTATTTGATTTAATATTAATCTACAAATCAGAATCAAATTTTAATATTTTCCATATGTTTACATAGGTAATAACTACTATATATTAATATAATGCTAAAAGATGAGCTATTGTTTTAATTCATAATATTCAAAATGTCATAAAATTTTTACTTATTTTTATATACTTTCGAAAGCTATTATATATTATATATTTATAGTTGAAAATTATTATACGCTAATGGATTACTAAAAGATGCACAATTTTACAATAAAAAGTTAGATTTTTTCAATTTTTAATAAAAAATTCATAATTTGGAATTGTAAATATATATATAAAAAAATATGGTAGATACATATATGATAATTTCTATAAATTAACATATTAATACAAAGATTTAACATACTATCCAGTTTTGAGTTGCTAATAATAAATATTAATGTTATGTAAAGTCTAATTTCAACTACCTTCCATATAAATAATATTTTTTAAAATTATAAATTTAATATTAGAAAACAGAAATAATAAATTTAAATAAGAAATTATATATAGATTAAAGTTGATGGAGGGAAAATGTTGAATGAAAATTGAAATTTTGTGTAAAATAAAGTGAAAATTGATATATAATAATATAATTTCAATTATTGTGAATGGCATTTGGGGCAATATATTTTTGAAATGGAAAGTAATTACTTTAAGGGCTCATTTGGATTGAAGGATTTGAAAAAATAGATTTTAAAACCAAAATAATGAATCCATTGTATTTGTTTGGATGGCCAAATATTTTAAATCTTTAAGTTTTTATTTTGAACTATGATTTTAGCAAGTGAATTTGAAATTCCTCTTATGTGAGAGTTATTTGAATTCCTCTTTCTGAAATATAAATTCATTAATCCAAATCAGTAGTAAAGCTATCGTGAATTTTAAAAGAAAATAAATTTCTAGAATCACCTTTAAAGTACATACTATTGGAACAACAAAAATATTTCTAATTCTTCATAAAGATTTATGTAATTGAAAATAATATTTTGTAAATAATATATATTTACTATTTAAATGAGATTTTTATAATCCTTAACTTTTATTTACCATTAAATTATTTTAATATTTATATCTTTACAAAGATTTGTGGGAGATATTTTAATTATTTTATTTTATAAAACTTGCTAGATTCATAATCATAAAAGTAAATTTTTTGTGTAAAAATTGTTGATATAGTTATTTCCAATATTCAATTTTTTGTATTTGTTTTTATGCATTCTGGAGAATTTTCTAAATTCAAAATTTTAATATTTTGCATATACATGAAATAGCAACTATTTTTAATATAACAATGAAAGATGAATAATTGTAGTGATTTATAATAGTCATAAGTTTTGTTAATTTTTTATATCATTTTTATATATTTTCATAATATTTAATATATTATATGTTTATAATCGAAGATCACTATACACTAATATATTGCAAAAATATACACAAATAACTTAATTAATATAATTCAATGTTTTATTAAAAAATTATAGTTATTTATATACTTCTTTGTAATTTTTTCTAAATAAAATCTAAGTTTAGATAGTTTCAACTTTTTTTCAAAAAATTCATAATTTGGAATTTTTAAATATATATATCAAAAATCAAAATTTAATATCTTGCATATACTTATAAATATTAAATATTGTAATTTCTATAAATTAACATGTTATTAGCAATTTTTGATATAATATAATTTTTGAGTTGTTAATAATAAATAGTATTATTGTTCACTGGATGCGTGTGCATAAAAATTTCTAATGTATTTTTTAATATTAACTAGTTTTCATATAAATAATATTTTTAAAAATGACTTTACTATATTTATAATTTTATAGATTAAAAAAGATAATAAATAATAATAAGAAAAAGAGATAATAAAATTGAAAGAAGAAAAATATACAAAATAGAATTGATAGAGGGAAGTAGTAAAAATAAATAAATAAATGAATGTTTGTTAGAAAAAGTGAGATTTGGAAAAATGATGTAATTTGAATAGATTTAAAGGACATTTTCGTGGATACAGTTTCAGACCAAAAGCTTTCGAAAGTCGCATTCTAAAAGACAGGGAAGCACGCAAACCCTATGTGCATTATTGACATAATAATTTTTTTGTAATGATTTAAGATAGTTAATATACAAATATTGAACTCATTTTGTCTAAAATTGATAAAAATATAAAAAGTTTTAATATTGATTTTTACTTAGATACATATACAAAGTTATAGTGAAAATAACATTCTATATTTTTATTATAAAATATATGTGGACATGTGTGTAAAAAGATAAATAACTTTTTTTTTTATCTTGATAATTAAAAATAAATTAATAAAAGATTTAAAAATAAAATCCATTAACTCTCTATTAAAATTTGAAAAAGAAAATATGATAAGCTAGTCTGTATTAATAGACAAATTGAAAATAGGGATATGTTCAATAAAATCAGAAAACAGATACTACAGAGGACGTGAGCTTAATAATAACGTACAGATTACATAAAACGGATTTGGTGTCAGCATTAATTTATACGCGGGGTGCAGAACTAGAAGCAGGTGAGCAAGAACTTACATAGCCATTGGCAGGCAATAAGATTTCCTGTGCTCATCGCCACACTAACACTGCGTGTAATGGAGGGAAGGTCTTGCGTACTGTAGTTTTCCTCCACGGGGTGTGGCTTCGGAGGTAAAAAATGCCGGCGGGTGGAGATACCTCTTTCCGTTGCTCCAACTTCAACAGCTATTGCAATACAGAACTCGTGGAAATTGCAGTCCGGGTCATCGACGAATTCAATTTCCATGAATGTTCGTCACATGACCGAGTCACAGAACCAGAAGCAGATGCTAATGATGAAAACGAAGAAGAATACGAGTTCACATTCACGACAAGGGAGTCCGAGTTAGCCTCTCCGGTTTCGCCCGCGCAGATCTTCCGTAACGGCATGATCCGACCCGTTTACCCGGTTTACGTCGGGGGTTCACTTCAGAACGAAAACGATGACGGTCAAAACGGAGTCCCGAATTTGGTTTCTTCGGACGACCTGGAGATTCGGCTTCCGTCGAGGAACCTGCTTATCGGGGAAAGGGAATCGTCGGAGGCCGACAGGCACGACGTGATGTGTCGGCCAAACGGTGCGGAGGCGGAGAAGGAGGAGGAAGAGGAGGGGCGATCCGAGAAGAGCAGCTCCACAGGGTGTAAGAGATGGCAAAGGTTAAGAAAGCTTGTACACAAGAGCCGTAACCAAGGAAGTAGGAGACAGTTTCCGCTCCTACACTCACAGCAACAGCCCAGGAAAACCAAAGTTAAGGAATCGCCGGTGGATGGCGGGAAAGCCCGGTCGGCGGCGCTTCCGCCTCCGCCATATGATCGGTTGCCGTACAGACAGGATTTAGAGTGGCCTTTTGGTAACGTAAAACAAACGGGTTGAGTATTTTGCCCCATTTTGTTTCTTAAATGCTATTTATTTCTTCCATTCTTCCTTTCTTTTTTTTTTTTTCTGTAACCAGTAAACAAACACGAGTAAAAATTGTTTACGTTATTCTCACTATTTATTTTTATTTTTAAGTGTTTTTTTTAAATTAGATAAAAATAAGAAAGAGAGATAAATTCGAAAAATATAATAATTAAAGTAGATATTTTAAGTATGATAAACAAAAACTAACATTGTGTCTCTATTTTTTTTTTAAGAAAAGAAGGTTAATTACATGTAACTCCTTTATGAATAATGTGCTCACCGATTGTATTCTCTGTCCTTTTAAAATTTTATGAGATCAGATATAAAATGTCTACACTCTTGCAGACATCAAAGTCAAAACGTTAGTACCGACTAAATCTTAAAATATTACAATATGTTTAAACAAAATATCTTTTTTCAAACTAAGTTGTGTCTCATATGCAAACTAAGTTATATAATTTTCACGTGCATGCGATACAATTGTTGGTGCATATTTTAAAGAACACCTAAACATATTTAGAAATTAAAATACATGATTAAAATACAAATTAAATTAGATATTTACATTTCAAATATATAATTACTATAAACTTAAAGGGAGGTACTTTTACAATATAAAAAATTTGTAATTGGTAATTACACTAACTTATAAGGGAGATCTCTCTAACTATTCTTTTTGAAAATAAATTTTAAAATTATGTAATTGCAGAAAATTTTCTATATATTAATCAATATTTACAAAAGTATTGTTAATATCACGTCTATCTCTCAAATATTGTATTTTTTTTTCTGTTAAAAGCATCTTGCAATGTTATTGGTGAGACAATTGTTCGTCAAAATATTATCTTAATTTAGTTTTAAATTTTGATATAATTAATTTTTTATTATTATAAAAATATTATATTATCAACATATTCTTTTAATTTTATAAAAAGCAAGAGAGAAATAATTAAATTTGAATATTAACAACTAAAATTAATCTATCATTACAAGAAATCTAGCAAATTGAGACAACTTTTTGAAATAGTTTTTGGAATGGCAAACAAGTTGTTCCAAAAACCACCATTCCAGATCTTTAGAGTGGGTTTAAAAAAGTCATTCCAGACCCTAAAATGGATTTTTAGAGTCGTTTTAGAGCCAAATACAGTATATAGTATTTGGAATAATTTTGGCATGATTTTGGGATGAAAATTTGGGATGGTTTTTTCTATGGCAATTTAGGAACCATTTTGGGACGGATATTTCTGGGACAAGTTTGGCGTTGTTCATATACGGAATGGATTTTTAGGATGGATTTGTCACGATTCTTCTAGGATGGAGTTGGAGCAAATCCTTTCAGATCGAAGTTAGTGTGATTATTTCCAGAATGGTTTTGTTGATTTTTTAAGTGATGATGAAGTATGCTAAATCAGACCTCTTGGGATATGTGCCTTCTCCCTACCTAGTTTCAAAATTACTTCAATGAAGAAAACTTAAAGTGCAACTAAAGGAAAAGGAACAAATAAAAATGGTGGATGTTTTACACTACCACAAGAAACTGGGGAAATTGGGAAGGTTAATGATTTGGCACAAGCACCAATGGTGGAACCTAAAGCTTATGCAGAGGTAGTAGAGGTAAGATTTAAGAAATTATCAACAGTTTGGCGGTATTGGATAGAGTCCGAGTGAGCAAATTGCAGCACTAAAAGTTCAGAGAAGGCAAGTTCAGTTACAAGTTGCCAACTTGCCAGCAACACTGAGAAGGACTGCTAAAGAACCACTAGAGTTGGCCAGACTTACCTCATCGGCTAGACCCTCAAGAAAATGAGCTGCACAGTCCCTGCCACATTTACTTGCCTTTTGATAAATTGGTGAAACAGAAGGGGGAAAACTAATGCAAAGGGTGAGGGGGCGATTGGTAAAATTTATAGAATTCATTGCTAAAGCTACATGACTCTTTGGTAGATGTGTATTGCATGCATACTTGTTTTTGATGCTCTTGACTTTGTGGACTTGATATTAGGAAGCTAGTGAAATAAAGAAACTACTGCTTGATGTTTGTTAGAAGTTGTTGAGAACAATGATTTTATAATTTTTCATTTGGCATATATTAGATTGGATGTGCTTAGAAATAGACATTGTAATGTGAAACTCAGCCAAATGAATGCAAAAGAAGTGTTCGAAAATTTTATCTACAGTCTCTATTATTGCTGCGATGAGAAAAAGTTAGGAAAAATATGTTATGCCACAATGTGTCAAAGTTGGAGATTGTTAACATGTTGGCTAAGTGTTGACACATTGTATACAACATAGATGAGATCGAAAAATCTTAACTTATCAAGAAGTTTATCATGATCATACAAATTGATTAGACTTTCAAGATATTTGAAGTTATCCGGACATTGTTGCTGATGAACTTTTCTTAAGCTCTAGAAACTAAGTGGATAAGGATCGTGTAGAGTTCAAGCCTCTAGTCTGATCCAGTCCGGTTATCTTAGACAGTTAGCAACTGTCATTGATAACAGGAAGCAATTCACTTAGATAGATATTGATTAGCATGAAGTTTATGTAATTTGAAAATTGCAAATGAAGAGTTCTGCTAGACCTGGAGAAGGCATGGATAAGAATAGATAAGAATCCAATTGAATTATGTTAGGCTGTTGACAACTAACTCAACCCAACAGAGAAGATTTTATATAGATTTTTTAGAGTTGGATTCACGTCACAGGGAAGCCTAGTTACATGAAGACTTCTTGATGATGATCTATAAATAGGAGATTGCTAAAACTCAGATGGCAAGCTTGTAGACCAACGTAGGGAGCTGAGAGAAAATAGTCAAAAGTTCTCCTTTGTGTAATCGAGTCATTTAGCATGAGAGTTGAATGAATGTTAATCTGATGCACTTAAGAGAGTAAAGAATGTGGAAAAACAAAATTTGAGAGAGCCTATTATGATGGAAAGTTAACCTTAGTGGAGTTTAGATATATACTGTTGGGACAGTGTTTTGTTAACAAGTTGGAAACCCCGAGATTGAGATAGTAGAGTGAGTGAGAGATTTTGTTATTTATCTCTTTACTTTATTTGCTTAGTGAAGTATTTTGACTGGGCAAAGCCCTATAGATGTAGGAATGGGTACTTCGAGTTTTGTTAATAATTTCGTGACATTTTTACTTTTCTGCTACGTGATTGTGTTATGTGTATATGTTCCCAACACACTTAAATAACATAAATATTTGAACCTTAGCCCAACAAGTATACATTTCGTCCATAGCCAAAACTATATATGTTTCCTGAAAAATAAAACTATTGTATTTGATTATATAGTTTGAGATTATATAATGTACTTTTGATATATTTGTACTATATACACAATGGTGCTTGTGAATAAGCTTGTGGATAATTTATTATAAGAGAAAATAAAATGTGCTAAGATAAAAAATTTCGAAAAAAAAAAAAGAAATTTTCTCGTTTTTAAATTGGGGTAAACGAAAATGCGGTGAGATCAATATTGATATTTTGCTTTTCAAATTTTAGAATTACAGCACTACTCAATGATTTAACTAGGAAAACAATTTGGTGGAAAATGCGAGCCAAAACCATAACAAGTTGGAAAATGTTTATAAGAAGAAAAAAATTCAATAACTGTAAATTGATTATATTTACAGAAAAATCATAAAAATCCTCATAAACGTAAGGAAACTTTAGAAATTAATAAATTCTTATTGTCTACTTTCTTTATGACATGCAACTACTTGGGGCTATATTTGGGAGAGGAGTTTTTGTTTGGGATAATATTTGGTATGATTAATGTTAGGAATGAGTAGTATATTTAGAATGAATGTTTTTATAGGATGAATAATATGTTTTATTTAAATATATAAAAAGTATATTGTAATAAAGGGATGATGTAATGATATTTATGAATAATGATTAATTTTTAATATATAAATAAAAATAAATGTAAATATATGTATGATATATATATATATTAATTTAATTATAAATAAATATAATAATTAAAAAAAATTAATTACTTGCGTACTTAAGAAAGGATGGTTCACAAGCTAAAGCTGGTTCCTAACATAATGTAGCGCAATTGTGTCGATAGAAAAAAAGTCAAATTCGTTTAATTATGAAGATAACACGTTTAGAAGGGCATTTTAACTATTCACTATGTATTTTTTTTCAAATTTTAAACAATCCTAATTCAAAAATCTTGACATGTGGATGTAGTTTATCCATAGAAATAGCCAACATATTTGATTCTTGATGCTAGCATGTCTCTTTCAAGCTCGAAAGCTGAAAACCAATTTTCTTGGAATATTAGGAGAATGAAAAAAATGAAGGAAAAAAAAAAACAGAGAGAGAAAAACTCCGCGCGGTTATTCCTTCGTTATAAATACTCTTCAACTTTGAAGAACCAACTTCTTCATTCCCCAGCTACAATCCCTGAGTCTATATCCTGGAACTCAAGCAAAATCATCTTCAGAATACTCCTAAGAATCGCCATATTGATGAATCATTGATGCTTTTCCCACTACTGGCTATTATTCTTTTTCCGTTGTTCGATATTATTCGATTTGATAGAGACTATCGTCATTTTGTTTTCTTGGATTCAAGGAAAATCTTCTGCTCCATTCTTTTGTAGCTTCTCCAACAAAAACGCTTTTCTACAATGGAGAACTTTCGTCCAACTAACAAGGAGATGATTGCTCTTCTTCTTCATGAGGTGGACAAGAAGCGAATGCCAGGTCCGAGCCCTATTTTCGATACCGACGTCCCAAAGATCGAAATTTACGGAGAAAAAGAACCCAGGGAGCTTTTCCCCGATTCTGAGCATCAAGAAAACTACTTCTTCACCACGCGCAAACAGAGACGGCGAGGACAGTATTATCGGGACGTAGGGAAGGAGTTTTACTGGTATACCGACTACAAGAATATCCCTATTTGCGACAGTGCTAAACGAAGGATGGGAGTATTGAAAAGATACGTATATGCGAGCAAGAAAGATCCCAATTCTGATCAGAACTGGATATGGTACATGAAAGAATACACTCTTGATGAAAAGTTCAATTTTCGCGTCAGAGATGAGTGCATCCATTACGCATTCTGTGTAGTTAAGAAAAACCCCAATTTAATTGAGAATCGTGAAGAAACAGAAGTTGAAAGTTGGGATGTTGAGGGTTTTCTGAATATGATGTTGGAAGAAAATAGTAAGGCCACTTCTTCTGCTGGAGTTCTGGAAAACGCTGGTGCAGGCATGGGATGATGATTCGAAGACCCAACGACTTGAAACTGAATTGGCAGTAAGATGGAGTATAGTGATGTCTGATAAACTCTGAATTCTTTCAAGAATCATTGTGGTTTTATGCCCTGCAGATTTGCTGTTAGGTCTCAAATTAGCAAAGACTATACATGTAGCCTGCTGATATGCCCATTCATTGGTTCTTGCAATAGTTTTGTGAAAAAATGCACACGGATCCGTGGTGTTGTGAACTTTTTTTGTACTGTTCGTGCATATTTTGTGTAAGACAGTGACACGACGTTGGATTTTGTAAACTTGTGAATTCATAGTCTTTTGATCTCTGCTGCTTGATATAAGATTAGCATTGGATGTTAGATTGGTTTTAACTTTTGCTTGTTCTGCATGCGTTAGTTTTGGTAAATGTTACGGCCGGTTAATGAGTGTAATGCATGATGTGAAGTGGGGTTTAAAGAGAGGTTGACTGAGTGCGGTTTTTGCTATTCAAAATCCCTAGTTCTATCATTACATATTGTTGATAAACTACTCCAATTTTCCAAAACTAAAAAAACAGCAAGTGATATATAATAAACATTTGGTGCTAAATCCATCTCAAAATTTGAGACAGAAAAAATTTGAGACAGACACCATTTCCATCCCAAATTTTGGGACGGCTGGGCCATCCGTCCCAAACATTTGGGACTGATTTAGTACTTATCCCAGCTTTGGGATAGAATTAATTTTTGAAGGTGTGATCAATTGACGTAACAGCACAAGTTGGATAGTTGCAATATTGTAAAAAAAAATTAGAAGACAAAGTAAATTAAGATGGACAAGATGTTCGTTAACATAGATTTGAAAAATCTTCCTACGAATTCTTGTCTGGGTATAAAGTTATCACCAACTCAAATATATCTAATGCACAAGAAGATATGTGAGTAATAATCTAAGTGAGTCAACATTTCCATGACCTCAACCATTCCAGCACTAATGCAGTTCTACTCTGGCAACTTGCATAGACAATACATCCAACTGTTGCAAACTCTCCAAGTTGAATTGGATAATTTCAAACTTATAAAACACTTCACACTACCGGAATTTTCCTAGATTGGGATGGCTTTTTGGATCAGAAATTTTCAGAAAGGGCATTCTAATCAATTTGGAATAGTTTCATCAAAATATTCTAGATTTGGAATGGTTTTACCAAGCTTTTGAATATCTGCAGCCATCCCAAATTTGAAATAGATTTGGGATGACTATTTCTCTTTATGATTTTGCCAGAATTTGGAAAGGAATTAGGAAGCTTTTTCAAAACTACTAGTTTCTGTTCTAAAGACATTCTAAAGTCATTCCAATTTGAAATAGAATTTTGTGAAATGAATTTGGAATGGTTTTCAAAGCCATCCCAATCCAGCAGGATTCTTTTAGGGTCATTCAATTCAACATATGCAAAGTAAGTCAAAACAACTAAAGGGATGATCTAGTACGACAATGTTGGTTTGGATTGGATTGCACAATGTAAAAAGAATTTACAAAAGGGCAAACTAAGAATATAGGGGAGACTTTGGGAGAAAGAGATAATTTTTGTGCTGCTGAAAGTGCATTCTAATGTATGAACAAAACTCACGGTTGAGGCCTATTTATACATTCTTTCTAAGGTTAAACTAGGAACTTAGCCAAAACTAGAATCAATTAAAAAAACTATAATGAAAATTACTTGAAAATAAATCATCTTAGTGAATAGCATGTAGCCTGTTGATATTTCCTTAATTGGTTCTTGCCATTGCTTGGTGAAAAATAATAAAGGCACATGGACCTGTTGTGTGATGTAACGTGTTTCTCTTACCGTAAGTATTTTTGTGTAATACGTGAAATGAACTTCAATTTTATAAATTTGTGTTCCATAGAAAATTAGCGTCGGACAATGTATTGTTTTCAGCTACTGCCTGCAGAATTCAGCATTATGTTAGGATGGATTAATGAGTTTATTACATGATAATGATATGAAGCAGTGTAGAAAGGAAGATGAATTCAAGAATGTCCACGGATAGCACGCATGAACTTGCTTTATATGGAAGCTACATATAATTAACTTATGCTATATCCACTTTGAATGATAAGGTAGGATTAATTATTTTATATAGGCTAATTACTCTTTTGAATAATTAAAACTTTTGATACAAAGTCCGATATAAAATTAAGAAATTGTGTTATATTTACTATCTAGGTTGAGATTAAGCTTCATTGAGATTATTTTGAAGGATTTTCATCACATTTGTTGTATGAGATTTATTCTCCATAATTTTAAGTATTTTAGAGTGTGCTTAACATTTGTCAAGGACGTTTATCTATCATAAAGAATAGGGAATTAGCATAAATAAAATAACTTATTCAACCCAATCATTCAAAATGAACATGACCATGTAGGATAACTAATCTTACTTGTGAGTTATGATAAAATGATTAAAGTGTTAGGATATTATTATATATCATTTAAAAATGACTATTTTAACATTATATTGTTGATTAAATTATATTTTTATTAAGTCTATAATAGGAAAAATAAATATAATTAATTTAATCGTCATGCTTACTAAACATAAGTATATAAGATTAATTAATCAATAAAATTTTTTATCCTGCGAAATAAACGCATAGATTACAATACTATTCATTAAAGTGAACATATCTCTAGAGGACAAAATAGTCATCCTATCTAGGGATCAACATATACATATACATACATACATATATATATATATATATATATATATATCAATATTTCTACATTGCTGATATAACATTCTCCTTCAACCGGAGATCATAAAAGAAACTTATAGTATAATTGACAGAGAAAAATTACTTTTTGTACCCCCTAACCATAACTAATTAGGGTTTCATAATATTAACTTTTCCCATGGCAAAATAAGAACTTCTTCAATTTTCGCTCTTAGAGGACTTCAAATACCAAAAAGTTATTAACTAGTTGGAAATAGTTATGTGCAAGTCATTTGACAGACAAAGATGCATACTTGATCACACAAAAGTACAATATTAGGGTTTTGGTTCTTCACTTTTCATGTTTCTACACATAGTCTTAACTTCCACGAGGGTAATTAATAGAAGTCCAATTTTTGTTACTCGTAGTCCAAAAAGATCTCTACTATTAGAAACTAAAAAATTGAAAAATATTGCACATCCTCAGACGTGACATTAACTACAAAATTGGAGCAAAAAGGGACACGAGTGAGGCACGTGATTTCCTTTAGGACCAAAAATGAGAGCCTTCTTACAAATAGAATATTTATTTGAATTTTTTAATATATTTATATTTTAAAAATATGTTCATTTATAAATTTTTATGAATATTTTCTTTTGTAGCATTTTTGTGTATTATTCCCTTTTAATTGATATTTTTTAGATTTTTGTTTTCAAAACTAAAATAAAATTCTATTATTATTGAATAAAGCTTTTTAATAACTGACAATTACACTAAAATTTAATGAATAAAAAAATATTGAAAATTTTTTATTTCCTTTTGATTTTTCTCATAATTTCAACTTTTGTCTTAATGAATTAGACTTAATGATACTTATTGATCAATTAAAATTTTTCAAAGTTTTTGTTTGTCTGCCAAAAACTAACAGAAATCTTATTCCCCTAAATCATATAATGAAAAAATTAATTAAGTAAAAATATAGATTAAAATTTTTAAACTTTTAAAAACATTTTTTTGACTTTTAATTATTATTTTTACTTAATTTAAGAAAAAGACACTTTTTCTTAAAATTAATTGTAAGCATGCTTTTGGATAAAACTATAGCAAAAATTGATTAAGTTAAAAAATTTACTCTAGACTAATGTTTGATTTTAATTTAGAAATTATTGAAACTATTTTAACATTGAATTTCATATAAGTTTGTAGCAATAATTTTA
The DNA here is from genome assembly GCA_019155195.1 of Avicennia marina. Taxonomy (NCBI): domain Eukaryota; kingdom Viridiplantae; phylum Streptophyta; class Magnoliopsida; order Lamiales; family Acanthaceae; genus Avicennia; species Avicennia marina. Next base: position 10,007,144 of record CM032767.1, read on the forward strand.
AATTTGTCGAAATACAATTCTTTTATTTTTTAAAAAAATTAATGTTTTATATAGTCAAAATGATTTTTATCAATTTATGTTTTGTCATGTGAAATGTTAAATTGAATTAAATTAAAAATTTAGTTCACTTTAAAAATAATAGTTCTATAAATATAAATTAACACAAGAACTAATACTCAACAACGGTTTAAATTAAATAAATGTTAAACCAAAAATCTATTTCTATTTTACAACTTTTATTAATATTTATATTTTGTTTAATTTTTAGTTATTTGAATTTCCTATAAAAATTAGAATATTAATTTTGAAAGAAAATAATTTTTATTTTATATTTTATTTTTAGAAGATATTTCAATTTTAGTATTCTTAACATTTTTAAATTTTTTATATACATTTATATATTAATTAGCATTTTTGCTTAATTGATTTTTTAAAAATAGACTAAATTATGGTTTTTTTAAATAGTAATTTTGAATAATAAAAAATAATTAAATTTAAAAATAAAATAATAATAAACTAATTTTTTTGTTTTCTTCTCATAATTAAATTGATTTTTTTTTTATTTTTGGACTCTTAATTTGTGACCTAACTGCTTGTTCTGTTCATGCATTTTTTCTCCAAAATTTTAAATAGTTTTTAATGGTTGCAGTCTTACGGGACTAAAGCAAGCAAAAATTGGACTCCAATTAACAACTCTAATAAAAGTTGGGACTAATTACAAAATCACAAGAGGTCAGGAAATAAAATCATAATAAGTTATTTTCTTGGGATCAAGTATACATTTTTGCAAACCCATCTATATTGTTCTGTACTAATTTCCTCATTGCTTGCTAATGACAAGTCTAATGAGGTTATGGGGTTAAAACCATAACAATTTCAAATGGTGATTATGTGTGGTTAAGTCTATGCTTTTAATGTAAGCAAACTCGACACATGACAAAAACTCTTCCCAAGTTCTTATATTCTTCTTAATCATTGCACGTAGTAATGTAATTAAAGTCCTATTCACAATCTTGATTTGCCCATTAGTTTACAGATGACTTGTTGTAGAAAACAACTTAGTCCCTAGCTTACGTCATAGTGTTTTCAAGAAATACCTCAGAAACTTAACATCTTCATAAGACACAATGGTTTTTGCCATGCAATGTAATCTCACTATTTCCTTAAAGAATAAGTTAGTAATATGTGTAGCATTATCTGTCTTATTGCATGCAATGAAGTGTGCCATTTTAGTAAACTTATCGACAACCACAAAAATACTATTCTTACCCATTTGAGTCCGCGGTAGACCCAACATGAAATCCATTGAAATGTCCATCCACAGGATCTTTGGAACTAGTAATGATGTATACAATCCATGTGATTGAACTTGAAACTTGGCCTCCTTGCACTTGATGTATCTATCAATTATCCTCTCTACATCTCATTACAAATATGGCTAAAAGAAATGTTCCATGATGTTGGAAATGTTCACACAAAGAACACTTAGGAACGTACAACCTATCTATGTAGAACAAATATCCATCATGCTAGAAATACTTATCATGCACACCTTATGCAGTCAATTAATGCATTTGACCAAAATCCTCCTCACTTGAATACAATTCCCTAATATGCTCAAATCCCAAAATTCATGCATTTAATGTAGTAAAAAATGAATATCTCCTAGACATTGCATCTACTACTACATTTCCTATCCCTTTCTTGTAGTCAATTACACATGGGAACCTGATTATGAAGGATACCCATTTAACATGTTTGTGGTTCAACTTACTGTGGCCCTTTAAATGCTTTAGAGACTCGTCATCCACGTGGAAAACAAATTCCCTAGGCCTTAGATAATGTTGCCATACCTCCAAGACCCTTACCGACACGTATAGCTCTTTGTTGTGTGTTAGATAGTTTAACTTTACTCCATTCAACTTCTTACTGAGATATGCAATTGACATCTTCTCTTGTATCAACACTACTCCAACTCCCATTTTTGAAGCATCACATTCAAATTCAAATATCTTAAAAGAGTTAGGCAAATATAAGATAGAAGAATTAAGCTTTCTCTCAAGCAACTCAAATGCCCTTTGCTAAGGTTCTCCCTGTTGGAACTTCTCAGCCTTTTTAGTGATTGCAGTCAGTGGAGCGGCAACTATGCTAAAGTCTCATACGAACCTCCTGTGAAAGCTCGCAAGGCCATGAAAACTTGTCACCTGAAACACAATCTTAGGTGTTAGCTATTTCGTATCACTTAACCTTATTCTCATCCATGCGAATTCCTTATACACTTATGAAATAGCCAAGAAATATGTAATGATCGACACAAAATGTACACTTCTTAATGGTAGCATATAATTGTTCCTTTCACAAAGCTCCAAATACTTCCCTAAGGTGTTTAGCATGCTCATCAATAGATTTACTATATAAAAGAATGTCATCAAAGTACACCATAATGAAATTATCTAAGGAAGCATGTAGAACATGATTCATAAGTCTCATAAACATGCTAGGTGCATTCATTAACCCAATTGGCATGACTAATCACTCATACAACTCATAGTTTGTTTTAAAGGCCATTTTCCACTCGTCTCCCCCTTTCATGCAGATTTGATGATACCTACTCTTAAGATCAATTTGACAAAATACACAAGCCCCATGTAATTCATTAAGCATGTCATCCAACCTAGGAATGGGATGTCAATACGTTACCATTATATCATTTATAGCTTGCTATCCACACACATACTCCAAGACCTGTCCATATTTGGCACTATTAATATGGGTACTACGTAAGGGCTTATACTTTCTTTAGCCTATCATTTGCTAAATAACTCTTCCACTTGTCACTGAATCTCCTTAGTCTCTTCTGAGTTTATTTGGTACACCAGTTGGTTTGGGATGGCTACTTCGAGTATGAATTTAATTTGATGTTCAATCCCTTTAAATGGCGGCAATCTATGCGGAAACTTCTCTGAAAGAATATCTTGAAACTTTTCCAAAACAGATACAATATTTTTGAGGAGGAAAGATGTGACTTCTTCCATTAAATAAATTTTCTTTTACAAAAGTAAGATCACTCTTTGCTTACTTCTTGTAAGTACTCTCATATCTCTTATCCTTGCCAATATACTACTTTTCTCTCCTTTCTCTTCCCTCTTTTTCTTTGTCACGCTCTCTCTTTCTCCCTACTTGTACACTCTCTAATTCCTTTCCACCCTCTTTTTTTCCTTTTTCTTCTTCATGTCTAGCTCATATTGTTGCTGTAGGTAGCACTGATACTTTTGCACCTCCTTCGGTGTAAGTGGTACAAGTGTACTTTCTTGTTTTTATGATAGAATGTATGCCTATTCACCTTGCCATGGAAGACTACATCTCTATCAAATTTCCATGGCCTCCCTAGCAAGATAGGACTTGCTTACATGGGTACCACATCACATAGTACATTGTCCTTATACTTACCTATCTCAAACTCCACCAACACTTATTTTGTCACCTCTACATTACTACTGTTATGCAACCACTACAATTTGTAAAGTTGGGTGTAGTCTCAAAGTAGAAGTGCAAGTCTCTTCAACAACATTTTATTAGCTGCATTCATGCAACTCCCTCCATCTATAATAAGACTACGCATCTTAACTTTATCCCGACAACTTGTATGGAAGATATTCTCTCATTGTCTCCTCAAATCCTTCCTCCTTTACTTATGCATTTAATGCCCTCATGACCACCAAACTCACACTACTTATCTCCCTGTGAACTCCTTCCTCTACTTCAGACTATATCGTCTCTAATGGTGGGATCTCATCTCCACTGCTACCTTCTTCCTCATTGGTGACTATCTCTCCTTTATCAGTCATTACCATTGTCTGCCCATTCGAACAATAGATGAAAACATGTCCCTTCCCTTGGCACTTGAAAAGAAAAATATCTCGATTAAATGTGTTAGAAGTACTAGGGCTTGGATTTTGTATCTTAAGTGCTTCAACTCGGGGTGTGTCCTAAGGCTTAGGCACTCTAACTACCTTTGCTGGTTGCTTCTCCTCTCAATGGGAAAACTATTGTACAGCTGTGTATGGTAGTTGCTACTATCTACCCCTCCTATTAAGCTGTTTCTTAGTGCCATCTCATTTTCTTTATTGTAATCCTCTACACTCCAACTACCCTAGAACAATGTTTGTAGTCATCTATATACATCTTTGTGGTAATGACTCAGTACAAATCTCTTTCTTATTCATGTTTTTAACTCCTACCAAGTCCCATTAGGATGTTCACCATTTCTCCTACGACTAATGCATACCTGGTCCCACCATAGGATGACGTAGTCTGTGAATTCTAGCATTGCCAACTTTACCTTTTAGGCTTCAGGATACCTATGACAATCAAACACTAACTCCACTCGTCATTCTCACTCTAAATACACATCTGGGTTGGACTTGTCCTAAACATTGATATATTCAATTTTACGCCCATCAGTACCTCATCATCCTTATCTCACCTGTGCCTCTAGGGTATTCTCGAGCTATCAAAATCTTTAAACTCATCAGGATAATCAAAATCCTCATTACCAACATTCCTTCCTCTATGCCGTGACTCATAGTTGGTTTTATTCTAGGCATCGACTCCTCCTGAGGTGCTAGGCTACTTCATGTAGATGCCTATGATGCCTCTAAATTATCTAAGTATCGGTGCTAGCTAACATGTCTGTAAGTTGCTTCAAGCCAAAAGCATTGGTTTCAACAGCTAATTCTCCTAACATTCTATAGATATGTGAAATGAAAAGAGAAATAGGCAAGTGATGCGTTTGCATAGGTGTCCTCTCACCTCACAAGATGTATTCACTCTACTTTTACCTCTTGATCATGTATCACACAAGTTTGGTCAGGAATGCACTTACCAAGTCAATTTCTTATGGCCGACTTGTGCAATCCTAACGAGTTCTCAACAATGCAAGCAACATAACTCCTAAGTAATTGTAAGTGTGTGTAAAGGTGTTGACTTAGGGTTATAGGCTTAATTCAAATGGAATTAGATCAACCCGAAATGGAAAAGTAGGCTAGTGGATCGATCCAGACACAATGAGATTGATCATAGTTGAAAGAACACAGTGTGTGATCGATTTGGGAGCTAAAGGATCAATCTAGAGTAAAAAGTGGCTGCGCGATCGACTTGGAAAGTAGGCACAATTGAGTGCCAAGGGAGGCGATCGACCTGGGTTTTGGTACAAACACGAGCAATTGATCTGCCTTTAAAGGCATGATCGATCCCATGTCTAAAACTCATAAATTTATCCAATGTAACTTTAATTCAATTTCCTTTAGTCCCAACATTCTCCACAAGATAAGGAATAAGTTAGGATGTGAATTCAAGCAAAGATCACAACTTTTGCAATGTTCTTTTTTTTTTCAATGCAAACTCTCCCTTTTTTCTCTTTTTTTTTTTCCTTTTTTGCCTTTTTCAGAAATCAAATCCCACAAACACGTTAATCAACCAGCAATGAATAAATAAATTTTTTTACTATAGCTAAAGGACATAAAGGACAGGATACCAAGAATAGAAAGCTACGAAATGAAAAGATATAAAGTTAATTGATACCTAAACCAGCACCCAGATAAGAACCTGAAACAACTAGCTCTGATGACAACTAATGTGCGTGCAGAAGTGTAAAAATAAGATAGTGGCATAGACTAAAACCCAACAAAATCTGTTTGCTTGAATGATGAAAACGACCTAACGCTACGACATCTAATGAACTCTAGCGAATAAGATGACTAAAACTAACACACCTTGTTAGTTGATACATCATGAATCAACCAAAAACACGCTTGGAATAATTCTATTTGAAATTTATGAGAAATTGATATACCCAAGTTTAAGGAAGAAAGAAGATTGTAATTCAATATTAATAAGCCAAAGATTTCAATAACATAAGCAAGCTCTATTTATAGTGTTAAGGAGCCTAAGAAACCTAAAACTTTTATAGAAATTGACTAAAGTATAAGAATATAACTAAAGGTAGTTTCTAACTATATTCTGGCTATGAGACATCTGTGCACTTGATTTAGATGTTGATCTCATGCCTTCAGGTCATACAAAAAGTGTGTTAAATCGTCCCCAATATTTACGATCATGCCTTGCGAAATCGAGCTCAACTCAAGAGATCATAATTGTAAAATCTCACAATGTTTAGGGATAATTACATCTACACCCCTCAAAGTTTGGCTAAATTACTACTTACCCCCTTTTGTTTTCAAAATGGCCATTACCCCCTCACCTAAGAAAAACATTTCAACGATGACCCACTGTTAGAGTTTCAATAGAAAATTTCCAAAAAATAGCCAAAATTCCCTTCAGCATACAGATACTGATATTGACTGAATTTGACCTAATTTCATGGATGAAACTACCCTTCAGGTCTATAATGATACGAATACAATAGGGTTTGGACCTATTTATAATATGTTAAATAAGTAGGACTAAATTGTAATTTTTTGAAAATGTATACAATAGCCATTTTGTGAATGTTTTTAGCCATTGAGAAATCAACAACTAATCATATCACCCAGAACCAGAAGTCTTCCACAATGAGTAAGTAAAAAGACCAGACCATGTGAATCCCTTCAAAGACCCAAGCCATGAATTCCAAATCTGAATAAACACTCCAACGAAATTCTTACCTTGCAAACACATTTTCAAATTAAAGATGGTGGCAGGGGTCAACCTTCTCCACCATCAAGAAAGTGAAGCATATTTTGCATAGGAAATTTAGAGACAAAGACAAACCAATCATAAGCACTATCTCCGTATTTGTTGTTTTAAGAGATCACTAGCCATACACGTGGAATCTCATCAATTAACAATGAAGGCAAACAAAAGATAATTGTAGAAGCCACAAAAAGAGGCTTCCATTAACTCTTGAATTGAAGTTAATGCAATTATAATTGCACTATGAATCTATTACAATTAACAATTCACTCAAAATAAACATATGAATTGTAAATGTATTCTATAACTCTTCTCTTACTAGTGGAATAATTCATCCTCTTCTTCCAAGTGAAATGGCTAACATATGGACAAGAAAAAGGTAATCTATGATCCTTTCTATGGATATGGTTCAAACTACTACATGATACTATTAGATATCATACATGTTTCAGCTCAAATGGTGACCAAAGTTCCCAAAGTCAGCATACATCTAAAATGGAATATTAACATGTACCGGGCTTCAAGCTATATGTTATTCCCTTGCATCAGTCGTTGAAGGAACTGAACTAATTGAATAACCTTAACACTTATATCATCAGTAGAACCTCCGTTAAGGGCAAAGTAACTAGCTTCTTGCAGGTAGATAATGCTTGTGGCTTGTCTGCATCAATGCATGAAGGTCAAACTACATCTACTACTTCCTGATTGTTGACCTATGAAAGAAAGGCAAAAAAGTTTAGCATTAAATTAGATCATCAAACACCAATTGAGAAAAGACAAATTTTCATGGCTTCATAAATTACCTTATCTCACCACCAAAAGCCAAGATTAAAAACTTGCACTCTAGCTTACTCTTGAACACTTCAGTTTCCTATTCAGTGATCACCCATTTTTTAAAATGACCATCACCAATTGCTCCTAATATGGCAAGAGATCCATGCACTCTACAAAACAATACACATAATATATCAACTAAGCACTACAATGATGTTTAGGTGTACGAGATTAATAAAAAAAATCAATTGAAGCATTATAGTAAATTAATAAAGTGCATTTGTACTCTAATTTCTCGCTTTGTGTCCAAAATGACTGTTGTACATCCATAGCCACAACAATAATCTAAGTAATGCCCAAATAAATTTTGAGAGAGAGAAAGAAAGACAGAGAAAGAAAGAGAGAATACAAGTTTAATCCTGTAAAAGTCCTAAAAAAAATACATGCTTTTAGCCAAAGATTTCTTAGGATGTTGCCAAAGGTTGCCTTCCTTGCACACTGACAATTCCAACCAACCGAGGGTAAAAATTCCTCAGCTCAGCAGTTGGTGGGGGGAGGGGGGGGGGGCGCTGCAAAGGCTAGTTTTGTCGAGGTGAGAGATAGAGGTTTGTTCGAAGAGAAAGGATTTCATGCCTCTTTTTTAAAAAAAAATTCACTCAAGTGCATTTTGGTTAATTCACAATTTAGAATTTTTCAATACCATTTTAATTTTTTTGCCTAAATTGCTCAAGAATATTTCGGTCAATTCATTGCAGTTGGTGGCAAATCTTAATATTTTTCTAAAACGAGGGGGTAATGGTAATTTCAAAAATAAGAGGGGGTAAGTTGTAATTTAGCCAAACCTCTAGGGGTATAGACATAATTATCTCTTAATTTTATCTCAAATAATGTATGCTCTCTTATTATTAATGATTGAGACCTTAATGTTGTTAACTAGGACCAAGATAGTCGATTTGTTTCAAGATTTAAAAAGAGTTCTCATTCTTGAGAGAGTTAACGATATCTTGGAAGCTACCATCCCATCTCAAGGGAAAGGAGTTGTCTTTGAAAAGTATTGCCTCCTGGTTGCTGAGACTAAGGAAAGCGAGACCAAGATAAGAAAACCCACTCTTCCCAACGCCAATGGGAAGGACATGGAATCCAATGCCGTTGTTGACAAATAAAAGAGTTTTCAATGCAACAAAAAGAGATATTAGAGGATGCACTAGGTACCTGGATCACCTAGAAGGTAGCACTAGAGGCATGTAACTTTATTTTGTGAAACATCTTATTCCACTGGTGTGTTCTCTACCTCTTAGATCTTGTATTCAGGTGCATCCTCTCACATTTTCACTTTAAGTCAAGATCTAGTCAAAAGAAGATTGCTTGAGAAGCGAGAGGTAGTAATTAAAGTCAATAGTGAAGTATGTGTTGTAGCTATTGGGTTTCAACAAGTTAAAAGTCAAATTTTAAAACTTTAAAACGATAAATTAGCATCATGCACACAGTAAAATAACATACCAAATTTGTTCCATTTTTGCCATACAACACGCATGAATTGAAAAGTATTGAAAAGATATATAAAGAATTTCCCTTTTAAAATCATGTTCCAATGGGCTCGCTTGTGATCCTTGAGTCATGGCTTTCAAACCTTAGCATCTAATTTTATTTTTTTTTACATAATTAGAATGTTGATGAGCACTTTCTACACTTTAAAACCCCCATTTTGCAAAGCTCTTACACAAACTCTTGGTCAAGAAAGCTTTTTGGTAACAAGAAGAAAGTGAGAGGTAAGCTAGAAGTTTTTCTCTTCTTACTTGATGGAAGGCACATGAATTTTTATGAATTTTTCACATACTTAGAACTCTTCTACACATATATTTATAGTTAAGACCTTAGGGCTCATAAGTGATGGGCTCCATGGACTTTTAGTAATTTCTAACTCATAGACTTTTGTAATTATTAATCTCATTAATAATGGTAGCCCATTCTTCTTAATGATGAATATCCATTAATAATTAAGGCCTATCTAGCCTCTTAATTATTAATGTCTATTAATAATTGAGTCTTAATGAATTTATATCATTCAACTTAATTAATCTCATTAATTAAATTAAAGGTTAGTATGTTTCTAGTTAATAATCACATTATTAATAAATATCATTGGCAGCCAAATAACTTCATTTCTGTCTTGTCCCATTACTTGATATCCATGAATTAAAAGCACATTGTACTTCCAATTAATAATCTTATTAACAAGTACCATTTTAATTTTTTTAGTCCAATCAAGTTGCTACCTAATAAATACTCCACGAGTCTTCTCAAGTGTCATTTACTTCCCATCAATTTAACACTCATCACACATTCCAACCTTTTGTGTGTGACTCTCTAAATTCATTCTCAACAAGCAACGAACATAATCAATGATATAGATGAAGCACAACCAACAACCCATATCAATTAAGTTGAAGTGAAGTGAATCACAATTAAGCCTCTAGGTCATAAAAATCATGTGGTATAGACCTTTTGTCTTACTTTACTTTAACCGAGCGAGAGCCATATATTTAGTCAAACTCACAAATTTGGTTATATAACCAATTGATATTGCCTCCTGAGACTAATGTTTCTATTGAAAACTCCTCTCCAACCACACATTACTTTGACTAAAGATTTCCATCTCATAAATCATCAATTGCATAAGACAAATGTCTTATTCGCTTGAAACGAGAGAAATATCTTATTGAATACATACTTGCCTCCATACGTAGTTATACAATGACATGTTCGGTTCGTGATCTTATCCCATATTAGAATAGATATAGATATTAGCCTTTAATGCCCTAATGCATATTGACCTTCATACACATAAGACAACCATCTTGTTTGAAGTCTAAGGTCCACGTGCACTTAGCACTATTATGAAGTAGGACATTGATAGCTAAGAGTAAACTCCATGCGTTTACTGCATTCTATGATTCATTGTCTAGATGCATCATTAGAATGCTCATTCTCTAATAACGCATCCATACACATGTATTCTTAGTATCTTATATTGAATGGCATGACACTCACATACAAATACAAACTAATGTCCTTTAGAGTGTTTATGACTCACGAACTGGTTTTAGTTATTAAGTATTAAGACAATCTTGTATTCATATTCATAACACCTAATAAATAAGATTTCTTAATTCAATTATACTAGACCATGCAATACTTTACACCATTTATGAAAATACTTTACACCATTCAAGATTTTCATGCATGAAAATTTGTCATAATATTGATATAAATAAATCAATATTTTATTAATTAATGTGAGTGTGTACATATACAACTATAATTGCCCTAACATCCCTCATTAACTATTGTGATTGGTTAGGAATATATTTTTTAGAGATAATAAGTGCTAAATTTATTATCATAATAAATTGGTTGGCACCGACTCAATTGGAAATGGCCTATTTTACTTAAGTTTGGATAATAAGCCTGTTATGAATGCAATGACAAACAAGCATGCTAGGTAGGGATGGCCTAAATCCCAAGAAACTATGGCATCTTAGACTCGGTCATGCTGTAGAAGCTAGAATTAGTGAGTTGAAGAAAGATGAGATTATTAGCCCAATAAGAGACAAGCCTTATCCAACTTACGAATCATGCATCTTAGGCAAGATGGCCAATAGTCTATTTGATGGGCACTTTGAGAGATCAATATCAGTGTTGGAGTTAGTGCACATCAACATTTGTGGAACATTTAATAAAATGGAAAGGCGAAGATTCATTACTTTGTAACTTTTACCAACGGCTTCTCTAGGTATGATTATGTGTACATGATGAAGTACAAGCACACATCTTTTGAAAAGTTCAAAGAATTCAAGTTTGGTATAGAGAAACAAACTGGAACGCATGAAAAGGATATTAAGATCGAATCATGATGGAGAGTATATGAGTATCAAGTTTGTAGAATTCCTCAAAGTATATGGCATTATGTCACAATTCAAAACACCAACAACTCTTTAATTGAATGGTATAGCTGAGCGTAGGAATCAAACTCTACTAGACATGGTTTGATTTATGATGAGCTTGATTGATTTGCCCATTTCTTTATGAGGACACACCCTCTTGACAGCGACCTACGTCTTGAATAGGATTCCCTTTAAGTCCATTCCTTCAACCCCACATGAGATGTGAAGTGGGTGGAAGTTGAACCTAAAGCATATCAAGATTATAAGATGCTTAGCTTGCCTTAAGAATAGTAAGACGGATAATTTAAAGACAAGGGCTGTAATGAGCCACTTTGTTGGATATCTTAAAGAGTCTATAAGATGTGAGTTCTACCTACCTAAAGACAAGGATTGTCATCAGTTAGCAAGCACACTTTTTTGAAGCAAAGTTCACAGTGAACCCATAAGGCAAATTTCTATTCAAGAGCAACCTTCTACGATGTAACTGTTGCAACGATTAGGGAGAAACTCTCTAGCACCAGAAAGATTTGGTTACATTCTAAAGAATAGACAAGACTTGTTTGTTATGGGAGATAATGATGATAGTGATGATCCATCTACCTTTGATCAAGCAGGGGTGGACAAAGACTGTACTAAGTGGGTAGAGACTATACAATCGGAGATGGATTCTATGTATGTGAACTAAAAATGGACCATAGTATATCCACCTAAGGGAATAGTTCTCGTCGAATGCAAGTAGATCTACAACTACAAGGCAAAGACCTATAAGGCCATGCTTATGGTGAAGGGCTATTGTCGAAAGAAGGGAATTGACTATGAGAAAAACTTTGCACTAGTAGCCATGCTTAAGACTATTTTAATTTTGCTCATGATAGCCACCCATTAGGATTATGAGATTTGGAAAATAGATATCAAAACTACTTTCCTCAATGGCATACTTGAGAAAGACATTCATATGGTGCAATCATGTGGTTTTGAGGTCCAAAAGGAATCTCATAAGTTATGCAAGTTTAAAAGATCCATTTATGACCTTAAGCAAGTATTAAGGAGTTGAAAATTTCATTTTGATAGTGTAATCAAATCATTTAGCTTCATTAAGAACGCAGACGAAGCATTTGTAAGTAAAAAGGTTAGTGGGAGTGCCATAACATTCTTGGTATTGTATGTAGATGAGATATTGTTGATTGAGAATGATGTTGGGATGCTAACCTCAATCAAAAACCTAGTTATTCAGTATCTTCTTCGTGAAAGATTTAGGAAAAGTGACCTATATCTTGAGCATTTGCATTTAGAGAAATAAAGTGAAAAGATTGTTAGGTCTCTCCCAAACCTCGTACATAGACAAGATATTGAAAGAGTTCAATATGGAAGCCCCTTTAATAGTGGAATGCTACCATTCAGGTGTGGTATCCATCTTTCAAAATCTATGTGCCCAAAGATGGTTGATAAGAGGAGGAGCATAGAATTCATTCCATATGCTTCAGCTATTAGGAGCCTAATGTATGCAATATTATGTATGAGCCTAGATATCACCTACACTGTAAGTTTTACAAACAGAATTCAAGCGAATCTTAGTAGAGAACATTAGAATGCTATCAAGTGTATCCCGAAGTACTTGAAAATGAATAAAAACATGGTACTTCTATATAAAGATAGTGATCTAAGAGTAAACGGATATATCAATTCTGACTTTACATTTGATAGAAATTCTATCTTTGAGTTTATTTCCACTCTTAATGAAGAAGCAGTTAGTTGGAAGACTCTTAAATGGAACACAACTGCAGACTACACTACTAAAGGCTTAGTACATCACAACATGAGGCCGTTTGGATAAAGAAGTTTGTGGTGAAACTTTAGGTGGTTCTAAATGTAGATTAGCCATTGTCACTTTAGTGTGACAACAATGGTACGATCGCACAAGCAAAAGAACCAAGGTCTTATTAGAAATCCAAACACATAGAGAGGCTTTATCATATTATTCAAGAATTCATTGGAAAGGGTGACATAACTATGTAGAAAATAGTTTCAACGCATAATGCTGCTGACCCACCTACTAAGGTAATGATTCAAGTGTAACTGAATCGTTATCTTGAGACGATGTGTATGAGATACCATAACAATTACCTTTAACACTATCAGCCTTAGAGTACAAGTAGAAGATTATTAATGATATGCCCTCTAACGCTAATAGACAATGAGGGATATTGGATATATTATAGTTGTATATGTACTCTTTCACATTAATTAATAAAATATTAATTTATTCATATCAATATCATGGTAAATTTTAACACGTGTAAATCTTGAATGACATAAAGAATTACATGTACCTATGTAATTGAGTTAAGAAACCTTATTCACAAGGAGTTATGAATATTGACACGAGGTTGTCATACTAATCAATTGCTAAAATTAGTCCGCAAATCACAGATACTCTAAAAAGAATTAGAAAATTGATATGACTTACATGCCTTGTATTTGTACAGTGAGTGTCACGCTCTTCAATATAAGATATTGAGAATATGTGTGTGTAAATGTATTATTAAAGAATGAGTATTTAGACATTGAATCATTAAATAAAGCTAACACATGGACTTCACTCTTAGCTATCAATGTCTTACTTCGTGATCGTGTTAAATGCACATAAACTTCAAACTTAAAACAATATAGATGTCTTATGCGCATGACAATCAATATGTCATTGGGGCATTAAGAGCTAATATCTATCCAAGTATGAGATAAGGTTGTGAGCCCAACATACCGTTGCTCGAATCTATGTAGAGGCATTTGTCCGTTCAATAAAGGGCTTGTCTCCTCGTAAGTGAATAAGGTGTTTAACCTATATAGTTAATATTCCATAAGACAGAAATCATTGACTAAGGTAGTGTGTAATAAAAAAAGAGTCTCATGAGGTAATATCAATTTGTCATATATGAGTGAGTTTATGAATTTGATTAAATTCATTACTCTCGTTCAGTTGGAGTAAAGTAAGACAAAACGTCTATCCCACATTGTACTTAACTACTTATGATCGAGAGAATTCATTATAATCCATTTCACTTTATTTTAATTAGAATATGATATAGGTCATAAACTAGATATTACCCATATTCCTTGAACGCTACTTGTTGCTAATTAAAAATAAATCTAGAAAGTCTCACACAGAAAGTTAGAATTTATGATAAGTGTTAAATTAATAGGACCTGGACGAGTCTAGAGAACATTTGTGGAGTATTTGTTTGGTTGTAATTATACTAGACCAAATACATTATCATGGTGCATGTTAATAAGGAAATTATTAATTGGAAACACAATCGACCTTTAATTAACGGAGATCAATTACAACGGCAAAACATAAATGGAGTTATATAATTCTTATCATGTTTATTAATAATGTGATTATTAATTAGAAACTTAATACCCTTTAATTTGATTAATGAGATTAATTGAGTTAAAGAATATAATTCCATTAAGCCTCAATTATTAATAAAGATTAATAATTATGAAGAAGTTAGATGGGCCTTAATTATTCATAGAGATTAATAATCAAGAGGTACAGCCAAAATTATTAATGAGATTAAAAATTAAAATGTCAGTGGCTTAAAAATTACTAAAAGTTTATATAATAAGTTCACCGCTAATAATCCCAAGTATTTTAACTATATATACATATTTACAAGAGTTCTAAGCACGAAAAAAATTAGAAAAAAATTTCTTATACCTCCCATCAAGTAAGAAGAAAGAAAGTTCTAATCCCGCTTTCTCTTTCTTCTTGTCATTAAAAGTCTTTCAACCCAAAGGTATTTGAATAAAGGTCTCATAAAAAGTATTTTGCAAAATATGAAGGTACTCATCAACATTTTAATTATGTAGACAACTAGAGATTAAAATTCAAGAGCTACAACTCAAAACTCACAAGCACTCCCATTGGAATGCAACTCCAAAATATACATTCTTTACATGTCTTTTTAGCATTGTTCAGTTAATGTTTATTGTATGATAAAAACAAAACAGATTTGATACGTTATTTCGCTTCGCTATGCGTATGTTGTAGTTTTATAGTTTTAAAATTCCAAAATTCCTGATAAACCAGTTGAAACCCAAGCCTAGGTACCCTCCATGATTCTTCTAAAAGTCCACAAAGCACTGTGTGGCGTCGTCCAACTTTTTTTGCAAAGCAAGGCTAACTCGTTTGAAATAATTGCCTATTGAAACGGACTTTTTATTAAAATAAACCGTCTGAATAAAGTGTGTTGAATTGCAGTATATTGAGACTAAGTTGTCTGACAGTACAAGGCCCAGCGACCTTTTAAGAAGGCCATTCATGCTCAAAGAGAGAGTATATTCAGACCTAAAAACGATAATAAGAAAGCTTTTAGTGTAAAAAAATATATATATGTGTAATATCTTTTACTATAAAGAAATTTAGCAAAATATCAAATAGCCTCACTTAATAGTGAAGTGTCAAAAAATTCAAATTTCCATACAGAAATCTATTATGCCAAATTTCAAACCGCCTTAAGTATAAAGTGCCAAAATATTTTTAGACAGTGGTGTTGCACCGGAAAAATTCTAACAGGTGTACCTAAATGCTTAGGGCACTCATGTCGACCCGTGCGACGGTCTACAAACTCAAAAAAGTCTGAAGGCACCCAATTGACCAACTTCGAATTAGAGTTTAGCCCAAAGGACAATTTTGTCCAAATACATTCACTGCTCTACATAATTTTTGCAAAAATAATTTATATTTTTCTTACTATAATAACGTTTTGCAAGTTACTGTTGAAGCATGCTGGGAAGTTGAAGGAACTCTTATCTAGCACTAGCTCGAGGCAATGCTTTGAATTCTCAAAGGAAATTCAAATTGTGAAATTGCACATATTGATTAATCTCTCTAAGTGCAAAATTCAATTTTTGCCCTTTCTTTGAGGTGTGTGTTGATGTGTTCATAGCCATTTGCTATTATTCGCCCACCCAATATCAATAATCTAAGAATGCATCAGTTATTAAACAACTTTTAACTCTTTATATATCGTTTTTAGTCTCTTTTTTAATTTTTATTTATTTCATTCAATGTTTCTAAAATTTAATTGTTTATTTTTTTTTCCAAAATTTTCCTTGTTGATTGTTTCTCGAATCTCATGAGTGAGCCGATTTTTAATTTAAAAATGTTATTATTTCATTTATATGCATAAACATTGAATTTCTATCAATCTTAGTTATTATATTTTATTTCAATTCCCCCTTTAATTAATTTAATTTTTATATCTTTATATTTTATTTACATTATAAAATGTTAATTATCATTTAAATAATTATACGTAACTTTTATTGCTATTCGATAGAGGTCTAAGTAACCACTTTATGATTGTCAAATGTTACTTAACTAACATGTTCCTTTCCTTTTATATTTTCTCATCTTTTCTATTTTTATATTTGATTCATTTTATTTCTTTTGATTGTTTCTCTCTTCCAAAATTTTACTCTCTCTCTCGTTTTGTAAAAAGTTTCTTAAAAAATTTTAACTTATAAATTTCATTTATTATTACAATTGTCAAAAATTTTATTTTATTAAATTAATAAAATCATATAATTTTTTTAATCGCGCGTGCACGGAGTGTGCCATGTTTATTAGTTATATTATTAAGCTTATGAATGTGAATAGCCTCTTTTGATTGTTAACGTATAATTGTTAAAATCCCAATTTTCATTTTCTTCTCTCGCCGTTTTACATTTCCTCCGAAACTGTCGATTTTAATACCTTTTTAATTTATGTTCTCCACCCTCAACTTTATTTTATTAAATCTTGATCCTCTATATACTTTTTACTGTCATTATCCATCTCAAACACTCATTTGTTACTTTTTTTCATTTCAATTTTCCCCCACCAAATTTAATTTTTTCTTTCATTTTTATTATGTTTCAAATGTTAATTCATTCTTCTCTTCATGTATTTTTAACTTTTATTTATTTCTCTTGTGTATTTTATGTATTTTTATTCACTTTTCTTTCATTTTCAGTCTAATCCACATTTGACCTTTTATGGTTTTTTTTCGATAATTTTATCCTTAGATAATTTTGCTTTTATATTAAAATATAGCTTTAGAAAAATCATCAAATATCAAATACTTTTCTTCAATATATAATCAGTTTTTAACCAATTATTATAATTAAAGTATACTAATCAATATAAATTTATTTTATTTATATAATTTTATTTATGAAATAGTTTTCTGTGACTGCACATGCAACAGAAGTACAAAGTGCTAGTGTATTTGAATAAATAAACAGTAGAGTGATGCACGTCTGCTTTTTTTCTTTTTGTTATTATTTATGCACATGAATGTCATTCTTTAAAAGTATTACAATTCAAGCTCATTAACTAATTTAGGGGCCAAATAATTTCATTAACTATACATTGGACAATTTTACATTGTGGCTGG
Source organism: Avicennia marina (assembly GCA_019155195.1). NCBI lineage: Eukaryota > Viridiplantae > Streptophyta > Magnoliopsida > Lamiales > Acanthaceae > Avicennia > Avicennia marina. The sequence continues at coordinate 10,024,998 of CM032767.1, forward strand.
TCCAAATCAATCGTGGCAAGTTAATATTTGTATAATACTAGTTAGAAGATTATACTAAGCTAGCTCCCTTCAAATAGCACAGAAAAAATTACTTATATTATAGTAATCCCCCTTAATAAAAATTTAAAAAGTTCTGATTACGATAAAGATTTGATTTGCTTTTAATTTCAGAAAAATGTTTGAGCATAGCGTTATACGTATTACAATATTTAAATATTTTACTTCCAAAAAAAATTAAGGTGCTAAATGAACTAGAATTAGGTTAGTTCCAACAAAATGAAAATGAGAAATTAAACCTAACTTTAAACTAGCTCTTTCATATTGAGCAAGTACTATGCATGCTTTGGCACAACACAAAATACTGTTGTGCTTCATCAATTTATGGCAAGTTCGAAGTTTGATGCAATATAACAATAAAAAATAATGATATACAAAAAATTGCACATATAAATATTCTTACAGTTAATGTACATATGAGTATAAGAAAATATAATTCTGTTAGTAAATTAAAATTCGATTAAGTATAATTATCACAAATTAACTAAGCAAAATCACATATCAAGATGTTACATTCTGATTAATTATATCATCCATTGTCATAATTCAATTATATATAGATAAGACAAACAACTTTAAGTTTATTTTATTCCTACAATCGCTTGGTGCATGCGAGTCCAACTATAAGCGCTCAGACCACCCGTTAGGATTGAAAAGTTTTGAAACTTAGTGTGAGAAAGAAAAGGACAAAAGTAGCATATAAGATACATGGTGATTTTAAAACTTCACTATAACAAATGTATTTGTACAAACTATACAATCAAACAAAATTTTTAACACTATAATGTTTTCATACCCCACCTATATAACAAAAAATACAAACTCAAAAAAAAAAATAATAATAAGACTCTCCTGAACGTTCTTACTATTTATCCTTTTAGAATTCACCTAGAGTCTAGACAATACAACGAGATTTTTTCTCTCAGAAGTTTTGGACTTCTTCTAAATTACTCTCAAAATGATACAACTCTTTGGATTCTCTTGTCTATTTCTCACGCTAGAAACAACTTGGATGGATGAATTGAACAATGAAATTTCACCGCTATCTACAAGTGTTCGAATAATATCTCTTAAGCACCACTTCTGGTAAGTCTCGCTCCTTTGTGTCACTTAAGCGAGCCAACAAGCAATTAGTTATTGCTTCTTTTGCTGCTTAAGTTATAGGCTAATTTTAACTATTGCTTGACTATTGATTAAGCGAGCTATAGGTAACAGGCGGCAATTCCTATTAGTTTGAACTCCATATCTAGCACTAACAGTGTTTGACACGAGCGTCAAGTCAAAACAAAAAATGTTTGTTAAGCATTAGATACAAATTGAAGATTATAAGCTCTAAGAAGTCAAGAAGAACCTTGAGCATAAGTTTCAAAGAAATTTTGGATATTTTGAGAAGTCTTAGAGGTCAAAATGAAATTCATGGATCATTTTAGTGCAAAACAATGATGAAAATAGCTATGGAATGGTATTAAGATCAATCTCAAAGAAATCCCAATCGATTCGACTTGAAGCAGGTTGACTTAGACGCTATTTCGGATATTCCGCGATTACGATTGTGCAAGGTTGCACTTGATCGCAAGCACCCAATATTATAAATTCAGTATGTAGCGATTATGATTTGATTAGTTCTGGATCACCCTAGACCAAGCCAAAGGGTGCGCACTCTATCCCACAACGTCCAAATCGAGCTTGACTATGACTTGGAGCCTAAGAATTGTATTTGAACTAAGATTTCTTTCCAATTTTCATTCCTAATCTTTCTAAAACACTTATGGATGACTTTATAAGGTTGTTAAGAATTCCTAACATTATATAAAGGACCCTTGTTTATTTTTTAGAGAACTTTTTGGTAATTTTTATGAATAATTTCATTTATTTATTTATTTATTTTTGATTGAGTATGCCTCAATTCTTGTGAATCCAACATTCCAAATTGAGTTGTTCTAAATGTTTCTTAAATTAATTCATGATATATCAACCAACAAGACATATTAGTTGTTGTTGTTTTGTCGTTGGAGTTCACCAAAGATAGTTGTGTTGATAGAAAAGGTATACTCATATCTATGAAAAAAAATGAAAAGAAAAAAATCCCTATAATGTATATATGTAGTCACGTCGTCACGGCGGCTTATTATTCATTTGACGTCTTAATAAATATTTCAAATTGGAAGATGAAATATATTACTCAGAAAAATATTCGTATGACTTCATGATCATAGCCGTTTGCCATGAAAAATATCATACATGGGAGGGAATTTCTCCCCACCACCACTTAGAGGGTGTTTGGGTAAGTTTATTAACATCTCAAAATATTTTATAAAATATATGGAATTTTAAAGTCCCTCTCAAGTATTTGGTAATTTTTTATAAAAAAAAATTATAAATTTTAAAAATAAAATATTCGGAGTTCATAAACTTTCTAAAAATAAGTTTACTATTTTCAACTTATTTCTACCATCTTATAAAAGACTTTATATTATATATTGAAAATGACATAAATATTCATAAATTATATTTTATTAATGATATTTAATTTATTTTTATCATTATTATATCAAATAATTTATAATCAACTATAATTATAAATTTCAGCAAAATATTATAAGATAATCTTAAAACTTCTATCTAAACATTTTATTAGCTTATTTTTGAGATAAAATTTATAAATTTATAAATTTTGAAAATATCTTGTTAATTACAACAATTAAAAAAAAAAAAGTTTAACCAAACACCCTCTTACTCTCTCTGTCATGCGTAATTGGCCACTTGTCTGCATTTTATTGATTTGGACGTTGTAAAGAGTGTGTGTTGGATGTATATTACGCAAGTCTAGATCCTTATTGTCAAGATTCCTGTATAATACATCAAGGCCGTGCTAACAATTAATAACAATGACAATGTGTAATAAACTATTTTATCTAAATTCATTAAATTCTTATTATTTGATTAAATCACTTAATATATTAAATATTCTATATAAAATTAAAAAATTATAGGATAAGTTATTCTATTTTTGACTTGTGAAAAATAATAAAGGTGTCATGGTTCTTTTATAAATAATTAAAAAGACTATTGTAATCTTATATCATTAATTGAATTATATGCATAATAAGACTATAATGAACAACTAATTATAATCACCTTAAATGATCAAATTTACTGAATATAATTGTTAAGAATTAATTAATTCATGTAACTTTTTTTATCCTTTAAAATAATCTTTTTAATTATAATCCCATCAAACAATAGCCCAAGAGGTAATATTAAAAAACTTCAATTACCAACTTTTTTGAATGCTTATATAATAAGTGTGCACGCTTACTATTTGATTTCTAAAAGTTTTTAACAATTTTTCTTGCAGGCTATGCTTGATGGGTCCACTTTCAGTTAGAATTATTAGAAAAAGAATAAGTTCTTATTATGATTAAATAATACAGAAGAACCCAAAGCCTTCTCACGAGCATGAAAATATTTGATCTTTAAAAATTATTATAAACACATTTAAACGAATCACCAATTTTATTTAGATGTTATTACTCAGTCGATGACGTAACTCAGCTTGGGAGAAAATAGATGACTTGTCGTATGCGTATATTGTATTGATATCGTCACTTGATAAGTTTGGACCCCTTGCTAACGTTAGGATTTTCAATGTTCGGAAGTGGGGTTTTCTCGGGACATGATAGTTGAGAAGATTATGATAGATATGAAAATTATAAAATGTAAAAGGTAGAAAATTTAAAATGAATTGAATTTGAATATTTCTATATATATTTAATATATGAAAATAATTAAAAAATATAATAGAATATATATTTATAGAGTATATATATGAAAGTGAATATATGCAATGCATGTGTTGATTTGATTGTAAATAGGTATAATGATTGAAAAATAATTATTTGATTATATGTAAAATAGACAATTTTTAAATTTAAATTTAGATAAAAAATTTGTATGATATTATTTTTAGTTGATAAAAATTTGAATGGGTGGGGATGGTTTAAAATGAAGAAACAAAACAAAGCCTTAATTTTTGGTTTAGGACCCTTGAGACAGTGCTCGTATATAATTGTTGACCCAAAGTGAATAGCATACATATTGAGTCCTCATCCCTCTTTTTAAAACAAAGAGAAAAAAGCAAATAAATAATGAAAACTCACACGGTAACTGTTACTACCAATACTAGAATTGGGCAAATTGCTGTTGTTTTTTTAATATTTCTTAAAGAAATTCTATGAACATTGAAATATTGGACAAGAATTAATTAAAACTGTTGGGTAAAAAGGGTGGCTGAAAAAAAAATTCATTTAGATGAACGAAACCCACTTGGCCGCCATATTCATTTTTCGTGATCTGTCAGATTGATGACTGGTGTCAGACTTGGAAATATTTGGGCTCAGTTTCCGTCTCGATTTTTTTTATCTTTTTATCATATCAAAGTACACACCCACCAAAAATACCACAATCAGAATAACATTTCTTTTTTCTTTCTATATATTTGTAAATTTCTGAAATAATTTTCATACCCAACGAACCCACACATTGAAACACGGCCTGAACAACTTAAAGTATGTTGTGATAAGTGCTACATACTATGGGTCAAAGGGTAATATTAACAACAGTTAAATTAGAGTGTACTTTGTAATATGGTCATACGTTATCATCAAATATTATTTTGATGGTAAAAATGCTTTTTCAAGATTGAATTATATGTTAGTAATCCATACCAAACAGACGCGGATATCAAGCATAGCAATTCAGTTTATAGATGTCTATATTTGTAAAGTGTTAAATAGTTAAAATTTAAAAAATACATGATTTTTTAATTTAAAGTTTTATACTCGGATGCTTGTGTCGCGTATATCTTAATTGCCATTATTTGGCACAATCCCGATAAACTTTTGTTACATGAGTGTTGCACCATATGTTATATGAAATTTTTTTTTTTTTTTTTTATTGAGTTATCAATGTGGGAAGGAGTCTACTTATCAAATCTATAGAGATTTTTTAAATTTGATGATAATTTCTTAAAAAGTTCTTGAAATATTTTTGAAATTCTTGAAATATTTCTTTACTTTATTATTTTAAATGTTCTTTGCATTTTTAATATTAATATAATTTATTTTATTAATTAAAATACTATAATTTATAAGGACAATTATACTACTGTTCCCTGGAATTTAAGGTATGTTCAACAACCTTTTCTTCCCTGAATTACTTTTTTGGTTAATAGTTTAGTTCATCCGGCTAATGGATAGTTGGAAAATGATGATGCTAATAAAACAAATCATGTTAAAATTCAATTTTACTTTTAATTGGTTTATAAGCTAGTTGACCAATTTTTTTTAAGAGGATGCATGTAAAAAGCCCGGACCTCAAGAGAAGGCTGTAATTATCTCTTTATAACTTCTTAAAATATATTATTCATATTTTTTTGAGAATGTTGTTAAGAAATATTATAAAATTTAAATTTTATATTTTTTCAAAAAATATAAGTCTTTATCTTCAACCTTTAAAAAAATTTAAAAATTATATTTTGAAATTTCAAATTTAAAATTTAGAAAATAAATTTTCTAAGATCTTTAGACAGTAAATTAAAAAGTTAAATATTGCTATATGTATAATTTATATTTCGTTTAATAATTTTGTACTTTTAAAATTTTTATATATTTCAAACATTTTATAACAAAGGCATACCTATAACATTTATTTTTACATAATAAAATGATTTCTAATTTATAATGAAAATAGAAAAAAATAACATTTATTTTATAGGAGCAAAACTTTTATTTTCTAACTCATAAAAGTAAATTTAAAATTTCAATTTTAAAATTTCCTAAAAATGAAAAATAAAGATTTATATTTTATAAAATTAAAAACTTCAAAATCTTTTATTATGCCAAATATATTATTTGAATAATAAAATATATATATCTTAAGAATCATATTTCATAAAATAAAAATTAAATTTAGAATATCTTCCAATTAAGATATTATAATATATTTTTGAAATATATAAAGTATTTAAAAAATAAGTTTTGTAAAAAAATATAAAAAAATATATTTATATTTTTAAATTTTTTACATGTAAACTATAAAAAATAAAAAAATATATACCTAAATAGGTAAATGAGTCATTTCACAATTTACAAACTTTGGGTTATTTTTATTACATTTTATTCCTTTAAACTATTGACATTTTGGCCTTTAATTCAATTTTTGTTTCAGTCAAACATAATCAATACAATAAAGGTCTTTGTAATTCTTTATGCTTAAGGAGATGTAGTTGTATATACCCTAAACTCACAAAAAAATAGTATAATTGTCCCTAATTTATAGTTTATATGTAAATTCTGCATATACATAGAGTATGCAAATTTTACTAATATACATATACATAGAAAAATTATTTATTGAATATAAGAATGTCGAAATACAGTAAATATTTTTAGATAAGTAAATAATAGTCCCAAGTAAAAAAAGTGGAGTGACTTTTAATGAGTCGGACAAAGTGTTCAACTTATGCAAAGTTCGTGATTACTGTGATATTTTGATGGGAAGTAAATCATATTTTGGTAACTCCATACAAGAATATGTTATCGACAAATTAAATAACATATCTATATTATATTATTATTTATGGTTGTACAAAAGATATTTACATAATTACCTTTATGTTAAATATTTTTATTTTTTCTATCATTTTCTTCTCTCTTTTCATCTAACTTATAATTTATATTTATATATTCTCTCAAATTTTATAATATTTTAATTTTTTTAATCTTTCATTATTTTTTAAATTTAAATATTTTTGAACAATGTAAAATCACATATTTTTCTTTCATTTTTTATTTTTCTTTTTTCTCTTAAAATTTTTTCTTGACATTTTTTTATATTACTACTTCAAATATTCTTTGTACTTCTTAATATTTAAAAAATTTTATTTTTATTAATTAAAATATAATAATTTTATATTTTTTGAATAAATCCACACGCGCGCGCGCGTAGAGTGTACAAATTTTACTAGCTTTAAATAATGTACGTAAAGATTTGTGATTCGCCTAATCGCCAGTTCAACCGTTAAGAAATAACAACATGACTTACCCGAATTGTTCAATTTGAAAAAGTGTATGACCTGCTGCACTTCAAATTTTTACAAACTCCTTTACATTATATCGGAAAAATTTTTACGACTTAACCAATGGGACCCAACATAGGGGAACCCTAATCAAGACATTGGCATCTTTTACCGACAACAATCTGAGTTTGACGGGTGTGAATGGGTCATTGGTGTTTTCTCTGTTAATTTAAGCTTGAGGTTTGAAGTCTAAGCCTTATTTCCAAAATTTGAGTCCAAATTTTGCACCTACAAGATTTTTTTAAATCTAGAAAATCGATAAATTGATATGGAAAATAGTCTTTTTCTTTACTTGAAACGACAGATCCCATGTTCCCCAACATGTACGAAGAAAGAATTCGTGGCAGACGGAATTGTAGATATTAGTTCATTGAAAATGTTGTTTTGTACATACATGCACAATAATTGGTTGTTCCGTGCCAAAAGTTGACGTTGGCTGCACACACACATAAATGATAGTCACCAATTTAGGCTTCACCAGGGTTGACGTTTTCTTAGGAGTAATCCACGTTTCATTCTCAGGGCGAACAAAAAATCTTTACAGCTATAAGTTCATGACAGCAACTGCTTCAAATTTCAAATCCGAAGACAATTTAGATTTAAATTACTCGTGATAAGTCGGAGAGTTGAAACTCCCTAAATTCCCACGTTACGCGTCGAATCCATGACCTTTTCTCTTGCTGCAAGATCACGGAAACATCCCGGGCTCTTGCACTGATTATTCAAAGACATAAAATGTGAAGTATGCATGGGACCTTTTGGTCTTTTAGTATATCATTTAAATTATCATTGTTTAATAAATTCAATTATAACTTCTCTATCTCCTCAACTGTGCAAAAAGACAAATAACTGAATAAATAAAATAGGAGTTTTCGTCGGTAAATACGCTATATATAGAAACAACTTTAAATAAATTTCTTGAGATACACACTTCGCTAAATTTAACTGTAACCAATTCCCTCCATTAAGGATGACAAAGCAGGAATGGGGTGGGGGATCCCTCTCGTCTCTTGCCTCACTGTCAAAAATCTTCCCTATCCCCACCCACCTTTCTTTACATGTGTTGGCCAAGAGAAAAAAGAAATTTAATTTTGAAATTAAGGGACTAATTGTTTTATAAGAATAAGTACTACTCTTTTTATATCTATATAATTAATTAACAAGATTAGTACAGTAGACAACAATACTCAACCTCTACATTAATTCAAACGAAAAAACCCTATATTTTTTTTTCCATCTTTGTATATTGTGTTAAATTTGGGTTAGCAATATTTTACAATTTTTTTTATCATGAAGATAATATTAGGTTCTATAAGAAAATGCATAATTTATCATAATTGGGAAGTGTATTTATTTGGAGTTACATTTTAATAGATTTCTTTCTTTTAATCTTTTTGGATTGATCAAATTACTAATTAAATTCACTAATTTTAAATTAATTAAGTACAAAATTATATACATAATTAATTACTTGACAATGCATATAAACTAATTGTTAGTTCATAATTTGTTACTTAAATGATATATTTATATGTATATAGTATAAAAAACCATACACAATATTTGAAAAAATGGAGGATGGGCAAAGAATGAGGCACGATTATATTCTCCCATCCCTTGTTCCATTTGAAAGCAAGGAGAGAAAATCCTCCCTTGCCCCTTCCCGCTCCGTTTTGCTGCCATCCCTATCCTTTGTATCCTAATGTTATATATATAGATTTCATTTAAATAGTTTATTTATTAAATTTTTTTTTTTATCTTACACGCAAAAAATGTGCCAAAAAAACCTAGTTTTTAAGTATTTTTATTATGCAAATTAAATTGATCTTCATAACCCTTAGGAGACACCACAACTTGAAATTGAACTTTGAACAACATATATAATAAAAGAAAAAGTTAATAAATCCACTTAAAATCTTTATTCAGATTCTATAAATCCACATATATGTAAGTATAATTTATATCGAAAGAAATACAGTTCATGTGGGATGAGATGTAATTTTATCACCCCTCCTCATGACCGAGAAGTGAGGGGCTTGCAAGCAGAATTCCTGTAGATTCCCCGATCAACTAGTTATTACTTGCCTTCACATTGCCAAAATTGACTAACAAAAATTATTGGAGGGATATATAAATATATAATGTATAATCCTTTTACAAATAAATTTATGTTTTATCCCAGTGTCATTCAGGTGGGCATCGCGATGTGGTCCTAACGAAATGATAGACGAAGCAGTTTGGGATAGACGCCGCCATTAACTCCCAAAATTATGCAGGTTCACATTATGTGTAGAAATATTTACACATCTTAGCGTTTCAAGCCCTTTTTAACATTATATCCATTGCAATTTATGCCTCATATAATGTCTCATTTGGGCAACAAACTAGTTTAGGATTTAGTTAAAATTACAAGTGACTTCTTCTATGGTTAAAAAATACAACACTCATAACCCTAATCGTATTAATTAGGTACAATTGCAAAAAATGTCCACCAGACGAGTATGATTATTGCTTATAAGCTTTCTTTATTTCACAATTAGAGTAGAGCGCCAATATCATGTATAGTGTTTTTGTCGATAAAAGAAAAAATTTGAGTCTTGTTTGGATACTTATTTTAGTGGAGACACAAATTAGTGTAATAATTTAAAAATAATATAGAAGTAAGAAAAAGCACAAGAGATAAAGAAGAGTTATTTTAAAAGTAATATATTTGAAAATGTCATATTTCATGCGATCAAGAATAATGGCAAATTCATCCAAACGTAGTCTAATAAAAATATTCTATTATATTTATCATTTAAAATTAGACTACATCGCGATCCACGGCACGGCAAGCGTAATGCCGATATTGCATTGCTAGAGCGAACATTCAGCTATGCTTGGGAAGGGCGTTTTGTGGGGAAGTGACGTACGGTGGCTGTGATGTAATGGTTATTATAATTGTAAAGAAGTTTTTGACACGGCGCATGGAATGATTTATTTAAATTATATATTTTAAATGTAAAAAAAAATATAATAATAATTGATCGATATCATAATATATAAAGATAATATTTATTTTTAAAAAATATATAAATATATATAAATGAGAGAGTGAATATGTATATATTTATATTAATTTGATTGTGAATAAATATAATGATTAAAAAATAATTAATTAATTATATATTTAAATTAAAAAAATTTTGAATTTAAATTTGAGAGAAAATTTAATAATTTAAAGTATTTAGTTGTAAGAGGTTAATTGATGAAAAAATGTGTGAGATAACAAATAAACAGGCTATGTTTTTTTCTTAATTACCATAAGTATTGTTTCTTAATTAGGATAGGGACTATATTTGAGGTAATTTGAGTAAGAATAAAAATTATGTTCAATTTATAAATAGGTAAGAAAATTATTCTTATATATATAATCTATAATAATTATTGAATGATGTGATAGTAAATTTATAGGATGATAAAAAATAAATTTAAGTAAAAAAATTAGAGTAATGCGTGTTAATTTAATTATAAATAGATATAATAATTAAAAATTTATTAGGCAATTAGAAAATATAAGAAAGAAAAATTTTAAATTTAAATTTAAGTAAAATTTGATATTTAATTTGAAATATTTTTAAATAACGATGGAAAATACATAGAAAGGACACAAACAACTTCGACGGAGGGTCAGTGACGTGCGCCCTACGTTAATGCAATAATCAGTCTGGCGGCACAATTAGTGTGAATGCATGAATGTGTGCCAAGTGGCCGGCGCGACTGTGGATGCTGAAGTCGTGGTCAACAGTTGACACGTCCATTTTTTGAAGAAGTTGTTTTGGATTAGGCAATTAAGTTCACGATAAGACCTTTTGATTTATTTAATTACACTAAAAGTGATATAAATTATTTAATTTCATTAATTATAGTCAAACATATCTTTATTTTAATTATCTAAATAAATTTATTTAAAAATTATAATTATATTAAAAATTATTGAAAGGTACAGAAAGGAGGAAAGATGTTAAAAGAGATATCATGAAATAAAAAGACAACAATAGCGACAATGACTGAGGACTGTTAAAAATAAAAAATAAAAAATAAGGGTTTTAGTCTTTTACTATGGTGACACTTAAAAGCAATTAATCTATTTGTCTCGCACTTAATGACAATAACTAATAATATAAGTTGTACTTATGTGTGGCTGTAAAAATATAAATAAATAATATTGTTTAAAAATAATCTTATAACATGAGGAAAAAGAAATAAATTTAATATAAATAAAAAATAGAATTTAAAAATTGAGATAAGTAAATAAGATAAATAAAAAATTAAGGAAGTAAATAGAAAAGAAAATATGGGGAGAAATACAAGTATTATGCTAATAACATATTCTTAATGTGAGTAAAAGTGGTACATGTTGTCTATGTGCATAATTAAAAAATTATGTGATTTTATTGATATAGTAAAATATATATTTTTAGTGATATTTAAAATTATTTATAATTAAAATTGTATTAGAAAATTTGCATTGAATGAGATGGAAAAATAAAAGTTTAAATAGGAATAATAAAATTAAAAATAAAATGAACTAAATATATAAAGCAAAAATAAATATAAAGAAATAAGGGTGTTTTAGTCGAAGAATATTTGACAACCAAAACATAGTAATTTAAGCTCCTAACTTTTAACACTAGCATTTTTATACACTCTGGGCAATTAAAAAATTATCTTAAATAAAATTATATAAATAAAATATATTTTACTTAGATTAGCATAATTCAATTATATTGTTTGATTAACGATTTGCATAAATTTGAAAAAAATAATGATAGTCTTTGCATAATATAAAATTATACGAAATACTTAAAAGAGAAGTAAAGAAAAATCAATTGGATGTTAAAAATCAATGAAAGTAAAAAATTAAATTCAAAGATGAAAGGTAAATAAATAAAAGGCTATAAAATTTATAAACGAAAGTTTGGAAATGACAGTGAAAGAAGAAAAAAAACCTACTATTGACAGGGTTAAAATATAATAAATGAAAACTTGGGAACAAAAGTATTAAATTGAGTATACATAGGCTGTTCAAATCTTTACACTTAGAAGACCAAGGGAGTAGTTATTGTCCTACTTTAACATTTTACGTGGGATCAATTAGCAACAATGGGTACTTTCCAATGGAAGGCTGCCCAAATCCTTCTTTCGAAGTGAAGGATGATGCAGGTAGACAATTTATGAGTCTCCCAAAAAACAATATTTCTTAGGTCTTGTTATATATAGTTACTCGGACATATTCGTCTACATAAAATTTAAAATATAACTTATCATAAATATGCATAAAAAAGGTTTTAATTATATAAATATTTTAAATTATATGCGCGTGTCTTTTTATTTTGTAATTTTCTCTAATAAGTACTTTAAATATTTAAACATTACACAGTTTTATTAATGATAATAAAATATAAATTATGATGTTTTAAAATGCATTAAAATTTTATATAAAATGAGACAAAGAGAAAAAGTTTTAAAAAATAATTAAATAAAAGAAATATAAAATAAAATAAGTAAAATTTAATTAAATATGATAAAAAGAAAATAATTTAAAAATAGACAAGATAAGTAACCTATTAATAAAAGAGAAACATTTTAGCAGTTATGGTTTAAGTACCAAAAGATGGTTACTATATGAGTTCAATCATAATACATAATATAGATTTACTAAAGGAAAATTTTATAAAAATGTATTAAATGGAAAAAAAGTAATGTCTGTGGGGTTTAATCGTCATAAATACTCTACATCAGACAATGCCATAATTAATATGATAAATTAACAAAAAGTTTTTTAGTCTTCTAAATAAATTAGGAATTCTAGATATTTTTATAAATGTTTATTTTATAAATTTTCAAATATATTTCACTTTTTTTGCAATCATTTTTGAGGATTAAGTATATGATGTAGTAGTTTTCTATATATATATTTATGTAAATAGTGTAGAAAATAATAAGTGTGAATGTTTGATCCTTTTTTTTTTTTTTGTATGTTTGTATGTGTCGTACAATACATTATAATATAATATGATATAATTTACACTAAATATTAAGTTAATAAAGTTTTGTGGTTGCATGATATAAAATTACATAATTGTCCCCATTTTAAGTTTTTTTTTTTGTAATTTCTTCCATCACTTTCTCTCTTCCCTTTTAACTAACCATTTTAATTTATATTTTCTCTCAAATTTACTCTCATTTCAAATTCTTTCAATGTTTCATTATTTTTTTGTAAATATTATTTTGTATTTTTAATTTTAAAACAATTTAACTTATATTACTTAAAATACAATAATTTATAATTTATAAACAAATTTTCATTATTTTTACTGGTATAATATAGTAGTGGGATGACATGATAACTTATTTGTACATTCAAACATGATTGTGTGTATCTATATATGTATATATATTTAATAATTAATTTCAAACATTTGAATGTATGTAAGAAGATCGAACTTACTAATTTAATTATTTGGTGTTTGAAAATTATGCTTGTGTGCGTGTTTGAATGTAAGCACGTGTTTTTTGAGGGAATAAGGTCCAAAATCTCAATGTCACAAGAAGAGAATTGGAAGCCTTCATGTTTGAGAAAACACGTGGTGCGGCTTTCCTCTCTCTTTCGCGAGGGTACCGTCTAAGATTTTTTCCCTATCCACGACACTATACAGTTCGAAGTCACCGGGTCAGATGAGCTGTCCTTCACCTTTAGTGTGTTGCCCATCTTGTCTTCCAACTGGGCTCAATTGCAACTGGGCTCAATTGTATATATACACACATATAGATACACACGTATACATATATATATATATATATGTACCTATATCTTTTGTGATTTAGGTCATGATGAAGAAGGGTGAGAGTAGTTCTGGAAGCAAACCAGACAGAAAGACCATAGAAAAAAACCGAAGGATGCAGATGAAGGGTCTTTGCTTCAAGCTGATTTCTCTCATTCCTGCTACCCATTTTAACCCACCAAAGGTATGTGAATGCTGCTTGAAATTTATTTGGGGCTAATGAGATTCAAAGATGCCAATTGGAGAGTAGAGTTCGTGTTCATTTTCAGAAAGGTGGTTTCCAGTAAATTAATTGGAAGCGTTAGTCCTAAAATCTCTCACAGCTCAACCACTATCCAATATACTTATGTAATTGAATCTCTAGTTCACGACACTCATATAATCTCCCACGGGTTCATTCTTCGAACATTTAATGTAAAAGAAATCTCAAAATATAGCAAAATTTGTGATGTGTCTTTGTTATATCCTACACAGGAATTGTTATCCCAGCTGGACCAGATAGAACAGGCGGCGAGCTACATCCAGCTTCTGAGAGAAAGAGTAGAAGAACTGAGGAGAAGGAAGACACGGGCACTCATGGGTATCGATCCAACGATCGATGCTTCCTCCAGTGGCACCATTACGGGTGGATTGGAGCTGCCGATTCTGAAAATAACAGACTTGGGTCCCAATCTGGAGGTGGTTTTGATCAGTGGCCTCAGGAAAAAGTTCATGCTGCATCAAGTCATTGCCATACTTGAACAAGAAGGAGCTAATGTAGCCGCTGTTGCCCTTTCGAATAACGGTGATAGAATTCTACACACTTTACATGCTCAGGTGATTAATTACACAAATCATGAAAGAAGGAAAAGAAACTAATTAAGAATGTCTTGTGGATTGCATGAGGTGCTAAATGCTAATAAAAAACTGCATGATTTTTCGGTGCAGGTTAAAGTTCCAAGGGTTGGTATGGACACTTCAAGAATCTCTGAAAGAATAGTAGAGTTGATTTCCTAGGAGCTGATGAATCCCGTTGGTTATCATATGTAGCACTATTTCCTATTGTTATGTATCATTATAAGCACAAATTCGACTGCCTATGATGCAGTTGGAGAAGATTATTATAAGGGGTTATTGGTGGCGCTTAGATCTGTTGCACTTTGAAACTTATGATCAATCTACGGCTAGTAAGTTCATCAATCCAACAAGGCCGAAAGCTGGATATCTTGGTGTTTGAACGTTAATTGTGTATCACAAATTTAAGGTGTGGCTCATAAGAATGAGTTACGAATTTATCTGTATGCATGAACTAAACTAATAGTTGTAACGTGTTGCGAGATATTCAAGATGAACAATTATTACAAAGTACGATATAAGTCAAGTTTTCAACTGGCAAGAATAATCAAAATAATTGGGACCACGAAATTGATAAAGAAACGGGCAAAGGGAGTTGTATCTGTTGCTCCGGTAGGTCAGATACAAAGCACGCATGTAAAAACATAAATGCACAAGCGACGATTAGAAAGCCGATTTCTTGCAGTTGTGCTAAATAATTAACCCTTGAATGATTGGCTTGTCCGATAGCAAACATTGCCGCGAGAGCGGGTTTCCCAAACAGTTCATTCATGCTCCATGCGATCAGTCCCCTCAACGGTGTCGTGCCATATCATCAATGTTGGTTTTAAATCAACATATTAAAGAATTGAAAACAAAAAAATCGAATTGATTGTATATTCTATGATTTTTTAATCGTAATCATAATATTGTATTCCTTCAGATAAATCGAAAATTCCATAATCTATCTTCTCGCCGGTCAAAGCAAAATTATCTAGAGAATGCCGTATGTGTATCTGAAAGAGTCGGCTAATCAAACCCATTGTATTTCTCGATTCAATAAAAGCTCAAAGAAGTGAGTGGAGTCTCAAAGATAGTGATAGCATACACTGCCACGAAAGCGGGCTTCCCAAACGGTTCATTCATGCTCCATTTGATCAGTCCCCTCAAAAGTGTGGTGCCATATCATCAATTTTGGTTTTGAATCAACATATTAAACAATAGCAATCGTATTATGTCATTTTATATGTACAGAAAAATGGAATAGGTGTTCATGAATAAAAAGACATTCCCTCGATATTTAAATAGTTTGATAGTTCTGATTAAACGCTGTAACATCATGTGTAGCTGAAAGCAGTAATTGTTGAAACTCTAACACACATAATCAAAAAGTGACGAACTTGAATACCACAATTATTAATACAGTTTGGAGTAAACCTCCTACGCATGTGGAGTATCAATTCAAGTAAAAGATTTCACTATATTTAATTATCAAGAGTATACCCAAGTTTCAAAAGAAACGCTCACTATATAAATTTATCAAGAGTATACCCAAGTTTCAAGAGAAACGCTTGACACAGTCAATTTCTTTTGACTTCAACCTTTCAAACACTTTAAGCAACCTATAATGCCTAAGTGTATACTCAACTAGTCTTCACTAGTCCTAACTAGGTTGTATAAGACATGTTTAACTCTTCCCTCACTTGCTTGCTATTTTTCCTACTTAATTTGGCATAATAACAAATTCTCATCACAAAGGGACAATGTATGCACTCAATTCCTTGAGCTCAACAACTTCTATCTGATTGAGACGACTTCTCTCTATTTGAGACATGTGATCATAAAAAAATCTACACAAAATCCAATCTATGATTGTTTCTCACCTAATCTCTACATCTAATGTTTCGACAGTAGTATGATTTTCCATTCTGGTAAGATTCTTTCCTATTTAATCAAATTTTGTTATCCATCAATAAGATATTAACGATTCCTTCTATCTTATCTAAACAATCAAGTTAAATTCTTGTTTTACATAGACACCTAACTCATTTCAATCAAATCCACAAGATTGAGGAAGAAGATTATGCAGGAGTCTTTCCCCATAATAATGAGATATCCCAAGAATTCTTTCCTAAACATATTAGTGCTACATCATTGCCAACACTTGTCCACATAGCGCCATGTTGTTGCCATGTCAGTTGCCACATCATCTACCACATCATCACCACGCCAGCACCACGTCAACAATTTTCTCCCTTTGGCATTATATAGCACAATCTTCATTGCCTAGGTTTTAAAATTTTTCTAAGTATCCATGTTCAATGATCAATCAATCCTAAGTGCCAACACATTTTAGTGTTGCAACGTTATCAGAATAAGAACAATTTTTCACAAAGTAGCAGTGGAAGAATTTTGTGGCCCAAGGTTGTAATACAAAACTAATACCATGGAGGATTTTTAAAAGTCGCTGTTATAACAGTAGCAAAATCATTCAAAAACAACAATACAGTATCCTTTTTAGTATGACACCAAAATACCAAAACAACAAACTAACAGCTAAAACCCTTACAGAGCAAACTAACAAAAACAAACAAAAGTAAACAGTAAACAGTAGAAAGTAGTCAAAAAAAAAAAAAAAAATAGCAACAATCCATCAGAAACACCTATGCTCTAACATCATTATCCAGACAAGTGTCCTTGAACCATCCGATTCGATTCTAAACACCCATTTGATTCCAATGATATTCTTATTCTCGAGTCTTAGAACCAGGAACCATACATTGTTTCTCTCAAATTAAGTCAATTCTTCTTGCATGGCATTTATCCAGTACTCATTTTGCAAGGCTTCCTTCACACTCCTTAGTTTAGTTTGAGAAAGAAAATAGTTTAGTCCAACAAGTTCCCTGTAATTTATCCTTTTGGTACCTCAAGTCCTCATTCACCCAGTGGGTTCGGCAGTGTTAGCATCTTGTGAGCCACTTTTCTTAATCTTAGACGACTAGTCACCTAATTTATCTACCTCTCCTAAGTCCATGCTTCATTGTTTGTACGGTGTTGCAACAATCATCTCTCTCATGATCACCTTTAGATGTGCCTAATCCTTCCTCATGTAAGCCGTAGTCAAATGGTTTAGCCTTCAGTTCCTCTCTATGGTTTGTTTGTATTTTAGGTTCCTCATCATCCACCTTTACATTAATTAACTCTAGTTTGTAATTTAAAGACCCAGTATGCCCTGTTGTTTGTAAAGTAGCCTATGAAAATTCTTTCATCACTCCTTGAGTTAAACTTCCCTAGTCGTTCCTCGTCATTTTAGATATAGCACCAGCTACCAAAAATGTGAAAGCACCTAACATTTGGTCGTTTCTCTTTCTATATCTCATAGGGAGTTTTACCAATTGCGAACTGTAGATGTACTCGATTGGCAATGTAGCAAGTAGTGTTCATGGCCTCTGCCTGCCATCTAGCACTCATTTTCTTATAATGAAGCATTACTTGTGTCATTTCTTGTAAAGTGTGGTTTTTTCTTTCCATCACACCATTTTGTTGTGGTGTTTATGGGGAAAAAAATTTATGTGTAATTCCAAGATTTTGGCATAATTCATCAAACAATTGATTTTTAAATTCCTTACTATGGTTACATCTTATGTGATGTATCTTGCCACCTTTTATTTTTGGTAGAAGTCTCATGCAAAATTTCTTAACTAGCTTGGTTGCCTTTGACTTTTCTTTCAAGAACTCCACCCAAGTGTATCTTGAATAGTCATCCACATATATTAGAACATACAACTTTCCATGAATGCTAGCCTTATTCATTGGGCCCATAAGATTGATGTGAATGAGCTCTAGTATCTGTTTGTTGTTCGGCTGTTGCAACAGTTAGTGTGGCTCTCTTTACTGCTTTCCTTGTTGACAGGCACCACAGATGCTTAGTTTCTTTTTAGTGAGTGTTGGGACTCCACAAACAGCTCAGGTCCAGGATAGACTTATTAAATCCTAATAATTAAGGTGCCCAAGCCATTTGTGCCACAATTCACTTCCTTTTGTTGTGTTTCTATTGCATGTTGCATTACAGTTCAAGAGGTAGCAGTTATCGACAAACCTCCATCCAATCAGAACACATTATCCCTTAATATCACAAACTGTGCACTTTTTCTTTATGAATCTTACAAAAAGTCCTAATCACATAGTTGGCTGATACTAAAAGAAGTTTGCCTTTAGACCATATAGGATACTCCTTAGATGTGGCATCCCGTCTACGTTTAGCCCCTTTTTTTCGACAACTCTTCCTTTCTTTCCATCTCTACAAGTGATTATCCCTCCTTCTATCTACCAATAATCTATGAGATTGCTCTTATTGCTAGTCTTATGTTTTGAGCAATCATTGTCGAAATACCAGTGATCCTTTCTGCAAGGGTCTAGTGCAGTTTGTAAGGAAAGACACCTAAGGTCTTTCTTTTTACCCCATGTCTATCTAGTCTTCACTTCTTTTAGCTTCCTGATAAGCTCAAGAAAGGCTTGAAATCTTGCAAGAAAGTGTCCTAATCGTGAGCAGTAGTAATACCTAATTTACTTTTGTCTTCGTGACCTCTTTTGCGACTTTCTAGGTTGAGTTGTTGCAATAGTAGAAGAATTGTGGTTCTATTTCGTTAATTTTTGATTGTATGTTGCACCATACTAATTACTCTAGCTTTCTTCCTTTACAAATAAGTCCAAATGACTAGTGTGATAATCCTCCTCTTCAGAGTGCTCGAAGTCCACTTCACTCCAGGTCGTTGCCATTGATTTTCCCTCTTTTTTTCTAAGTGTTAGCACATGCCGACGTGTTCGAAACCTCCACATTCATAACACTGAACTCCTCTTTTTTGAGAATTAGTTCTGTGTTCTTTCTTTATCTTTCCAAAGATATTCTCACCAGTTTTTCTAGAGGCTCTTGTTGCCCTCAGTCTGACCTTGTACCTTGTCTCATGTCTCTTATCTCTAGTGATTAGTTCTCTTAACTTCTTGCTGATAAAAGCTATTTCATCTTCATTGATATTGTTGCAACAATCATCTCCTCTCGAAGGCTCCTTAATTCGCAAGGTAATTTCTTCTTTCTTCTTTGCTTGAGTTATGTTCATCTCATTGGAGCGACCTTATCAATTCATCTAACCGCATGTTGCTTACATCTCGAGCTTCTTCAAATATTGCTACTTTGGTAACAAACCTCTTTAGCAGGGATCTTAGAGCCTCCCTTACTAGCTTGCTATCAAAATACCTCTCCTAAGTTGTAGGCTTGGTTTGTGATGTCACTCAAGCATCTATTAAATGCCATTACAATTGCTTCATCTCCCATGCATAGATTTTCAAACTAAGTTACAAGCATCTACAGTTTCGACTGTCTCACAGTGCTTATCCCTTCGTGAACCTTCCTTAAGATATCCCAAGCTTTTATTGCTAATTCACATGTTGAGATCAGTTTAAACTATTCTTAATCTACTATAGTGAAAAGGGCATTTATCGCTTTAGAGTTTCTGAATGTGGCTCTTTCTTCATCTGATGTCCATTATTTTGAATCCTTAATTGTCAAGTTGTCATCTTTGCTGTCAACAAGAGGTGGTTGCCATCTTTCAACTACAACTATCCAAGCATTTTCATCAAGTGACTTCAAGAAAGCTTGCATCTGAGTTTTCCAATATGGGTAATTTAACCTATCGAGTAGTAGTGGATACGCTACGACACTCTTTACCTTGTGTTCATTATCCTCACACACCACTCAAGATCTCACTTCCTTGAATCTCCAAGTCAAAAGTGGTGATATGGCTCTAATACCACTTGAAGGTGTGTTCTGATTAGTTCAATAGATTGTTGAAGGTTTAGTATTGCAATAGACAGCAACAGTCTACTTAGCAGCAGAATTGTTCCGCTCTAACTTGATGTGGCTAGTATATAGACCTTTTGTGTTGGTAATATCATGGAAACAAAGCTAAGTAACCAGAGAAGAGACATAGGAAATTGGTTACACAATTTGGTAAATTAACCACTTATGTTAGCAGGGCGTAACCCAAATTTGAGAATCCAGTAGATTCAAGAGTGTGTACAAGTTACACAACTTTCATAAGCTCTTCACGAGACTCAACTTAACTTCCACATTATCTTGGATTCATGATTAGGTGTTGATCCACTTCTGCCCACCAAGTAGACTTGAACATACCCTATGGTTCATACACCCTTCAGTTGAAGTAAATAGTCTTACAATCACAAGACTCTAGGAACTTCTTACAATGCTAAATGTAAGTACATCAATTTACTGAAGTAGTTTTCAACACTACTGCACTGTTGATTACTCAACACGCTTCACTTCACGCTTACTGAACTACACTCTTTCCTTTTTCCTTGAAGCGATGACGTGCTCCACCTCTTGCATAAGTAGATCACTCTCCAAAGGCTCTCCTTTAAATTCAAGATTGGCATGATCCATCAGGATCTCTTTGACTTAATTAATCAAACAATTGTCATTATCTGTCAGTCTGTTGTTGTAACAATTCTTGTCAACTTTCCTTTTGGGTTGAGATCCTCAGTCTCTTAAAGTTGGCAAGTTGATCTCTTCTTTATTTGCTTCCTTTTGGTCGTGTACATTAGAGATTCCTTGACTGTGAGTGATTCTTCTTCCCTTAGTTGTGTGATTTGACAAGGATTGTCAATATCTTTAAATTTGTGAAAATCCAAGGCAAGTTCAACCTTGACAACTATTGTTGCAGCCATGGATTGCATTCGTGCATGTGTGTGTACACCATGTAAGCGCCAATATCATAATGTAAACAAAGAGAAATAAATCATAAAATAATGGGTTAATCTTTATCGTTGAATTTTTCAAACTATCCTTGAGAAGATATTTTGTACCCCATCCCATTTAGTGAGGTAACATACAGTAGTATCCTAACTTCGGAGGAGAACCAAGGAACCACAGTAGGTAATTTACATCCACCAAGAGGTTTAAATAGGAAACACGTGTCCCAAAGAAATATGTTCTTTCGTGGAGCTTCTTTCTGCTGTTGCTAACATTGCCAAGACGACAAATACAGTAGTATGGAATAGACTAAACGATGAAATATTCAGAATTATTAGCTGCATTCGGATAGACGACATTCCCTGTTTACACATCCTATCTCTCACACAATTTCTCACCGGCAACGACCATTTTCCCTTTTTTGTTTGTGTGTGTTTCTTTTGATACTTAACATTTTGACTATGTCTATAAACCTTCGTGTAACATTAATTTATGTAGAATATATCTTAAACAATTTTCTCATGCACAAAAACCTTAATTACTCAAATTTATATTTTTAAATTGAATGTCTGGTGTAAAATCATCTTACAGTGACCAAGAGTAGCTTGTTTCGAAAAATAAATTTATTTAAAACCTAAAAAAACATTACATTTACTATTTACAAGTTATAAATGAATTGCATGCAATAAAAATTTCTAAGAATATACTTGCCATATTATTAGCATTTCGTATGGTCTAAGGTAACAGGTGATTGAACAATTCAGGTGTCACGATGATAAAAATAGAAGAAAAAACGCATACCCCATATATCTACGATGGTCAACACTATATTGCAATGCATATACTTGTTTTCATTATAGACTAAACTGCGCCAAGGCAGCTTTCTAATCAGCTGATCCCACAACTCGTGGACGGCAATGTGGATGGAAGACTCTTTCCGACATCGATTCATTTTATTGCCTCATGGGACAAATGGGTCGATTGGTCTACTCCATTTCTCCAATCTCATCGTTCCATTGGAGGCCACTTTCATCTAGTCGTGAGGTGATTTAGGTCTACTCATTCACACTGCAACCATGGAATAGTACTGTCGTTATTCCTGCCTTGTTGGCATTGTCTCTGTCCTTGCACCCTTAAAACATCTGTCGTCCAATAATGAATGGTGTCATTTTCTTAACTGAAAAGTGAATGATATCATTCGTTACGCATAAATTTGAGCTTTATCCCTTTAGTTTCTATTTTTTGTGTCTCTTTATATTGAAGTATCTATCCCTTCAATAGTTGGTGATGCTATGATTTCTCCATTATAAATAACGGACTTAGAAGGTAGAAATTGGCAATTGCCCATTTTTCCATACTTATAAATTACAATAACAACAATACTTAACAGAAACCTCCACGAAAATTTCCTGGGATATATTTAGATATTTTTCTTCTGTTTATAGTAAGTTCAATTGGATTCGCTTCTCCTAAGATTTAATAATGCCTCGAAACAAATATCCCCAACGCGAGAAAATAATAAAACTATCCAATTTTATGTTGTAACGTATAACCATTAAAGCGTTGAAGTTTGCCGTCCAAAAATCACATAAGACTGGCCAATATTCAAAATACTTGAAACATAATATCTTTCAGTGCCCACCAGAGAATACAAGACTGATATTATCTTCCTGTCCCTAATTAGCGCGTGGATTCGGAAAATTAAAAGAAGATGTTTCATTCGACTCGAACGAGTTTGAATTCACATCATTTGCCGTAAGATAAAACCACAATGGCCTCTTAATACATTGGAAAAAATTTTAACAGTAGGCTCATGGGAGGTGGTTGTAATCTCTACATCATAAAAGTCTTTGTACGTTGAAGAGAGCATGTACAAATGAATCAATTTGTTAAGATAACTGGACTTTCTAATGGATCCAGTTTCATGACAGGTATATGTAATTGGAATTGTCCAAACTTCAAGAGCGGTCCTTGTGGTTTTAACCCTAAGAATACTTCACTCACTGCAATGGTTTAGCATTTACATGGTACCACGGCAGAAATTTCAAGAAAACAGGTTATCAAGAGTGACTGATAGATTTTGCGCAATATAACCCACAAAACATGGGAAAAAAAATAGCAATATCAGCATGAAAAATTTGTCCATTATCATAAAAGATTCAGCTCGAAAGGACATATGTCCGAATTGATAATCCCTCTTTAAACTTATTCCAAAGGCCCAGGATACAGTGACATAAATTGGATTACAGGGACGAATTGAATGATACGAATCTTGCTATTTCTCCAAAATGTATGCTTTTCAATTGTTCGCAATTTTGGAGAAATATCTCTAAGAAGGAAACAAACAAAAAATCTGTGACACGTATAATTCAAAGAAATTCGGACACGATTTTCCAAGAGCATCTCCCACATTCATACCTTGAAAATGACTTCAGACAAAAATGATTATTTTTCCTTTCTTTTACTTCAAATATGGAGAGACTGCACGCTTTTTGATAGAAAGTCAATCATAATCGTTTGAACATCTACCTGCACAAAGAAATATGTCTCATCCACTGGCAACTCCTAGTAGCTCTTCCCACATGGTAATCTTTTCTCTGGGTTTGTTTTTCAAATTTCCACGCCTTCTCTCTTCAAGGTCGATTTTTTCCCAGGAGTTGAATGTTATAACTCTGGTATTCCTGCTGTCTAATAACTGCAGGAGTCCTTCCCTTCCAGGCTTTAAGGGTTTAGATGTTAAAACTCCTTTGGTGATGTCGTCTGAGATGCGTGAAAGCTGAAACAGGTTCATGGTGATCAACAACCTAATTGTAGAAGAATATAAGGTAACTAGAGCAGCTAAAAAGCATCCCAGAACATGGACTTAGCCCACCATTATCTTATAAAAGCTCTAATCATGACTATAGTAAATCAGTAACCCTCCAATTCTTTTTTGTTTTCTCTATTGTAATTGATCTGTTTTTGGCTCTTATCTTGTTTTCAGTTTTTTTAACTCCTAAATAATTCCTATACCAAATAAATATAATAATACTTAGTTGCCTGCCATTTTGCATCATCTTATGCATTATACAAGGTTATTCTAGTCAATAGCAACAGAATCAAGAAACATAAAATATCCCAAAGTACTTATACTTCCACAATAGTTACTCGAGAGTTTCCTACCTCATACAAGTCATCATATCTTTGAGTGCCCTATTACCATATCGTAGGAATGAGAGTTTGCATGGATCTGTATCATTTTTTGAGTTAAAAAGAGAGATACCACTATATAGAAAGTTTAAAACTGAAATTTAGATTCATTTTGAATTAAAAATCCGATTTAACTTATTTTATCCTTTTTCCCATCCTCAGAAGGAAAAAAATACCCTGGCCATCCAAATATTTAGAAAGCTAAGTATGTTAGTTTGAGGTTGAAATTTATTATTGCAAAATCTTTGAAGAAGACTTTCTCCCTAAGAAAGAAATGATTATCTTTACTATCTTATGGATCTGATCTTACACCGCTGCCATGGACCATAAATTTAGTTGTCAGAAAAAATTTAAAACATACAAGTTGTTTGTACTTTTATGATGTAAAATTCATATATTAATATTAGCAGAAGGCAGAAGAAATAATCAATGCACAAGATCTAATTTATCATTTTCAATCAGTATAAGAAATCAGAAAAGCTCAAATATTAATATTAATATTAATATAGATGCATAGTGCATAGTGCATAGACATTCGATTTTAATCAACTTTGATTCAAATGAAATTAATTGATTAACACTAGAAGTCACTGAGTTTTACCTTTATTAACTAATTGTTATGTATTTATTATTAACATAGGGATGGGGCTATTTTTGTTTTCATATAAAAGTTACAAAGCATAAATCATCTCCCACTATTCACCATATTCTGAGTATAGAATAGACATAGGTAGATGAGCCAGTACACTCACAGTTTCGTCAGCACAATGAAGGTTGGTACCAATAATTCCAGTTGGTCCCCTCTTCAACCACCCACACACGTATAAGCCTGATTCGTACTGTACCTCGTCTTCTGAAGGAGTAACCAAGACACGGCCTTCAAGATTCGGAACAATTCCTAGAAAAGCAAACCAGAAAAATAATTAGTATAGCAGCATGGCCCTACATACTATCATTTGCGCATGAAACCCAAAACCTGAAGACACAGCAGCAAAATTGAAGAGAATGCAGACTCTGAAGATATCAGAAAACAACTTTTTGAGGCCACATAACCATGTGCAGCTTTGATCAGGCTATTGAATGAGAATAAAGAAAAATAAAAAGCAAATAAACTTCAACCACAGTGCTGCAATCTTGAACGTACCTTTGTAATTATCAAAGGGTAAACCATCAATAGGTACTGATTTGTAACCAATACTCTTCATTGCTAACCTGAAAATGAGAGTGAAATTTATCAACACGAAATGAAGTGATGTGGATAGTTTATTTGTTGGATTTGAGGCCTATATGAATTTATTATTTTATGGGCTAAATTTTATTAAATGCTTTTCATATAAATATTGCTTTTTGGTTTACAAGACAAGTTTTTGGATTGTGAGTTTGAAACATTTAATAGTTTTTTGAATTCATTGAGTAATTCCAAGTTCTAGTAAATCAAATATAAATCCATTCAATTATGAGTGATTCTTATTTGAATGGTAACGTATCAATTGATCTCAGTGTGTCAATTGCGGCCATCCTATTATGTCAACTATCCAATTCGCTTCCATATATATCTCTAATCATGTCAGTTGGCATCAAAGCTGACAATATCTAATTTTCTGAATCTGATAACCAGTCCAAGAATTAGTTCTTCTAAGAAATCAAAAAAAAGAAAGCACAAATCAAAAAAAGGGTAAAAGAATATCAATGACGCCATTGCATGACCTAGAAGCACCATCACCACTCAGTGCCTGCCATAAAAACTTGGCACCTCTGAGACAGATCACTGACAGTGCCACCTTGATTTTGTTCACCAGAGGCTGAAAACGTCACTAGAAGAGGTAGTCAAGACAGCCAGAAGTCACTTCACATTTTTGCTGTGTCCATTTGCCCCCCATTGAACCGCTGCCCTTCAGCAATCGGCTCGCCTCCACCATCATCTGGATAGGCCAACGTCACCACCGTCAGCATGAAACTGCGGTCCCAGGCTGTGCCAACAAAACCCTAACTGGTTGGGTCCAGTTCTTGCTGGGCCGTTCATTGGGCCAAACCAATTTTTTTTTTTTTAAAAAAAAGGAACTCGTTGGGCTATGAGCATTAGGCCAAAGAGTGTAGGTTGGTTGGGCAGAGCCTTTGAGATTGGACCAGAGGTTAGTTACAATGCCCAGATTTGACTAGGTCAGCGAGTGTTTGAGCCAACATATTTATTTATTTGGAATCTGAAATCAGGTTCGAATACACCATTTTCAATTCGTTCTTGCTTCCACTGATATATCTGTGAACACGTCACTAAATCTGCTTGAAAACTTACCTTACTATTATTAAGGGATCAAAAGCTTAGTAATCAGTTCCTTGTAACAATTGACCAATCCAAACCAATATTTAAGAGATCAACTTCTCATCCGTAAATTTTTACATCTCGTCTGTTTCACTTCTATTAATTTTCCCAGTAAAAATAGATTAAAAACAGCCTATAAAAGAAATGTGATTTTGAGGGTCTTCCATTTCAATCAAATAACCATCATTTTGCTACATGACATAATTTGAAGCACAGCATAGTGAAAGAAAAACCATAAAACCTAGGAGAAATCAAAATGCAATGAACTCAAGGATGTTTGCATGCATATTTCATGCTGAGTTTGAAAGAAGTTACCCGCACGGTATGTCCTCATATATTCCTGTACCGACTGCAACCTGCTTCGCCAATTCATCATCTCCTACATATGCTAGCAAAATTAGAAACAGAGCTGGTATGGGAGCTCAACTGGCCTCCACGTCACTAAATCAAGAAGTAAATAGATTCTGCTTAATTTATGTTGATTACCAGGTTCTTTTTTGCATTCATATACACAGGTACTGAAACGAAGACATGAAATTTTCAGCAACATATATATATATATATGTATGTATGTATGTATGTATTAGCTAAGAATACCAAACACTTTTGAATCAGCCTTCTTTTTTCTTACAAATATAAGCATGTCAAACTTTTAAAGTTGTTTCTGAAAAATCATAGATGGAAAGATGTTCCAGTCCTTTTTATTGGAAAAGCCCTGTCAAATGGGCAAAATATAAATGAAAATGTTAACATATTTTTCAACACACATATATATATATATGTATGCATGCATGTATGTATGTATGTAAGTATATATTAGCTAAGAATACCAAACACTTTTGAATCAGCCTTCTTTTTTCTTACAAATAGAAGCATATCAAACTTTTAAAGTTGTCTCTGAAAAACCATAGATGGAAAGATGTTCCAGTCCTTTTTATTGGAAAAGCCCTGTCAAATGGGCAAAATATAAATGAAAATGTTAACATATTTTTCAACACACATATATATATATATGTATGCATGCATGTATGTATGTATGTAAGTATATATTAGCTAAGAATACCAAACACTTTTGAATCAGCCTTCTTTTTTCTTACAAATAGAAGCATATCAAACTTTTAAAGTTGTTTCTGAAAAACCATAGATGGAAAGATGTTCCAGTCCTTTTTATTGGAAAAGCCCTGTCAAATGGGCAAAATATAAATGAAAATGTTAACATATTTTTTTTCCCCTTGTTCCAAAGATAAATTATATAAATTCCTTTTTCAAAGTTCAGCGATGAAAAATTATCTGCAATTCCACATGGCATAATATCCACAGAGTGAATAAAGATGCAAGGAATTCATAAAACCACAATCAATAAAATCAGAGAATAAAGATTCCATACCACCTAATCCAGGGATTATCTCTACAGACAACAATTACCTTTAAGCGTAGTCTTCTCAAGGTGAACACCAGCAAGATGACCTCTTCTATGATCTGACTCAAGAAAGCTTTCCGGTTTGTGGAAGAATACAAAGTGGAGTTCACGTTGACCAGCAACAGGAGCATGCCCAGGCATTGCGGCCTTAGAGAGCAATTCATACACACGCTTCCTGATCCTGTTATTCTTCATTTCTATCTTTGCCCAAGTAGTCACGCAAAGAGCAGTAATTCAGTTCCAAGGATAGTTTAAGATATCTTCTTTGCAAAAGAGACTCCAGAACTATGGCAGTAAATGCATATCAAGGTAAAATGTACCTCATCAGCTGGCGTTGTAATCAGATCAGCCTGTTGGACATGAATTGTTAGACCCTTAATTCCTGCAAGGACAGCATATTCACTTCACCAATTCAAGCTTTCTTGATTCTCTGACACCACTAGCCCCTTTCAACTTAGGGATGTGAATGAAAAGCCTGGTATAATGCAAACAAATCATGGGTACAAAGACTCCTGTTTGACCTACAGCAGACATAATACAACCCATCCAACACTTAAAACTTAAGGACGGCAGATCACCATATTTTAGAATCATTGTGTTCCAACTTCTAAATTTCACATGAATGGGTATCTATAACCTAAAAGACACGCTTCACCTAAAATAACATCATCAACCAGTATAATCAGTTTTTAAGTTAACTGCAGGAATCAGGTTAGATTTTAGTAAAGAAATCCTGGAATGAGAGAATACATAAGATCAACTCAAAATTCACTAATAGGGCTCAGAACAGATCAAAAATCCAAAATGGTACAAGATAACCCTACACAGTGAAAAAAAAAGGCAGAAATATTACCCAGAATTTCTCGAAGTTCTTTTGCGGTACAGGCTGCTTGTACTGGTCCACGTCTTCCAACCAAAAACACTTTCCTGACAATTGCACTTGTTAACACAGCATAGATCTGAAGACTTCCAAACTTTGTTTTCAAAATATCATATGCCAGACACAAACCTTATAGAGCTCTCTTCTAAAGCCGCAAATGAATGAGATGCAATATCTGTTCTTGCCAATTCCTCTGTTGGCCGTAAAAGAATTCGAGCAACATCAAGAGCTACATTACCCTAAAAGCAAGTAAAATATGCAATCAATGAAGATGAAAAATTCAAAGAAGTTTAAAGTGTTTCAATATGGATAATGCATTAACAGCTATCAAGTATCAAAATAACAAAACAATCTTAACCAATTGAGTTAATTAAGAAAGATAGCTCACAGAATGCACTTGTGGTCCAAAATGTAATGTAGAAACCACTAACCACTCAATGAAAGAAAGTTCTTTTGCGCTTTGTACATGTAGAAGTTAGAGATCGTCACATAAATAAAATAAGGCAAATTAAGACTCTATTTCTTGTTTTTCTTTTTTTCAAAAATAACCTCCTAGTTAAAGTTAAAATGCAACATCAAAAAATCTCAACCACTAATTTTAATGGTAATAGCATAGTACACAAAATTTACAGTTTCCAACTCTCATCCAAAATTATGCCTTTCGTCAAACTTAACCTAAAATTCTGGATTGGAGGGAGTATAATTTTTCTATTCAAACAAATACTTTGATATCTAATAGTCACAGGAAGATCAGAGACATTGTTTCTGTAACCATTTCTGATCAGTATGAGGCAATGTCCATGATGGTAGTCTATTCTCAATCATAATATCCAAGTATCACTTATTTAACCAGTTTCTCCTAGTCCCTCCTCAAACCAAATATTTGATACTATTTGATCATCCCCGTAAGCAAAACATAAACAAATCAAAAGACACCTGACTGAAACAAGGATACCTGACCAAGAATAACAGCAGTATCTGTATTTTTTAAGTCTGGAGCAAGATTTCTGCAGTCTGGGTGCCCATTATACCACCAGACAAATTCTCTAGCAGCATATATACCACCCAAATTCTGCATTAAATAACAGACAAAAGAAAGCTGATAATAGGACTATAATCAGAGGAAAAGCTATCACAAGGACACAAACAGAAAAACATGGTGATGGCCTGCTTAGAAGGTTATACAAAGTTACAAACCTCCCCAGGAATGCCAAGAGATTTGTCGCTTTCAGCACCATAAGCAAGCACCACCTGCCATATTATCCATTTTGATTGTCACATGCACAAGGGACTAAAAACAACAATAGAAGGACTATTTTGATCAAACATTCTTCTGAGAGCCGATATCTTACTGCATTATACATCTCACGTAGCTCTGGTAAAGTTATGGCAGATCCTAGAGATACATTCCCAAAAAATGAGCAACGTTCATTTTGTGCAACCCGAGTGAACTGATTGGTCACTATCTGTCACAATATTTGCCCATAAGAGAATAATAAAAATATGGAACGCAGGATTTATATTTGAATATAAGTATTTATAGCTTCTTTTGGTCTGTAAATTTGAACACACCAAAAGTATTGTGTCTAATTCACTTGCAATCCACCACAAGTGAACATATAACTGCATTTACTCCAATGACATATTCCACTCAAACCCACTTAAAATCAATCCCCAGCAACTGCAATTGATTATGTATCTTGCCCATGATAGTCAAACTCCAAATCCATTTAAAATTACTTCCAAACATCATAACCCTAAGACTGCATTAGATTATCTCATTTTGTGCAACGTGTACATCCATAATTCAAAAAATAAATTAAAAAAAATTTACCTTTGTTTCAGGATGGTCAGGTGCAACGCCCGACCGCACTAATCCAAAAGGCGTGGGAAGCCGATCAATTATATCAACTTCAACGCTTTCATGTGCTTTCAGAAGCTATCGAAGTTCAAGAATACAACAAAAAGATTACACATTTTAAGTATTCATCAAAAGATTCAGGCAAACGCTTTAATTAGTTGAAATAAATCAGGGTTTTACTGCAAGAGGGACTTATTAATCACAATAAATAAATCCAGCAACTCATCCATACCTTCTCAGCTGTATAAAATCCTGCAGGCCCACTGCCAACAACACAAATGCGTAGAGGTGTAGAAGAGACCGTGGTAAAGCCTCTTGAAATCGACCTTAATTGCCCAAATCTCGCCATCTCTTATTGACTAAGAATGTTAAACAAAAAAAAAAAAAAATCCAAACTCAATTTTCAGAAGCTCGCTTGCTCCAAATAAAAATCGTTCAACACTTCTGGTCTATGTCAGATAATTTTCCGGCAACCGCTGGCGCGCTTTGCAAGTGGGATCGTCGCTCCAAGGCGCAGTTATTTTTTCCAATGATGCTAGAGTAGGGAAACCGCGGCCGGCTTGCTGGAGGCGCAGGCTTCCTGCGTCATTAGAAGCTTTATACTGCAATGGAATTGACAGAGAGGCTGGAAGCGAAACAGAGATCGGATTGCGGTGACTTTTCTGACAACAAATTTGAAAAATCAAAAGGGTTTTTGTTAAATAGAGTGTTGAAATCTTGGATTGAAAATTCAATTCAAACTTTGCCACTTTATTAGCAAATTAGGGTATTAAAAAATCAAATCATACTGTCTGCATCATATTTTTGAACAATATAAGTCTCCTCAAATTGACTCACTCTAACTTATGTAAAATTATTTATAAATTATAAAATTATTATATTTTAAATAATCTAAAAAATATTAATTAAATTTTAGAATATAAAACTTAATTAAAATAAGAACATAAAAAAGATGATAAAAATTAAAAGTGAGAAAATGGGAAATATACAAAAATAAACAAAAAGAAAAGGAGGAAGTAAAGAATAAAAAAGGAAAAATGACATGATTATAAGGTGAGAGTGTGTTTCAAACTGTGAAGCCAAAATAAGGTAAATGTGTTATTTTATTTTTTATAATCAAAATGAATTCAAACATTTAATAACATGACTAACAATTTTGCACATTTAATGTCTGTGCAATCATAATAATTTGAATATATTTATAAATGCATACATAGAGACAAATATATAGATTTTCTTGAAAAATTAAATTATCGCTTTTTTTGGTTTGATAATGGCTTCATGATAAATGAGCGTAAATATAGATATAAATGTGTTTCAGTTAAAAAAATTCAAGATATTTAAATCTATTCATTTAACTCTTATCCAACTCATGTGTAAAATTTTTAATTATAAAATAACATTTACTTTCTATTTAAAAAGTTCAAAAACATTTTTTCGCCATAAGAAATTGATAACTTAGAGGTAAAAAAAAAGGCAGTTTATTCATCGATTTTTCCTTTTTTTATTGCGTATATTTTATTTAAAGAATAAAATACGATGTAGAGTATGAATGGCAAATTTAACATAAAATAATCTTTCACACTATGCACAATAAATTAAAATTTTAAAAAGCGTATTATTTATTATTAAACTGGCCTATTTATTTAAATATAATAATTTACAAACAAAGAATGCAATTATATTTTGCATGACAAATAAATATATTTTTATTATAAAGCAATACACATGTAATTAATCCGTTCTATATTACTAGAGAATAGAGCATATCCATTGTGTACAAAATACATAAAATTTGGAATAATGATATAAATAAAAATTGAATATCATTAAAATTTAAAAACAAGGAAATGGTTATTTAAAAATCACAGGAATGAATATCGTAACAAAATTTAACCTTAGAACAGAATTGTGTGAATACTGATTCTGTAATAAAGGCAACAAAAATATGTTAATGGTAAGGCACGAAAAGAGTTGATTTGCCGAAATGATGCTCATTGCATTAAATATTTAAATAAATTAGTGAGTTTGGAGATGGTAACAAATGGACTTAAAAAATTCTCGGAAAGTTATCTAATTTGAGGTAGAAAATAAATTTTAAAATTTACTAAAATCTTCTTTTATAATTATTTGAAATTAAGGAAAGAATGGTATTTTAAATAATTAATATTGTGACAACCAAAATTTGAACTTAGAGTGATCACCAATATGGACTAAGCATATGATCCCCATGGCAACTGCTTCTAGTTACCATATTAGAAGATCAAAATGACCTCGATTTCCCTTTTTACTTTCATTCTCTCTATTAATTTATCAATTTTACTTTTATCTTTTATTTTATTTCTTGTTTATTTCATAATGTTTAATTTATGAAATTTGTAATATAATTTTATTTTTATTTCCAAAATTTTTAAAAAATAATAATTTTATATTTTATTGTGATACACTTATTTTTATTTTCTTATTTTGTGTCATTTATTTGTCCTATCTTTATCAATATAAATGGCAATGAATTATATAATATCTGATAATTAAGCATCAATTATATAATATCCGATAATTAAGCAAACATAAGCGTATCTTTGTTGTATTATATGAAATAAAACACATGCAATGTATTTTAACATACTTATATGACAAAAATAGAAGTTAAAAACAGTAATAATTGATTCCTTGAAATTTCAAATGCTTTCACATCGAGTGTTAAAAAAACTAGTTATTATTTAAATGCCAACAACAATTAAAAAACCGACTTAAATCATTCGCAATTGTGCATTTAATTGTAGTTTTCAATCTCTTTTTATGGAAAAATTACATATGATAATATCATTTACAATTAAAAAATATCACACCCAAAATGTAGGAAGTCAAGAATGGTGGGCTATTCAAGTTTGAACAATGATTTTTTAGCCTATTCAAACATGCTATTAATTAATTAGCAAGTATGTTCTAGAATACATTATTACAAGTACTTAATTACATACCTAAATTTCTGGAAATTTTTAGAAAAGAATGTTCAAACTAATTCTACGTGTGTTGTAATGAAGAAAATCCTTTCTTTGTTCATTCTTTCACATGAAGAACTATCTCAAGGGGCAAATTTTTCCTTTTCTATTCTCCCCTTTCCAACAAGATCACTCATATGCCTATTATTCAATCGAACAACCGAAGAAAAAATAGATGTTTATATTAGGCTGTCAACGTTCTTTAGTTGCATGGGGAATTATATGTGGTAGTTCTAACAATTAGGGCAAACCCCAAGAGACTTGAACGATGAATTTATAAATTTAGAGTAATTACACTGTCTTCTTCTTCTTACGTTTGAATTAAATACACTTACCTCTCTTGGAATTTTACAAATTATAGCGACCTTCTTTATATTGAATATGTTGATTAAAATCCAACAGAAATTGATAAAAATTTGAAAGGATTAAAATATAATTAAAAAAACCAAAATTTTAATTTTAGGAAAATCAATGAAAAACTCAAAATGGCTATAGTCCAAACAATTAAAGTGAAAGAAAAAAATCAAAATTTAGAAATTATAAAATAACTCTTTTACTCGTTTAGGTAAATATTTTATATTTTTATAGTTTACATGTTGAAAATATAAATATTTATTTTTATTTTTTTAAAAAAACTTATTTTTCAAATACTTTATATATTTCCAAAAATATATTATTATATCTTAATTGAAAGATATTCTAAATTAATATTTTCTAAATTTTGTTAAATTTAAATTTTTTTATGACATATAATTCTTAAAATATATATTATTATTATTCAAATAATATATTTGGTATAAGTAACAAATTTTAATTTTTATAATTTTTATAAAATAAAAATCTTTATTTTTTTTTTTAGGAAATTTTAAAATTGAAAATTTAAATTTATTTTTATGAGTTAGCACATATAGTTTTTTGCAATTATAAAATAAATTTTAAAAATTATTTTTCTATTTTAATTATAAATTATAAATTTTTTTAATATATGAAAACAAATGTTAGAGGCATGCCTTTGCTATAAATAGTTTAAAATATATATAAATTTTAAAAGTTAAAAATTATTTAACAAAAAATAAATTATTATAAATATATAAAAATATAAATTAATATAAATATCTATCAAATGTAAAATTGATTTTTTCATAGTAATGTTATCAATTTCCGTAAATTCACTTGTTAAAAGTACTAATATGTAAGTTGGAGAAGTGACTTACAGGAGGTCACAGTAATTCATAAAACCTGAAAAATAATTTTTATAATTACCTAAAATGTCAAGGGAGGGCAATGTAATTCTCTCTATAAACTTTTATATTTTCAATAATTATTCAAAACATTTTTTGTTTTTTTAGTTCTTTTTTCTTTTTTATGAATATATATCTTCTATCTATGTCATATATCAATCCTAAAGACTTTATTTTGGTTGCTCAATGTTAAATTACGTCTATACTCCCGTTTTAAATTTTTAATTTTTTTAATATCTTCTTTCTCCCTTTTATTTTAACTTATTTTTATTTACATGATCTGTTTTCAATTTCTTTTAATCTTTTTTATTATTTTTATTTTAATATTTTTCTCCTTCTAATTTAAATAATTTTATTCCTACTACTAAAAATATCATAACTTTAGCATTTATTATAATTAAAAAATAAACAAGGTTTTTGATTATGTTGCACATTCTATAAGTGTGCCTGATATGCAAGTAAGTGTGGATGTATGAAGGAGCAAGTCTAGCAGGAGAAGAAACATTCTAGCACGAACAAGAGATTATGCATAACTGAAAATGGCATTGTATCCACTTTATTTTCACTTTTTTTTTTTTTTTTGAACTTTTGCTCTTTAGATGGGTGCAAGTTGTTTGTGACTTTTTTCCTCATCTCTTAGGTAAGGGCAAAAAGCACTAATGGAAATTATAGAGTGTAACCTGGATTGAAGTGATCCTATTTCCTTTGCAGGAAAACCAGCCACCTTTCAAGCCAAGAAAAGAACTGGTCTCTTAGTTAGTAAGAATGTCCAACAAGAATGAGCAAGTCAAGAGGTTGTCTTCTTTTTTAGCATTTTTTGGTGATGACCCTATTTTGGAGAGTATTGGTGGAAGAGATTATAGGGATTTTTGATTTTGCAGAGTTTGCATTTACTAATCCCACCTCTCATAGGATTGATCACCACTTTCACTATACATGAATATGTTGAGCTTGGCATGTCTAGAAGCATCGAAAAATGTTCTTTTCCTATATTATTCGACACTAGCAGGGAAGCACTGCTTTGGACTTCTAACTATGATATAAAGGTGGAATTACAATAACATGAACGAGAGGTTGTGCAGTCATTTGATTCCTACTTTTCCTCTTAGTTTTCTCGAAGCACTTCCAGCCCTATGTGGGAGATATTATCTTCGCAAGACCATTTTGGTGCTTTCATTGAGAGGCTCAGATGACATTAATCATAGCAAAGAAAGCTCAGACTCGTTATAAACATTTGGAGAAAACTATCTAGTAGCTTCAAGAGGGATCCATAAGATAAGAGCAAACCATTAGTGAGCTCACAAAAAAATATTAAAAAAATGCAAAACGATAATCAGAGTTGATCTAGGTACTAACAAAATCAGTTTCATTAATGAAGGCACTTCTCCAAAATGAACTTGCTAGGTTTACCTAACTAGATGCACGAACTACACTAAGATCATCTTCTGAACATTGTCCTAACCCATTATCATCAATTATATTACCTAATGATGGTGACTACATAGATATTAGACAACTTGAATGTGAGCTGACATAGTTTGATGGATCTAATACATTGGACTGGGTCTTTCGAGCAAAGCATTATTTTTGTCCCATTCAATGACAGATGAGCAACAGCAAGGTATTGCAAGTTCCTATATGCTAGGATCAACACTTTCTAGTTTAACTGGATGTTCCACTATCGACAACACTCTTCCTGACAGTCTTTCATCCAAGCATTTCGAAAGTTTATTTGAGCCTTCATCATATCAAAATCATCAAGCAACTCTATTGAAGTTGAATCAAACTAGAATGGTGATTGATATGAGTTCTTTTTCTCAATGTTTTCTTTCTTTCTTTGGGTTTGTCCAAATTTTCTATTTTTTTGTTTCTTGGAACTTGTATTTTTTTTCTTTGATCAACACACCAATATACATGGGTCGCAATCCTAGCATTGCATGTGTCGGCCACCATAGTCATGTGCTTGACACCTTAGCTGTGAGCCTAGCCACCCTACCTATATTTTACAAGCTTACTATCCTATTCATGACCTTGTCACCCATCTTACTATCAAACTAGCTGTGTTGCTAGTGCATTATGCATAATTGATAAGGGTTATATCACTTCTTCCCTTTTTGGTTTGTACTTATCCATATTTGTTTACTATTGATAGGGAATAGCCATATCATTTATTGCCAATATTCCTCTTTTATCATGTCTAGATTTCCTTCTCCTAACCGGCAAGTCTCTTTCCTTTCACTAATAATGGACCAAAATGCTTCCTTTTCACTTATTGTGAGAAAGTGTCTCATGTTGCGTTAATCTTGGAAGATTTCAAATAAATTTAGTATGAGTATTTTGAACTTTCTCTAAAATTAAATGCAAATCCCTTGTTTTATGTACAAATAAAATGCTTGCAACTTTAATTTAATGGGACTTATCTTGAGTTCGATAAATTCTTAGAGAATGTCAGGCCTAGATCATTCTCGTGAAGAAATTATTCATGAACATCATCATCTAGTGGAGGAAGTTTGCAAATGTCAAGCTACCTAGGGTCGCTCTATCATTTTTGTTTAGTCCTGATGGTCAATTCTACCAAAAACATATTTTGGGAAGAAAAGTTACCCTACTAGCACTCTTCCTTTGTCTTTCACTACTTGATGCTACAACATACTATGCAAGGATATAAGCGAGCCTTTATTGATTATTTACACTAGATAATATCTCGTAACATGCTTTCTTCTAATGTTAATGCTAAAAGTTTGGATTGGAAACTCATATGATCTTGCTTTTCTGTTTTAAAGAACTAAGGTAAATCTAATTGTGACCCTTCGTCCACTAAGGCTAGTCCAACCTAGCACTCTGAGCACCTATAAATGTTCAACTTTTGACAAGTGTGACGATGTAAAACTCCCTCCTCGATTTGATAAAGAACCTCCTTTTTTTTATGAAGGGTTGTTTTCGTAATGAGAGTTTTTGTCTATACCCTTCCTATATGTTTTGTAATAAATCTTTATGCTTTGCGTTCAAATGGAAAATTTGCTTTAGTTGTCAGTATTGCTTTTAGTGCAATTAATTTAGACCAAAAGGTCTTGATGTGGCTTTTAGCGTGGTTGAATTAGCGAGAGATTAAGCTGAGAACCAAAGACTCTTGACTTGGCTTCTAATTTGGTCAATTTGGAGAAAGATCGATTTAAGGACTAAGGGCTCCTAACATGGGTTCTAGGATGGTTAGTTTGGGGAAAGACTAAGTTGAGAATCAAAGACTCCTAACATGATTTATAGCACAGTCAGTTTTAGGGCAAGTTTCTATAATGACCCTAATAACCTAGTTTTGTTGGAAGTAGGTGTATAGTTTTAACTTTCTTAAAGTGCTACATACCCAATCCATACCTTACATGTGTATGTAAATTTTCATTTAGCTATCGTAAGCCCAAATCATGGGTCCTACACGTGGACAACCATCGTTGTCATTGCTTTTCTATATAAATCCCTCCTTTTTCATTTGCGTTTTGCCCGTTCTCTCTCTAGCTTCTTTATAAACTACTTGCAACGTACTCTTTTGATTAGGTTAGTTTGTTTTCTTTCACCACGTCTTAGAAATCTCCCTATTTTAGGTTAATAGTATATGATTTTGTTGTCTCGATATGCAACACTTATCAAGTACCTCCAACCTGCCATACCCAAGCTCCTAAGGAGTTGACCCTTGCTAATAATCCTCCCCTAGGGTTTATTCCTCTATTCGTTCATCAGTTTAGGTCGAGGTTACCCCTTCCCTTTAGTTCCTTGTACACAGAGATAGCAAAAATGTTCAACATTCTATTAATCTAGTTAACCCTTAATTCCTTCCAATATTAGTTAACTTTATTATCTAATGTTGTTAAGCTTTAATTAATTTGACCCCCCGAGCTCTTATTTCACCTTTATACTTTAAAATGTACTAACCTAGGGATTTTTATTTTAGTCCAAGGCCAAACATTAAATGCTTAAAGAACCTTCCTTCCAATAATAACAAAAGTTAGAAGAAAGAATTCTTCTTCCTTAAGGGAGTCAAGTCATGGGCTTCCATCCTACCAGAAGAACTGTCATTCTGATGGAATGTCAGAAAGTAGTAATAGTTCAAATAGATTTTTCCTAAATTTAAATTTAATAACTTGCCTCAGAGTGTCGTTTTATTTTAGTCTAAAACAATGACTGAAGGACCTTGTCAATGACATTGGCAAGTTTTATCCCATTGTCTCTTTTCTTCTCCATCTTACTTATTTTTTTCTCTTTGTCAGGTGAAATAATGAACCCATTATTAAGAGCTGAGTTCCTTCGTCAAAAGGGTAGGAAGAGATAAAAAGATAATGCAGGCCCTTCCTCAACGATTAAATCACCTTGTGCTGAAACTCAAGAACTTGTGCGCCATCCCCAAGCTTGAATTGCTACTCTACCACCTCCTCTATAGAATCCCATCTGGTGGGTTGAAATTTGATTCCTATGCTCATGAATGAATTCTCAACTCCTTCCTGAGCTTCGCCAACAATGTCTGAAGTGCTGCACTCGATATTCAAGTCCAAAAGCCAACTTAGGACTTCTAATATCTTCTTAATGGTTAGGGCTTCAATCCTTCATGATCATTCATTAGTATGGGATTTCCTTTAAGGTAGGGTCACACCTAGTGATGCTGAGCTCTTTTGCAAACTGATTGATGCGAAGCTACTCCAAAATTCCATCTTTAACTCCTCCTTAGTAAGGAACCTCATTGTTTGTACCCATTAGTTCAAGATAAGTTAAAGGATTACTTCTCTTCAAGCTAAGAATTCCTCCCTTAAAGCTTGTGCTAAAAAGGCTAAAGTTGAGTCTTATACCCAATCCCAATGGATATCAGAGCTAGAGAACACATGCTAACACTTGGAGGCCAAGTACAAAAGATTTAAATCCCAGGTGTCCATTCAGATAAAGAATCACTTTGACAAACTAAAGGATGCTCGAGCTAAAGTCGAGAAGAAAGCCTTCTAGGACTTCCCAACCAACGAAGAGGGTAGGAGGTTCCTAAATAA
The DNA here is from genome assembly GCA_019155195.1 of Avicennia marina. NCBI lineage: Eukaryota > Viridiplantae > Streptophyta > Magnoliopsida > Lamiales > Acanthaceae > Avicennia > Avicennia marina. The sequence continues at coordinate 10,065,539 of CM032767.1, forward strand.
CTTATGGAAGGGTAGCTTGAAAGAACAGAGGTTGTTGACGGAATATCTTAAGCAGCTCGCCCGTCATGTTACTAGTATTATAATTATGTATATAATTCTTGTTGGGATTACATGGTAGAGCTCGAGTTCATGAAATATGGGGTGGTCTTAAATGCTTTGGATCCTAAGGTTGGCTTTGACAACATTCTGAAAGGTGAGTTTCCTGATATAAGTCTAAAATTTTCCACGAGAATGCTAAAGAGGCCAAATGGAGGGTAAGGCTACCCTAGTTGGGGAGAGAGTAGATAATGGGGTAGGGAATGTAGAAAGGGATGGCCATTCTTTGAATAGAATTGTATCCTTGTATATTCCTCCCATTAATTAAAGTACTTCATTCCAATTTGTTTTGCATATCCTCCATATGATTTTTACTAAATTATAACAATCATACCAAGGTAATCAATAATCATCTGCCAAGTTACGAAGTGACAAAAACTTTCTAAGTCATGATAATTACATTGCACTAAGGTAGTAACCTCATATGTATACATGCATACATGCATACATACATACATATGTGTGTGTGTGTGTGTGTATCAATCACTTGCATAAGTCCATACTTGTCACCATTCTTGACTTAGTCGAAAGGATCGATACCCCATTTTTAGTTAGTTATCCAAATAAAACTTTCTAGTCCTATAATCAAGCAATGATTAAAGTTTTTAGCTCAGTGATCAAATGATTTGTGGCCCTTGGTCCATTGTTAAGTAGTATCTAGCTTGTTTATCAAGTATTTTTGTGATTTTTAGCACATTCTTAACTAATATCTAGCTTGGTTACCAGGTGAGTGGTGACCCTTGATACCTTTTTAAGCAATATCTAGCTCGATCATCAAACGTTTTATGATTATTGGCACAATCTTGAGCAATATCTAAGTCAATAATTGGGTGTGTGATAACTCTTGTCACGTCCTCGAGAAGTATCTAGCTTGATTATTAAGTGTTTTGTGACCATTGACATATTTTCGAGTAATATCTAGGTCAGCAATCAAGTGTGTGATAACCCTTGGCATTATCTTGAGCAATATTTAGCTCAATTATCGGGTGTTTTTTTTTTATGATTTTTGTCTCATTCTAAACAATATCTAGCCTGGTAATCTAATGTTTGGTGACCTTTGGCACATTTTTGAGCAAATATCCAGATTGAGAATTGGGTGTGTGGTGACCCTTAGCACATTTTTGAACTATATCTAGCTCAGTTATTGGGAATTTCGTGACCTTTGGCAAAATCTTCAGCAATATCTAGCTTAATAATCGAGTGTATAGTAACCCTTGACACAATCTTAAGTAGTATCTAGCTCAGTCATCAGGTTTTTTTTTTTTTTTTTTGGTGACAAGTAGTGTCTAGATCAATAATTAGGTGTTTGGTAACTTTTGGCACATTTTTGAGCAAATATCTAGATTGAGGATTGGGTGTGTGGTGACCCCTAGCACATTCTTGAACTATATCTAGCTAGGTTATTAAGAATTTTGTAACCTTTGGCACAATCTTCAGCAATATCTAGCTCAATTCGAGTGTATAGTAACCCTTGACACAATCTTGAGTAGTATCTAGTTCAATCATTAGGTTTTTTTTTTTTTGACAAATAGTGTCCAGATCAATAATTAGGTGTTTGGTAACTTTTGGCAGATTTTTCAAAAGTATCTAACTTGGTGATTGGGTGTTTTGCGATTCTTGACACATTTTTTAGCAATATTTAGTTCAGTAATAGAGTTTTGTGACCCGTGGCATATTCTTGAGCAATATCTAGCTTAGTAATTAGGTGTTTTACGACACTTGGCACATTCATGGGCAATATTTAACTCAATTATTGAGTGTTTTGTGATCCTTGACACATGCACAAGCAATTTTATTAACTATGAAATTTCTTAAGAGAGTATATTCCAAGGTCATGCAAAATCTTTTCTTGCCATGTCTATTAATTTATAGCTTTCTCCTAATATTTCTTCCTTTATCGTGAATGGCCATTCCTATTTGGTTTCCACTTTTCCCATTGGCCTTATGGATTGCAATTTTCTTAGAACTAAATCTCCCTCATGAAATCTACATCCCCTAACCCTTTTATTAAATAAGGTGGGTATTATTTGCTTGTACCTCAATTTCCTTATTTGGGTCAGGTTTGTTTTCTTCTGTCATTACTAGCTCATTCTTCATCAACTACTCATTTTGTTGTGGTTCATATGTTATGATATGTTGTGACTATTCTCCAATTTCTACTAGGACGATGGCATCTGCCTTATATGTACATATTAAATTTCATGAGTGTTGTTGTAGGTATGGTGTGGTGGCCCATAAAACACCTGACAATTCTATGCAGCTTCCTCTAATTAAGCCTTCAGACCTCATACTATTATTCGATTGGTTACCTCGACCTACTCATAAGTCTAAGGATGACAAGTTGTGCTATATTTTTTTATAAATCTTCATTTCCCTACACCAGCTATGTATTAATTTACTTTAGAATTGCCTTCTATTATTTAAGATGTTGAACCAACGCATGATATATTTCCACAAAATTTTATGACTTTCTTTTCAGTTATTCTTACCATAAGTTTTGCTTCTACCCACATTGTGAAATACTCCATTATTTTTAGAAGGAATTTCTTTTGCCTAATAGTCAAGGAAAAAGGTCCCGCTATATCAACTCCTCATCATGCAATGGGAATAAGGGATATAGTAATGCTCACTTGTTATGCTGGGATATTTGAATAGTTTGCATGTTTCTAGCATTTTTTCACAGGTTCTTACTAATTTCATGGCATCTTTCTTCATTGTTGGCTAAAAATATTTTGTTTAAACAACTTGCTAAATTGATTTCTTAAATGTGTGATCCACAACATCCCTCGTGCATTTCTCTTGTTCATAATTAGCCTCATCCTTTCCTAAACATTTGATTAAGGGCTAGCTACATTATCTCTTGTAAAGATTTTCTTCTATGACAACAAATCAAGCAATCCTCTACTGTACTTTTTTATCCACTTCCCCTCCCTCTTTAGTTGTATAATTTTTCTTGACACTTTTCATTTCAAGGTTGCCACTTACTTGGCTAGGGAATCTGCTTCTGTATTTTCTTCTCAGTTAACATGATTGAGTAGAAATTCATCGAACCCTTGCATGAGCTCTTTTTGCCCAAGCCATTATCTTTCCCCATAAGAGTGCCTCATATTCTGCCTCATAATATAAGGTCTCAAATGCAAGTTATAGACAATATTCCATCTCATCTTCGTTAGGACTAGATAAGACTATACCTACCTCACTCCCATTCTGGGATGACAATCCATCTATTTGTAACATCTAGGGTAGGCGATTTTCTTCCTTATACCTTTTGACCACAAAGACAACTAACGCTTACCCCTTTATCATCGTCCTTAGTTCATATAAAATATCAAACTCTCTTTATTTGATTGCTCACTTGACTATCCTTCTAGAAACTTTTGTCGTAGTTAAGATCATTTGAGTGGTTGTTAGGTCAAAACTCTTATAGTGTGTGACAACGGGTATAGTCTGAGTTTTTGGCCGTGGTGACTAAAGCCAGGATCAAGTTTTCTACCTCAGAATATTTAAGCTCACATAGGGAAGATTTACTCAATAAAACTATAGATGTTCTCTATGTAAGGAATACGAATATAGAAAACAATAAACAATGAGAACTAATACAACCATAAACAAATTCCATAATCTAATGAAACTTGGATCCAAGACCCAAATGTCATATAGTTTAACTTTTCTCATTTAAAAGTGACTTGGCATCAATCTACTATTCAAGTCTTGGGACATATGGATTAGTGTCTAGATGGTTGATCACTATGAAAGAAACATGGTGCTTCAATTATCAATGTTTTTAGGCATGCCTATACGTGACACACGCATGTATGGTCTAGTAAATGTAATACCTAGCATACTTTGCAAATTCTTTTTGCACTTAGGGCATTCAATTATTAAAATATATAAGTTACTAACATTATTATTAACAATTGGTTAGTTTTCTTTAATCCTCAGTTGAACAACTAAACACGATTAAAAAGAGGCATGGGACAGAGGTTGAAATTGCATCTTTGAGGGTAGCTTTTACGCAAGAAGTTGTTGTATGGCATAAACTTGATCATCTCAATGTAACACTAGTGTAGATCTAATCTGAAGCCTTTGAGCTTATACTGCTGTGATTGACTAAAAATGCTTAAGTGAATGTATGATTAGTGACTCTTTTTGCCACACATTGTTGTTTCGATGGTGTTTGTTACACAGTTGAAGTAGAGTGTGCAAAATGATCAGTTTATGGTGTGTTTGGCATTAATTATCAAATCAGATTATGAGCTTTTATGATGTGACTTTGATTTTTGTGCCTAATTTCTAAGGTCATCTTCAAATTAACAATTCATACATTCTTTTACTAGACATCAAATTTAGAGTTTAAGGTTTTCGAGTCTTGCGAAGGACCCATCTGAGAAATCATAAGTGGTATATCATTGAATGCTGTAAACTATGCCATTATTATTTGATCATCACTAATTCTAACTTTGAATGGAGTCCTTCCTATAGTGACCTGATATTTGTCTAAACCCCTTTGTGGTTTATAAGGGCAACGACGAGCTCTTTAGGACTAAATATTTAAACAAAAAATGTTCACACTAACATGCCTAACAATATATGCTTTGGTGTTGTGGAATATCTTTTTAGAGATGCCTTGAAATCTTACTTGATAAAGAATAAAAGAAGAAAGCTAGCATTTAAAGTAGTTGCAGATGGTTCTTGATCTTATTAGAGGGTACCATGCATCTTAATTTGTAATTTTTAACTAATTATTATTATATATTTTCCTATCAAATTGATAAGTGACTTATTGTGTGTGTTTTTACCAAAGTATGGTTAGTCTTACTCCTTGTGTAGATTAGGTTACCTTCATTCTTAGAAGATTTTTCATGAAGATGTGAAGATAGAAAATATGCTTTTAGGCAAGACATATAAAATGAAAATAGTTGATTTTGATGTTGCCCATGCTAAAGCATTAAATCCTAATGACATGAAAGATGAGGACCCTTGGTTACATGGTGCCCAAGGTATATTTTTTGTTTTAGCAGGGTACTTGTACCACTCTTTATTTTATCAACAAACAGTTTTTAGCATGTGGTTTAGGTAATTTTTCCTTTTCAATAGCTCTATTAGTATTCAATACTTTCATGGGTTGGCACTCAAATATTTATTACCAATTTACTAACTGATCACTAGTTTTAGTACAATGATTTATCTTTTTTCTTTAGTTACTTCGTTTTTTGCTTCAACATCTTTTAAGCTCAAAATCCACAAAATCCATGTTATCCTTCACCCAAGAAGAGAGAAAAACCAATCTTTTCTTCACTAAAGCTAATAAGATGAAGCAAATTAGTAGTTAGTTGCATAACATCACATCAATGAGAGATAAAGCATTCTCACGTTAATCTCGTTAGCATTTCTAAACACATTCTACAAGTTCTCAATAGCAATCCCAATAACTACAAATGTGACATGTACAGTTTTGGCATCTACTTACGGAAAATATATTACTGTGACATGCCATATGCCAACCTCAATTTCTCATAGGTGACTTCAATTGTTGTTCGTTAGGTAATGTTTTCCTCCCAAATTGTCGACAGCTTGGGCCCATTTCTTTGCTGGTGTTCCTTCAAATAATGTTTTCTACATAGAACTTAAGGCCAAAAATACCTAGGTGTTGCCTCAGCTCCCTTTCTAACGTGATAAAACAATGTTGGGATGTTAATCCCAATAAGAGACTTGAAATGGATGAGGTCGTTGCCATGTTAGAGGTGGTCGCAGAATGATACTCTTGATCAATAGCAAGGTAGCCTCAATTTTTGAAACTATCGTGGCCCTTGTAAGATTAAACTCCTATGTTTTAAAGATGTACGAGATCTTTGATATAATAGATAGGTCGAGATGTGCTACATTCTTCCTTCTCTTGCATCATGTATAGCTTTTGAAATACATTATTATTAATTCATTTTTTTAAAAGGATCATAATATATGTGGTTTATATCATATAGGTCAAAAATAAAAATCAAGCACAATCAGCAAAACTATTGAAGCTTTAAAAAGTGTAAAGTTTAGTTAGTGTTTTATGAAAGAGTATCTATGCCTATTACTGTGGATTGCAATATCTTGTAAATCACCTAAAGTACTAGGGAAACCCTAAGCAGTGGTTATTGTTAACAAATACTACAATAGATCAACACTTAGTTATAGACAACGTGCTATGGAATGAGACACTAAAAGTGCAAGCTCAATGCCTACAAATGGCTACATGGATGAGCTCGATGCCTTTGGATGGTTGTAAGGATGGACTAGTTAAAGACTCACCTTGGATTGTCTTTTAGGCATAAGTGGGGCGCCAGGTGCATCTTGTTATACTTTTTGATGTAACATAACATCTCATGTTGAACCAAACCACAAACTAAGTAGCAATAAATTACAACAAATTGAAGTAAACATAATATGGGAATAGTCAAAGGAACTTATATTTTATCACCAAAATAAGCTAAGACAAGAATTCAGTCTATAGATATCTCTACACTTGATAATAATTGCATTAATATTTTGAGGGGTACTAATAGAAAGAAAAACCTAAGCAAGAAAACTTGAGCATTCGCTAATAAGAAGCAAAAAATTCTTACCTCCAATAAAGAAAATCATAAGAATTTAGAAATCCTACATTCATTTAGGGGAAAAATGTTTCTTGAATAATTCCTTTTGTCGAAGATGGACCAGACATTGATGGATAGATATCACACCATAAAACATGAAAAGAATTTTAAGAATTATTTTTACATGCAAACTAGGCTATGTTTATTATCTAATTTTCTATCATTTGTCATCACTTAAAAATCTTACAAATCAAATATCTTATCATACAAATTTTATTCAAATTTAAAAATTTTTATCTCTTATCTTTTATAACTAATTAATGATTTTTTTAATCTTTATAACTACTCGAAATCAAATCAACATCTATCTATATAATTTATATAATTTTTTTTACTTACATTCATTTTTTTATTACTCTATAAAAATACTTTTTCTACCCACTCAAATCTTTCAAACCAATTATAAATTATCCCTCTACTCAATCATTAAAATTTTATTATCCACGCTAACAACGAACCCCAAAATTTTATAACCCACACTAATAACAAATCAAACATTTCCAATGTAGTTAGAATTGGATTGGAGTGGAAATTGGTCCAACATCTAGTTTGGATCATCGGTTATTCACAAAAAGTAGCCAGAATTGGCTAAAATTGGTAAAAACCGAAAACCCGATGAAAAACCGGTTTAGCTAGTCCAGTAGGATAATGAAAGAAAGGAAGGTGTGGCTGGAATAAGTAAAAAGAAATAAACCGACTATTGCAATAGTTCGAAGAGAGGTTCAATAAGACAGGAACTGTAGCAAAAGTGTGTTTTGATCGATTGGGGATCGTCTGGCATGGCATGACGGTGCGAAAACGTACGGCTTGTCGAGCCATGAGAAGTTAGTCCCTCTTGGGAAGTTAGAATTGGTGACTGTTGATGCATAATGTTCCGCCTGAAATAGGTAAGATGTGCAAACATCCAATAGAGATGAAGGTCTTATTTTTGTTCTTAGATTTATTTCTTTCTGAAGAAATTGCATAAGAGATATGTCTCAACAGGGAACCGACTGTTGAAACTTTTTACTCATTGCGCATCCAAGAATACTTCTTCACTTGGCAACATCCAAAATAAGTACTCTAATTTTAATCCAGGGTAGTTTATTGCGGATATGCCAGTTAAAAATGAATTGTACGAAAAGTAAATCACACTAATTTTAGACAGGATCTTGTCATAAAATACCAAATACATATGTGATTTATTTAGATTCGATCAACTAAAAATTTTTAATCAATCTAGTGGGAATCGTCTCTTCCATAACCTAAGTCAAGACAGATGGATTTACACCTGTCTTTTTCATTAATTGAAACTCCAAACCAATTGATCAATGACCAAAACAAAAGAAAAAACTAAAATTACGTTTGCTATATGATCTAACAAACTACATTACTTCTTCATTCAGCGTGCTGTCAACGTAGGAAAGGTCCCCTGCCCTTAGCTACCGTTATAATGGAGACATTATCCCTTTGTTCATCAATATCCAAAACAGTCCAGGTATGCATCAACAAATAGCTACACGCTCTAACTAATTAGGCCAAGCCAGTCCACAGGGTTTGAGGTTAATTTAGACAGTTGGCTTTTGTGTGTAATTCCTACTCTTTAATTTAGATCCTTGCGTGGCAGATACTTCAACAATGCTAGATCCAAACCATTCTTGGCAGTGGACAGGCACTTTGCTTTACTTATAAGTATTTTTCTACTTTGTTAGTCCTAACGCACACCTCTATCATTGTTTTGTGTGTGAGATTGACATCATTGTGTTAACCCCGCAATTATGTATCTTAAAAAAGTTCTTGCCCTAGTAGATGGTGGACTAACCTTCCTTTGACATCAATACTCTGTCCTGGTTGGAGCTAATGACATTTATGAAATTAAAGTGTCTTATGTGTTGATGGAGACCCAATGTGAGTGACCTAGAACCTATACATGTGGCATGGAAGAGGTGTCCACGCATATTTTATATTTACAGTAAACCAATGCAGACAGAACACACAATGTATGCACGAGGTCATGTGAGGACTTAAGTACAATAGAATGTAAACCCTGCAAACTTTAACCTAAGAAAAGTTCTTGCCCTAGCATACAGAGGACTAGCATTCCAACTTGGGATGCTGATATCCTAGGGACAAATTGGACCATGAGACAATCGTCTCACTAAAACCATGAATGAATTGATTATACAAGAGTTCTTCAGTATTTCCCTACTCATTTGAAGTATAGGTTCATTCCACTGCCACATTCTTGGAAATCTAATACTGGGTGTCACTTCCTCTAGCTAAGCAAACTACAAAATGAACACGCAATTGTAAAATTTTACAGTGGACTGTCTTTTCTTATTAATTATCCAACATACAAGTAAAATCTATTCATCACACATTCATTCACCGGACAAATTCCTTTACGCTTTGTCTAGCCCAGTATGTGAACAAATTTGACCTGAACCGTAACAGAAGTCATGCAGTACTCCATACAAGTTCCCTACACAGGCAAAAGCAACCAGTAAACTAGGGAGTCCCACTTGAGCCTAACCAGGGTAAAACACAATTTGTGACACCTAATACCCCTTCTCTATGTAAGCCAAAAATTATCCATGTTTCGGACATGATTTCACATTGAAAAACATGACAACTATAATTTTACATATATGCTTAGTTGGAAACAAGTAAACCCAGTGCACTGAAAAAGTTCAGTAATGAGTATCAAAGTTCACAGCATTAGCATTGACAATGAGTAAGGGACATCATTTTAGTTTTCTGAATAAAAGATAAGAACATTGATTCATAGCAACATCGCACCATGACAAGAGTATTTTGATGTTTCACATGATCATATCAAAGCTCTGGGTTCAAAACATAAAAGCAGCTAAGTCAGTAGGGCTTAGGCTCATTTTTTCTCGGTCGTGTTGCTCTCCAGTTCCCTCCTGAGCTGCAAGGAGAAATCATCATTGACATCATCATCATCCCAATCATCTTCCCATTGCTGAGTTACTTCCTTACCTTCCTCTTTGTCCTCCCACTCTTCCAATTTTCCATGCAAGAGGAAAGAAAAAAATTCAGAGAAAAAAGCATAAAAGATGGGAATACTATACATATCTTTTATCATCAATTACATGCACACATTCCTAAAAGACAGCTATCCACAGAACATCAGGATTGACACTAAGGCAGCAATACTGTGATCCAGATTTCGTACTAGATGATTTCACACTACCCTGATATCATTTCTTTAACTATGAAACCCAGTCAAGCATCAACACAATTATCAAATTATGCACACTTACGCATTCTATAAAGAATGGCTCTACCTCCATAACAACTAACCTTAGTCATTTTAATAGAATTCCTAAAATAATACTCTTAACATCTAGTAGTTTTTTTCTTTCTATCTTCTTAAATAACATAAAATAATATAATTAAAATTTATTATTGAACTAATAAAAAAATTTAATAGTTTTACATATTAGCATAACTAAGGAAATTATATAATTATTTATAAGCACATGCATACATAGAATGGGCAAGATTTACTAGTATATGTATATTGTAACACTAGTTCATCTTCAACCTGGTAACACCAATGCAGAAAAACATGTAGGATGATCATCATTTGCATCAAAAGAGGAAAAAAACACATAAAACCTAGTGTGATGCACAAGCTATTTATTTTTTTCATATAAGTAATTCTTTTGCATACAACTGTACACAAATATTAGTTACACATATTGCTGTTAAACTGTTCGCTGTGCAGATTTAATTACTCTAGATAAAAAAGTTCCAACTGTTTGCAAAAGTGTGGTTTTTCCCCTTTTTTGAGCTGACAGAAATTAGGGTTCACTGAGATTACCAAGTGCAAACTCAAAGTGTGACACAAATAGAATTGCAGTTGGATGGCGAGCAGGTTAAAGGGCCCGCTTCTCAAAAGACAGAAGATTGTAATTATCAAAAGAACAAGTACTCAAATTCATTGATATTATTGTTAGTAAGCCTACAAAATATTATCAATGGTTTACATCAAAGAGTAAAAGCTGTAAACTGGAAACCGAGAATTGACAAGGTCAAAATTTTTACAAGAAAATAAAAGAAGAAAGAAGAGGCAACAATCAACGGTGTTTAAACTTTAAAGGTAATAGCTTGAACTCGTAATAAAGGAAAATCCAACGCATAAGTTACTATTGGAGAAAAAGTATCAACCTTGATCAATTGCAAACTCCTCAAACTCATCATCATCCTCAAATAGATCGATTTTAGCTCCCTCAGTAGCGGGCTTTGCCTGCTCGGTCGCCATTCCAGTCCTGAGACAATTGCAAACACAATTTCAACTTATGTACACTGCAAAAAAATATGCATCTAATCCAAAATAAATGCACAGAAGAAACCAAATTCCACACAAACACTAAATCCTAGCATTCCACGAAATAATGCACGAGTTTTGAACAAAATGCATACAGAACAAAATCAAAAATTAAAGGAGAATTAACTCACAGAAGTTATATTTGATAGAAAAAATTCTGTATTTTGTCGATCGTTCTGGCAAAGGCATGGCGAATCTGGGTTTATAGCGAATAAATAACAGCCGCAGAAACTCGGTTCGACGACGTCGTGTCTAGTCTGCGGGATGCATCCTGCCCTAAATTTCGTAATACCCCCTTAGGAATACAGAAATGGCAATTACACGCCAATTTTTTCAGCTCATTAGAGCCAAAAGCAATTGTTGCTGACAAAAATGAGATGAAATAAGAACTTGAAAAATGCGAGCTCAGGGTTATAAAATGATGATTAAAGATTAGTAACAGAATATAATGGTTAATTCAGTAGTGTAATATTAAAATTTGCACACTATCTTGGAAGCGTGATTGCCATAGTTCATTCTGTATATTTTTCTTGAAAATAATTTTCTTTTTTTAATTCATTTTTAAGGCAATATAAAGATGTTAACAGTAGCTTGCAAGTTTTTTTTTTTTTTTCATATTATTAAGTATTGGAGAAATTATGATATATTTATTCTAAAGTATTTTGTTGGGAAGAATACAAATTAAAAATTAAAAAAAACTATAAAGAGTATTTATAATGTGTATAATCTTGCTTTGTACTTTTAGTTGAAAGAGAATTTTTGAAATAGCCGTCTTTTGCACACTTCACCTAATATTCACCAAGTCATGCACATAAATAGTGACACTTATGTATTGGCATTCAATTTGAATTTTCTATTTATTTATAGTGGAGTTGTATATCTCTAATATCTTCTACTATCTAAGAATGGAGGAACCCTATTGGCCTTTTAATTCATTTTCAAAAATGCCCTCTATTGTTTTATCTACTAGTTTTCAAGGAATGGAACTAAATATCTATTTTACAAGTCTTGATCATTTCTCTTCCATATCCATCTATATAATTAAAGACCTAATTTTAATTGCATATTGTTCAATTGCTATAATATCCTATTGTGACATGTTATGATTTTCTTTTTATTTTTTTCCATATTTTAATATAATTTTATATTTTTTCATTTATATTTACGCTATCTTTCGATGCACACAGACACACATGTATATAATTTTCAAAAAATTTATGCAGTTTAAATTTGAATATAATTTTATTTTTATTATAATTTGTTACAATAAATAAAATTCTATTAGTCAAAAAAAAAAAAAATCACACATGCATCAAATGTGTCATTATATTAATGACCAGTTATTATTACAGGAGACTGCTAAATATTTCCAAGTTAATGAGTACTATAAAAAGTTTCTTATGTAAACACTGCACAATAAAATATTTCCTAATCACATGTTTTTAAATCATTAACTAGTTGTCTATTGATATGATTACAACTAGGATGTTTTCCAACTTGTCGCGTATCACCAACATGTATGTACTAATATTTTTCGCACACTCATGCGCAAATAAAAAGTTAATATACTGATAATTATATTAATAAAATATATTTTATATTCATTGGTGTGACTATATTGTTTGATTAAATATTCTAATGATGTACACAAACTATTTTTAATTATAATATAAATAAAATTATTTATGTAATTATTTAAAAATTTAAAAGAAGGGAAGACAAGGCCAAATAAAGATTAAATAAGAAAAGAGTAAAATTATATTAAAAGACAAATAAATAAGAACAAATAATTATTTCCATGGGTTTTCTTATAGAAGGTGTATTTTATCAATAAAGTTTATATTTATTTAATTTTTTCATTGTAAAAAGGATAAAAATAGTTATAATTGAATTTATTAAAAGAGACATTTTGGAAAGCCTATCAACGAAGGTATTTACAATCATTGAAGTCATCATAAATAGTATACATGTTTAATCCATACACAAACTGAAATAGCTTAACCTTGTTTTGTCCACCCCTTCGCCGAAAACAATGCTATGCACCTCGACATCTCTGATACACATAAAATTTGAATAATTTGCACACTACACACACACACACACCAGATACCAGAATGCCTTCACCTGCAATGATCTATGGAAAAAGATGGAATCCATAGGTCCCCAAGGCCTCCCATTTCTATCCCCCAAGACCCCAACCCTTCAATGATCTCATTCTTCTTCATAAACCTCTCATCCATTTGTCACTCACCTGCTCTTGTTGATGTTGAAAGTGCCCAAATCTTGACATTTCCCAACTCAAGACTCAAGTTTTCAAGCTCTCCTATGCCCTTCTCAACCACAACATCTTCATAAATGATGTAGTTCTCATATTACCCCTCAATTCAATCCTTTTTTGGGTCGTTTTCTTTGTAGTGGTAGCTATTGGGACCATTGCCACCACTGCCAACCTACAATACACCACCATCGAGTTCTCCAAACAGGTAAAAGGCTCAGATCCAAAGCTCATCATCACAGTACGCGAACTTTATAATAAGATCAAACACTTTGATCTACCTTACATTATGCTAAGCGCTCCTAAGACTTGTAGTCCTAGTAAGTCTATTAACGCAACATGGCACGATTATTTAGACTTGATTGAATCTATTGGGAGAAATGAACTCTAAAAATAGAAAGGAGCTTTTAAAAACGTGGCACTTTATATTTGAGTGTGTATAATATACAAAAAAAAACAAAAAATAATGAATTTGAACTCTTCAAAAGACAACTTCACAAAGAACACTTTTTTTACACACACTCAATTTTTGAACTTGAACTGATGCAGAAGTTTGTTAAAACCTCCTCTTTTTATAGTTGAAGCTCTACATCTGATTGACCACGTTTAGAGGCACCTACCCTGCACCTGATTGACTAAGAATGGAGGCACTTATTATTGCACCTAATTGACTAAGTTTAGAGATACTTATCCCTATACTCGATTGGTCATATTTGGAAGCATTTACCCCTACACCTGATTCGTCACAATCTTTGGCTTATTTTTTTTTGGTTGAAATGGGTGGCTCTTGGTGTATAAATAGCCACAAACCTTAACATCCTCCCCCTTTGTTGCTATTTATAAACTTTCTTGTAATTTAACAACTTCTTTGCACACGTCAGTCTTCTTTCTAAGCACCGCTTTAGTTAACATGTTTGCTCCATTGTCGTCTGTATGGATTCTTTGCAAACTTACTTCATTTTCTTCTAAGGCTTGTCGAATCCAGAATAAAGGACATCAATATGCTTGGACAGGAAATGATATGTTGAATTCTTGCTTAGGTGGATCGCACTCTGACTATCACAATTGATGGCATACTTCTTTTGGCTCCATCTTAACTCTTGAAGGAACTTCTTTAACCAAATTTATTCTTTGCACACCTCAATTAATGCAATGTTTTTTGCCTCTGTGCTTGAAAGTGCAACACATTTCTGGCGTTTACTTTGCTAAAACACAACAGCACTTGCAAAGGTTATTAAATAATTAGAAGTAGATTTTCTTGAATCAACATTACCTACGATGTTTGTATCAAAATATCCTTCCAAGACATACTTATTCCTTCCTTGAGTATAGTAAAGTCCAAGTTTGATTGTTTCTTCTAAATATCTCAAAATCCACTTCGCAACATTCTAATGTTCCTTTCTGGGATTTGACATGTAACGGCTTATTTGTCTAACTGCATAAGCTAGGTCTGATTGGGTGCAAACTATTGCATACATCAAGCTTCCAACAGCTGAAGCATATGGTATCTTACTCATATACTTCTTTCATTTTCACTGCTTGGACATTGCTCTTTGAACTCAACTTGAATTGTCTGCCCATGGACTTGTCATCGGCTTTGCGTTTTCCATCCTAAACTTTTCAATCATCTTTTTGATGTAGCTTTCTTGAGAGTCAAATCTTATCTTTTGGACTATCTCGTAGAATATGTATGCCCAAAAGTTTCTTTGCTGTCCCAAGTCCTTCATTTCAAAGGACTTATTCAACTCCCTTTTCAACTTGTTGATCT
Source organism: Avicennia marina (assembly GCA_019155195.1). Classification (NCBI taxonomy): domain Eukaryota; kingdom Viridiplantae; phylum Streptophyta; class Magnoliopsida; order Lamiales; family Acanthaceae; genus Avicennia; species Avicennia marina. The sequence continues at coordinate 10,080,649 of CM032767.1, forward strand.
TGTTTAAATCATGACCAATAATAAGTATATCATCAACATACAACAAAAGAATGATAAAATCATCATCAAAATTCTTAATGTATACACAATGATCACCACTTGTTTTTCTAAAACAGTGATTAGCCATGAAGGAGTCAAATTTTTTGTACCACTGCCTCGGAGCTTGCTTTAGTCCATAAAGGCCTTTTTTAAGCCAACAGACTAAATTTTCTTTACCTTTCACCTGGAAGCCTTCTGGTTGCTCCATAAAATTTTTTTCTTCATATTCTCCATTTCACAACAAGCTGTGCCATTTCCAAGTCCAAACTTGCAGCTAATTTAAGGACAACTCAAATAGAATTCATTTTCACAACAGGAGAGAAAATTTCATTAAAATCAATGCTAGATTTTTGTTTAAAACCTTTAGCTACTAACCTTGCCTTATACCTTAGTTGAGAACTCCCTTCAACCGTCTTTAGCTTGAATACCTATTTGTTTTTAAGTGCCTTTCTTCCCATAGGTAGACTTATCAAATCATAAGTCTAATTTTCATGGATAGACTTCATTTCTTCTTCCATCGTATTCCACCATTCTTTGCTATTTTTATCATATACTACTTCTTCAAAGGACTCCAGTTCACCATCTTCTATCAGTATTAGTTATTCAGTTAGATTATGCCTTGTTGACAGTCTCTTTTCTCGTTCAAATCTCTTTACAGGCTAAGCTGAAGTTGGAGCAATTTCAACTTCATACCTTTTTTCTGTGTTTTCCTATGGGATTTCAACTACTTGTTGAAATTGTTGAGAGGAAGGATCCTTTACTGAAATTTTTTTAGTAGTCCTATTCTTATTTTCTTTCTTTATATCTTTAATAGTTTGATTTTTAAAGAAAATAACATCTCAGCTTCTTATTATTTTCTTTTCATTGGGTTCCACAATCTATGTCAAAATTCTTCATGCCCATATCCCAAAAAGATGTAATCTCTTGATTTAGGATCAAGTTTATTCCTTTCATCCTTTGGGATATGAACAAATGCCCGATACCCAAAGACTTTTAAATGCTGTAAATTTATAGACTTACTGGACCATACTTTTTCTAGAACATCTCTATTTAAAGGAACTGAAGGTGAAAGATTGATCAAATCAATAGTTGTCCTCATAGCCTCCCCCCAAAACGGATTTGACATCTTTGCATGTGATAGCATAGCTCTAATTCTTTCAGTAATGATCCGATTCATTCTTTCAGCAACATCGTTTTGTTGCGGGGTCTATGGAATGGTCTTCTCTAATCAGATCTCATGGCTGTTACAATATTTTTTGAATGGTCCTTAGTATTCTCCACCATTATCAGCCCAAACACATTTTAATTTAAGGCTCATTTCTCATTCAATCTTTTTATGAAAATTTTTGAAAGACTCTAAAACTTGATCCTTTAATTTTAATGTATAAGATCAAACTTTTTTTGAAAAATCATGAATAAAAGTCACCAAATACAAAGGACTACCAAGAGTTCTTTCATTCATTTGACATACACCAGTGTGTATAAGCTCAAGAGGTTTTTCTTTCCTTGTAGGGGGTAATTTTTAAAAGTAATTCGTTGTTGTTTCCCTTTTATACAGTCAGTATAAGGTATGGAATTCAATTTTTCAAATTTTGACAAATAATTATTTTTAGACAAAATTGACATACCTTTTTCACTCACATGCCCCAACCTTTTGTGCCACAATTCCATTGATGATTCTACCATTACACAAGCATTACTATCAATTTTTACATTAGTAATGTAAATGGTATTTATCTTTCTCCCTTTGGCAATAATCAAATTGCTCTTTGTTAACTTCCAAATTCCATCAGTAAAATGACTAGAGAACTCTTCATCGTTTAACTTTCTTCTAGAAATTAAATTCAACCTTAGGTCTGATACATGTGTCACATCTTTCTGCTTTAATTTATATCCCAAAGCAGTAGTTATCAAAACATCACCAAAACCATGAATTTTACAGCTGCCACTATCACCTATTTTTACAAAGTCATTTTCTAAGGATGGTAAGAAGAGAAGAACACCTTATTTGGAGCAACATGGTAGAAAGTTCCCGAGTCAATTACCTAAGAGTAATCTTGAAAGGTAAAATTCAAAAAATTTTTATCACTTACAATTATCACATCTCCATCTAAACTGTGGTTGTTGTTTCATCAAGCATGTTCTCTTGCTTCTTTTGCTCCTCTTTTTCTTTGTTAAAATCTCATTCCAATTCCAACAATCCCTTTTGACGTAACCTTTCCTCTTACGGTAAAAGCATTCAACGTCTTTTATATTAACAGATTTATCCCTTGAGTGTCCTCTTCGTCGATTTGGTCCTCGATTTTGGCTTCATCCATGTCTTTCATATCTTTCAAAAACCAAGGCCTGACTTTAAACTTCTTATCCAAGCTCTTTCCTTCTTATTTCTTCGTTGAGTAGTGCTTCCTTCACCATATCCAAAGCCAAAACTCTATTTAGAGTAGAGTTAGAAATAGTAGCAAATAAAGTTTTCTAACTATCGAGCTATGAACAAAATAATAAAAGAATTGGAGCCTCATCATCCAAATTTAATTTTAAGGTTGCACAATGATTAATTAAACGTTGAAAATCATTTAAATGTTTCAATATATTAGAGCCCTCCTTATAACGAAGACGAGTAATTTTCTTTAATAGTGAAGTTTTGCTTAAATCATATTTTCCTTTATACATTACTTCAAGTTTCTTTCACAAAACATTAGCCCTTGTTTCTTTATAAACATGATTAAAAATACTTTGTTCAATTCAAACACGAATTTTGGCCTACCGTTTTTCTATGCATCTTTTCCCACTCGGCATTGGACTTACCTTTGGATTTTGCAATGTTTCCAAACACTGGATCCTACAGGTCTCGTATGATCAAGTGGTCCTCCATTCGAGGCTTCCAAAGAGCATAGTTGTTGGGATTTAACTTGATCATGGTGCCGATCGATTCCTCCATTGCTCCTAAAATTAAAAAAAAATGACAGAACCTCAACTCTAATACCACTTTGTTGGGATAAATGGACTCCAAAACCGAATGGAGCTTTTAAAAATGTGACACTTTATATTTGAGTGTGTATAATACACAAAAAAAAAAAGAAAACAAACAACAAAGGTAAGGGAGGAATTTGAACTCTCTAAAAAATAACTTCACAAGAAACACTCTTGTTACACACACTCAATTCTTGAACTTGAACTGATGCAGAAGCTTACCAAAACTTCCTCTATTTATAGTTGAAGGTTTTGCACTCGATTGACCACGTTTAGAGATACATATCCCTGCACCTGATTGGTCAAGAATGGAGGCACCTATCCATGTACCTGATTGGCTAAGTTTGGAGGTACCTACCCCTATATCCGATTGGTCATATTTGGCAACACTTATCCATGCACTTGATTGATCACAATCCTTAGCTTATTCTAGTTAGTTGAAATGGACGGCTCTTTATGTATAAATAACCACAAACCTTAACAGAATCATCATCATACAACCCAGCACTGCCTCCAGTTGCACAGACGGATGTCTCAGCCATCCTTTACTCATCAGGGACAACTGCTATCAGCAAAGGAGTAATTTTAATGCACAGAAACTTCATTGCATCAGCCATGATGGCGGCAGCAGATCAAGAGGCCGATGGAGATACCAAGGACGTTTTCGAGTGCTTTCTCCCAATGTTTCCATATCTTTGGCATGGCGGTTCTCACGTATGCTCAGCTGCAGAGAGGGAGCGCAGTGGTGGTGATGGCACAGCACGGGACGGATAAGATGTTGAGGGCTATTGAGACTTACAAGGTGACACATTTGTATGCGGTACCGCCGGTTATCATAGCATTGGCCAAGCGGCTGGAGTTGGCGAAAAGATTTGACCTGTCATCCTTAAGGGAGATAGGATCAACGGCTGCACCGTTGGGAAAGGATGTAATAGATGAATGTGCAAAAAGCTTTCTACAGGCTGTTCTGTTCCAGGTACCATGTGACAGAAACTTATTACCTTGATCATCCGATGCTTTGAACGACGACCCCTAGAAGTAAGTTTATATACTGAAACTTGAATGAAGTTTCTCTTCCTACTTTAACTTCAACACTTCAATATTTGCGGTTTAGTCTGTAGTATCACATGAAATTTTGTACTCCCGTGGGCATTTATTTATATTTATGTTTCCTGTTCCTGCACGAATTTTCCCGGATCATGGTGTTGACTCTTGATGAACATGGAAATTTACAATACATGCTAAAGTATGTCCAGCCTCTCTGATAATTCTGGAATCATCTTCTTGATTTGAATATTATGACTACGGATCAACGTCAAAGCCTCAAATGATGAAATAAACGAATACTCCATGAAACTGGAATTCTAGCTCAGATAGTGTCCTGCGTTTTGCCCTGTGACAGGGCTACGGCATTACAGAAACTTGTGGGGTTATTTCACTGGAGGACACAAGGTTAAGTTCACAAAATTCAAGTTCCGCTGGGTTTCGTGATCCAGGAGTTGAAGCTCAAATAATAAACATAGTAACCGCACTACCTCGCCCACCTCTACACTAAGGGGAAATTTGGGTTCGAGGAGCAAACGTAATGCGAGGTAGAGTTCGTATATTAGACGGCGATGTCTGTATGGTCGTGGCTCTGTGTTCTAGTTATTTTTATAGGCTACTTCAAGAATGGTTTGGCAACGGAGGAAACCATAGATGATCAAGGTTGGCTGCATAGGGAAGATTTTGGTTATTTTGATAACGATGGAAGGCTTTATGTCGTGGACAGAATCACAGAGCTTATTAAATGCGAAGGGTTTCAGGTTGTTTGTTGCGGGTGGATTTTATCCTGATTTAGACCCATAAATTAAAATTGAATCAAAACTCAGATTCAATATCAATATTTTTCCCTAGACCCATACCCAAACCCATTAACTGAAAAAGATAGGGTTTGGGTCGCGTTTGACTCAGTAAGACTTAATATATGTAAATAATCATAATTTTGTTTTGGGTTTATATTAGAAAATAAGAGATCCAATCCCATTTTTGCATTTCTTGATTTCCAAATTCTCAAGTCTCAATTTGACATTTTCTAACAAACTCCTTGAAGAGCAATCCTTTAAAACAATTTATTATGTAATGTTCGTTTTCAATTAAAAAAAATTAATTTAAATTTAGACCCGAATCAAATATATTGCATATATAAGTTAGATTAAAAATTTAGACCCATTAGGTCTTGAATTTGAGTTTGAACTTGACTTTGATAATAAAATAACATAGACCTATTTTGAGTCCGGGCCTGAATCTGCATAAAATCCACCGTACATCCCAAAGTCGGCCTCAGGAAAGATTTTGAGGAGGAAGCATGGACAGAATTTATTGTCCAAACTCTAAACTATGATTTTCTGCTTATTTTCTCTATTTCATCGGTACGACAATAATCCTATTGTAAGTGAATAACGAAGGCTATGCCGGTATTCCAGAAAGGTGAAGAATCTCATGGTAATGAGGTCATCGCATGATTTTGTGATTCACTGAGATGCGGTAGCCTTGGCCCGGCAGGCAGCCAATCGGCGTCGGGCAGTCTAGCTTGGCAGCAAGTGGAATACGCTCAGCGTCGGGTGGAGGCTTTGCGGAACACCAGAGTGTTGATTTTATGGTTGGGGCTGAATTGGTTCACCACACAAACAAGTTTGTCGATCATATTCAACGTGATCCTAACTAGTGCGTGCTCCATCAAGTGGCCAGTAGACACGCACGATGAGCACATAAGCACACTGGACAGTAGGTTTAGGGTCGAAGTTGACTCGAATTTAAGAAAATCTTGTAATATATTTGGAAATTAATCGAAAATATTTGACAAAATAGCTTAGGAGTTTTACATTACAATGATAGGGGCCCATGTTAAGTCACGGATTCATGCAGGACTAGATCTAAAGTTATTTAGACTATTGGATGACAACCAAATTCATGAAGTTAGATAAAATAATCTATATTATTGGCCTCTTTGATAATTTTTGGAAATGCACATTTTATGCCCAGCTTTTTGCTAAATTACTATTACAAATTTATGCATTTGAAATTAATAGACTCAAGACATCTTCATAATTTAAAATATGAGTTTGGACTGTATTATTGATAATCAATGAAAAATTTAAGTTCTAGTGTTGGAATTCTTTACTATGATTATCACTAATATTTTTTATGACATCTAAAATTAAAAATAATTTTGTGATGATACTAAATGTGATGAAGAACTAAATTATTTACAATAATTTATTTTTGTTGGGTGAATATCAAATTAAAGTGTATAGTAGATATTATGATATTGAATTGAGTAGAGGAAGGGTAAATGGTAAATAAAAGAATAAGCAGTTTTCTAAAATCTTTTGGAGTCCGAATATTTTAGAAAAACAAAAATAGTCACATTAAAAAAATCAAATTTACTAAACAAAATATTGAGTTATCTTATATATTAATCAATATTTAAAAAACATAATATTAAATTATCCTATAATTAATTTATCATTCTAAATAACACTTAGTGCATCAATCTTATAAAGCAATGTGAAAAAACCTTTAGTTTACTTTTATCGTTATTACACCGGAAAAGTCAAAATCATCTAATTCTAAATTTCATTAAAATATTATAAAATGATCTTATTAATTTTATTTAAATAATTTTTAATTTATTTTTTAAAATAAGATACATAAATTTTTAACTTCAAAAATATCTTATAAATTATTTAAATTTATAAACTTTTAAAATAAATTTACCCAAACAGCCTCAGGCTGTCGCACAAATACATATGTTCAGCAAGCAATGTATGAGATAGACAATATACCACGATCAAGGCATATGATTATTGTATTATTATATTACTAACTGGGTCTTACTTGCAAATATATGTGGGCTATGTTTATTTTTGTTTTTAGCACCACAAAAACAAGTAATACTATTATTATATATTTTAAATTTTTTCTTTATCTTTTTTATTTTTATTTTTATACAATTTTAGAAAAAAAAGAAAAAAAAAACAACCCAAATTTATAAACAAACATAAGCATGGCCACTTTTCTTATCTTTATCATCATCATCATCATCATCAAATTACAAGGCAATTACTAACACTCCTTTTCATGTGATTAAAACTAACTTTTCTAACACGGGTAAATAGGGAACAAAACAAGTGGATTGTCCTTGAACTTGCTACCTTGAAATATAACAAAAATTCTTGAAAAATAAAAAATTATGATGTAGCACATTAAACAAGACAAGATTGGAAAAAATTACCACAATAGCTCGATGGATACATTTAGAAAAAAAAAAGGTATAATTATAGTGCATTCACATTGAGGTTAGGTTTAATTACACAAATCTCTCTCACATTTGAAAAATTATGAGGACATCCCTCCGACTAAGAATTAAGCTCAACCATGGAGGATGTCTTTGCAATGTTCTGAGTTAACATGGGAGCTTTTTATAATTTTTCCAAATGTAAAGATATTTTTTGTAATAGATATTTTTCAAGGGATAACATTGTAATTATTCCAAAAAAATTAAAAAACAAGGGCCATATTGAAAATCATCTCAAACTTAATTAATTCGAATAAGCTTGTCAAACTTTGACATTGCATTTATGACTTGTAATTGGCCTAAGCACTTCTTGACAATACTTAGCTCAAACCAATCAATTCTATTCAAAAATGAACACTCCTCATCTCTAAATCATTAATTTACTATTGCACAACAAAAAAGTGGGGATTTGAGGGTTTATATGTATTAGTATATATCAAATAATTAATAAATATGTAAACAAGGTGAAATAACCCAACAAGCAACAAAGAACTAACGATAACTATCATACATGTGTAGAAGAAGTATTTCAAGAGAAATGAAGTGCTAGTGTGTAAGAGAGGATCGTATTTTTGTTGATGTGAATGAATGGATAGGGTTTTAAATATTGCCACAGATTGGAACGGCCTAAAGTGCATCCTAAAACTGAACAACTTGTTGCAAGATCTACAACAGCATAAAAAGTCGTTGCGATTTTGGACAATACAAGGGAAGTTGTTGCAATTTGAGATGACTGCCAGTATGCCATCCTTAAATCTAGGACGACAAACCAAAACTATCACAAATTGGAACCGGTTAAGCCTATCATCGCAAACACTAGGATAACACGAATTGCCTCGTTGCCTACAAGGACGGCTAACCACAAGTTGGTTTATTAGTGATGTCTAACCCTTTAAAAGTTGGTTTCTTTTGTTATATTCTTGTGGATAATTTGAATAGTTCAATAACACCACTTTCCTACAAGAAATAGATTTTTAGGTTATATGTGCCAATGCTTTATGAGGCCCCATGGAAGACTTCTATAGCTATCTTTGTTTTAAACCAACAATTTTTTGTGCTGCCACATAATTAATTGATATGTAATTCATATGTTACCAAAATCATGTTAGTACATTTCTACACAACTTCTTTCATATAGAGGCCAACAATTATTAATGTTTGATCAAACTTGATGACTGATTTTGAGTTGGATTGTTTAAAGGATATTGCTTGGAGTCCAACTATTGGATAGGGAATACGATGGCTAAGAGTCTCCAGAGTAAATAGAATTCGTAAAGTACTTGAAGATTTGATCTAATATGATGTGCTAAAGCTTGATTGGTTCAAACCCATACTAGATATGCATTGAGAGTCATGTTTATCTCCAAATTACACTACAACATTACTAGGACACTCGTGGAGTTAGGAGACTTTGTGTGGATTGGGGAACTACTACTTGACAATAATAGATACCACATCATTCCATATGTGAAAAGCATTCTAAGAAGACTCCAAAACACTAACCATGAGAGTGCTAGATTCCTTGAATACTGTTCTTATTCTTGTGAATATTGGAGTGAATGAACAACCTAATGATAGCACAAACTAGCCATGTAAATAAGCATTGAGCTTAAGGATAGTTACGTAAGTACCAAACTAGGATGTTTTAGTGCAGTCAACTAATCGGCCACTTTGGGGATAGGTGTTGGGTTTGTATGAGAGGTGTGAATGTTGTTCACTTTATTTTTCACTATTTTTTGATTGAATTAGTGAAGTTATCCTAATTTGGTGCCAGGAGTGTATCTTCGAATTAGGTTAATAAATATTGGTGTTCTACATTTATCATTATTATAATTAGTGTGTGTGTGTATGTGTGTGCGCATGTGGTTTGTGTGATTGTTTTCTACAAAACCACACAAACTAAGTTATATTGTTGCAATGCTAGTTATAATACTATTGCCAATTTCAAGTGGCATTAGAACAAAGTTGCCTAATATGCTTGATTCAAAGCAAATGTGATCCTGGTATGTTTTAAAGACCTATAGACATGACTAGTAAGGAAGGAGCTTATGTATCTTGCCTTTTACTACTTGATGATTTCAATTATGTATATTGGAAAGTGCAGATGTGTGCTTTCATTAGATCACAAGATAAGGAGGCTTGAAATGCAATTGAGTTGGGATAGAAACAACCAATAGAAACTAACATAGAAGGTGTGGAAGTTAAGGAGGATGTGAAAACTTAGACTCCTAATGAACATGGTGTTGCTTTGGTAACTCTAAAGTAATTACGCAATTTTCACACGTGTTGATGAAGAACAATTTAAGTTGATTTTTACCTTGCAAAAGAAGCTTGAAAAATTCTATAGAATACTCACGAGGGAATTAAGGTGGTCAAAACCTCCAAGTTGCAAATGCTAACATTTGAGTTTGAAAATCTCAAAATGAGAGAACATGACAGCATTGCAAGTTTTAATGGTAAGCTTTGCCACATTACCAACCAAGCTTTCCAACTAGATAAGAAATATTGAGATTCAAAATTGGTAAGAAAAACTCTATGATCTTTGCTTGAAAAATTTGCATTTAAAATGGCTACAATTGAGGAGGCAAGAGATATAGATAATAGGCATCTTGATGAATTCATAGGGTCCCTATAAACATATGAGACAAACTTGAATTTTTCCAAAAAGGATAAAGAAAAATACATTACCTTTCAATGTGATGATTTAGGTGACTTTAACAGTGATTGTTCTAACATTAATGCTGACACTAACTATCTACTTAAGAAGTTGAAAAAGTTTTTATTCATGAAGAGATTTAATTGGTCAAACACGTCTAGATTCCATCTAAAAAGAATTCAAGAAAGAACATGAAGAATTTAATAAGAAAGAAAAAGCAAAACTGCAAAAGAGGGGGCCACATGCTATGAGTGGTGGTTATGGACACATTTAAATCGCATGTGACAACAAGTAAAGAAAGTCTATGAACACTACTTAGAATGAGAAAGGATTTGAAGAATCCAACGAAGAAGAGAATCAAACAAGAAATCAAGTGGTTTTTCACTTGGTTAGTGAGAAAGCCCAGAATTTAGCCTACAATGTTGCAACATTGGTTACAACATCTCAAGTGCAGTTAAAGTATGGCAGCAGGGGTTCAGAAAATGAAATCCTTAATACTTACTAAATGATGTGTGATAAGCTACTGTTACTTCAAGTTGAAAATGAAAACCTCAAGAAAGAAGCATTTAAGTTGAATAGTGAAGTCCAAAAACAAATTCAATAAAATCATAAGTTGAATGTTGAAAATAAGATATTTGTGTTACTTTTCATAAGGCTAATAAAAGGGCTAATGAGGTGGAACAATCTTTATTAAAATTAAACTTTGGAAAAGCTAAATTGGATGATGTCTTATATTTGGAAAAATGTGTAAAAGATCGAACTGGTTTGGGCTTTATGGAAAAAGAGAATGTAGCACACAAGAATTAAAACAAATCAAGCTTGTGAAAGAGACTACACCACAAAAATCTAATTTAGCACCTGTTAGAAAGAATTCCAAGAGAAAATGAAAGAGAAGATTGAATGAATTCTGTTCTTGTTGCAAGAAAATAGTCATCTTATAGGAAGATGTTTAACATTGCTTGGTCATATGCTACGAGGCAGTAATGTTATACCTAATGTTGGTAATATTAAAGGTAAAAGAGGTCATGTAAAGTAGGTTTAGATCAAAAAAATTAAACCTTAGGTACTTTATATCTTACACACCCCCAAAAGATTGTTCAAAGGGCATATGACATGTTGATAATAGAGGTAACATTTCAAATTACACAAGTTATGCATATAAACACATGACTTTTGGAGAACATCAAAGGGCCATCTTCGAGGGAGAGCAAACAAAATCTTTTATGCCCAATGTCGCAATAAGGACCTGCCAATAATTCAAAATTATTTAGATAAGATGGTCGTTGGAAACCATGTTGGAACAAAGGAAAAACAAAAGAGCATTGTTGCAATATTATACACAAACAATACATAGTCTTTTTGCAACAAGTATTGATGGTGCTATTATTCTTTCCTATGGTAATAGTTTAGCGGATGGAGTTGATCCTTGTCATTCATAAGGTAGCTTTGGAATCCTTTTTGCATTTACTTACCATTTGTCAAATGTGTGGCACAAATAAAGAGCAAAGTTTCAAAAGGAGTGGGGAAGTTTGATATTTTTTCCTTTCAATTATGTTCTTTTCTACTGTAATGTTATGGATAATAATTGGAACAATGACCTTGGTTTTTCTAGACTGTATTTGTAAATGGTCATTGTTGGAAAATTGGTATGTTGAATACTGTATTGGTGTATTACTTGGTTTTTTGGACTTCCACTCAATATAAACTTTTGGGTGCTAATTGTGTATTGTGCCACAAATGTACCAAATGAAGATATTATTATCAAAATCATGTTGATAGATTTATACACAACTTATTCTATATAGAGTCTTAACAATTATTAATGTTTGAATTACCTTGGACTTGTGATTGATTGATTTTGAGTTTAATTGTTTAATGGATATCGCTTGGAGTCCAAGTATTAGATGGGGATTAGGGGTGGCTAAAAGTCTCCAGAGTAAGTAGAATTCGTGAAGTATTTGAAGATTTGATGTAGATATGATGTTCTGATACATTGTTTTGAGTAGTGTTGTAAAATTACCAGAACACTTAAGGGGCCAGCCGACTGCATACAAGGTGATGACTATTCACAAGAGTTTAGATAGATTAGAGAACTTCCACTTGAGAATTATCTAGATATGCAAAGCATTCTCAAAAGATTCTAAACACTATCCACAAGAGTGATAGCTTTTTTGAATTCAATTCTTAATATTGTGAGTATTAGAGTGAGTGAATAACCTAATCATACTACAAACTAGCCGTTCAAGTGAAATTTAAGTTTAAATGTAGTTAGATTAAGTACATAATTAGAATATTTTGGTACAATGAACTAATCAATCACCTTAAAGATAGATATTGGGCTTGTGTAAGAGGTGTAACTATTGTTCACTTTGTTTTTCATTGGTTTTTGGTTGAATTAGTAAAGTTATTTTGGTTTGGTGTTCACAAATATATGAGTAGATCTCCAAATTATATTAATAAATATTTGTATTTCATATTTATTGTTATTATTATTATTATTATTGGTATGCATGCATGTAGTTTGTGTGATTGTTTTCTACAATATTACTCAAATTAAGTTATATTGTTGCAACACTAGTTATAATATTGCTATATTTTTCAATATATATATATATATATATATATATAGATATGTAACACACACACACACACATATATATAACCCAACGTAGTTGTTTACGAGAAATTATTGGAAACTACAAATTTTTGAATGGATAACCAAGAACTTTTGGCCAGTCCATCCTATATTGCTTGTTAGTACAATGTATTTGAAATAGAAATTATTTGAAGATTTTCAACAAATTCATAGTTAGGTACCCATGCGGCAAAAGGATAGAAAATTATCTTAAACACATTAAATCAAAATCTTACTATTAAAATATAACTTTTGAGATTTTTTGACTTCAGCATCCGAGAGAGAGAGAGAGATTTCTCGCACAACGCAACGTCTATTAGAATAAACATTTTTTAGTTGACGATTGAAGGATATAAACATAATAAATATGTTGGGACTATAACCATGAAAACAAATATTATTATGAAAGACCGCGTTCAGCCGCCGTCGTAATTTTTTTATTATCTACAAAATAAAATAAGTGAGAAAGGAAAAAACTACAAAACATAAAAAAATTATGATTATAAGAAGATATTGAAAAATACATAATAAGAAGCAAAATAAAATAATGAAAATTAGGCGAGGAGAAATGGAAAAATCTATATAAAGAAGTGAGTGCATTTTTAATATAAAATATTACATGATAAATTAATCTTAATACTCAATGTTTTATAAATTTATTAAATATAAAATACATATCATTTATAAAATGAAATGTTAAAGAGAGGAAAAGAACTTTGAAAAAATGAAAAAATAAAGTACAACTAATAGAAGATATTAAAGAAAAATATAAGAAATTAAAATTAGGGGAGCATAATGAAATAAATAAAATTTCAAGGAGAATAACATGTGCGCCTGTGTGTGCGCTCGCGCACACATACTAGCATAGTGACATTTTTTACACTCTTTGCATGTTTAAGTTATAAAATTATTTTGTAGGAAAAATTAAATAAATGAGCTACATTTGGTATCAGTTAATTTAGTTTTATAATATTATTTGAGTAAAGATTTACGTCAAACTTGAGAAAAAAAAATTGATAATTAATAACCAATAAAAATTATTTTTAATAATAATATAAATAAAATTACTCAAAATGAAAATTTAATAAAAACTTTAAAAAAAAATATGACAAGCCAAATGGAGATAATAGAACAAATGAAAGAATTAAAAAATAAAAGTCATAAAAAGAGAATAAACAAAAAGCAACATTTATAATTAAATTTATTAAAAAGAGCCTTTTGCAAAACCTATTGACTTGAAGCTAGAGTGACCCTAACCATATTAACCATTAGTATAGATATACAAAATCACGAGCATTTTTTTTGACATTGTACATTGTGAAATGAAAAAAGAATTACTACATATTTATGATGTGTGTATATATATTTATTCTCTGCAAATGAGCAGTTCCTGTCTGAGAAAGACACAGATACACACACGCATAAAACAATGGCAACACCACACCTTTACGGCAAGGATGGAATCTACAGATCCCCAAGGCTTCCCATGTCTCTTCCCGAAGACCCCAACTTTTCCATCATTCCATTCCTCTTCAGAAACCTCTCTTCCATTTCCCACTTCCCTGCCCTTATTGATGCTGAAACTGCCCAAACCTTAACATTCTCTGATCTCAAAGCTCAAGTGCTCAAGTTGGCCAATGCCCTGCTCAACCTTGACATTTCCAAGAATGATGTTGTTCTCATATTGTCCCCAAATTCAATCCTTTTCCCGGTTGCCTTCTTTGCAGTGGTGGCAGTTGGGGCCACTGCCACCACGGCCAACCCACAGTGCACCACCACTGAACTCTCCAAACAGGTCAAGGACTCTAACCCGAAGCTCATCATCACAACCCATGAACTTTACGATAAGATCGACCACTTCAATCTACCTTGTATTACGCTAACCCCTCCCAAGTCTTGCAGCTCTAGTAATTCAAACAAATCGACGCGGTACTACTGCACTGACTTGATTGAATCAACATCAGACACATTATTGATGGACGTAGCAGTGCCCTCTGTGTTACAAACCAATGCAGCAGCAATTATGTATTCGTCAGGGACAACTGGAACAAGCAACGGAGTTGTGCTGACACACAGAAACTTAATTTCATCGGCCCTGATGATGACCTCAGATCAAGAATCATGTGGTGACTCCAAGAACGTGTTTTTGTGCTTCCTCCCGATGTTTCATATATTTGGCTTGTCAGGTCTGGTGTTTGCACAGCTACAGAGAGGGAACACAGTGGTGGTGATGGCACGCTATGATATGGAGAAGATGCTGAGGGCTATGGAGATGTACAAGGTCACACATTTGTTTGTGGTCCCGTATGTGGCTCGAGAGTTGGCCAAGCAACAGGAATTGGTGAAAAAATACGATGTTTCGCCATTAAGGGAGATATTATCAGGGGCTGCACCACTGGGGAAGGACACTATGGAAACGTGTGCCAGGATTTTTCCTCAAGCTGCTCTGTATCAGGTAATGCATGACACAAGTTAATTTTCAATTTTACACTATCATGTGTAGAGTTCGGACATATGCCTTGAATCAGACAATTTATAGATTTTTAAGATTATCACGTGCAATTTGGAAAATACTGAGTTCCTCTGCAGGATTTCCCTATCTCTGCTCTGTTAATACACAAGAAACAATGCCCTGTATGTACGACTAAAATTAATACAAGCCAGATGCATGATGCCTGTTATACTGTGAGTTGATTGTTAGCTACCGTGTACGGATTTGGCAGCATCAGAAGGCTGGGTACTAGATGAACCAGCACTTCTAATCATTTTGGAGTCATCTCTTAGGCTTCCAATGTTAAAAGGTTCCTATCAACTGAGGATGACATATTATTTATGTTGTGCCCTTTGGCAGGCCTATGGCATGACAGAAGCTGCAGGGGTAATTTCAATGGCAAATACAAGTACAAGCTCAACTCATTTGGGCTCCACAGGGGCGCTTGTTCCCCAAGTGGAAGCTCAAATAATAAATTTAGATACGATGAAAGCACTGCCTCCTTTCCAGAAAGGGGAAATATGGGTTAGAGGACCCCTGGTGATGAAAGGTAGAGTTCACATCGTGGTGTTCTTATTGAGATGTTTGTTGCTTAGGAGACCCTTGTCGATCACGGATACATGCTCCTTTCATTTTTACAGGCTATTTGAACAACCCAAAGGCAACGGCGGATACTATAGATGATGAAGGTTGGCTGCATACTGGAGATCTTGGCTATTTTGATGATGAGGGAAGACTCTATATCGTGGACCGCATAAAAGAGCTTATCAAATGTAAAGCCTTTCAGGTACTATATATGACCTTATTTAGTGCACCGGATTTGGAGAATTCATATCGGTATTTCTAATATTAACTGCTTTCATATTCTCTTTTGCCTTACCAGTACTCTGTCGTGATACATGTTGGTTGCTTTAGGTTGCACCAGCAGAGCTCGAAGATCTGCTTCTTGCCCACCCTGAAGTCGTTGATGCTGCCGTCATAGGGTAAGTAGTGACAGAAACATATCTTTTTGGTCATAATCGCTCTAGGAGTTAGACAAAAGCATATGCTTAGTAACAGAAACTAAATAATTGTAGAATCCCTGATGCCAGAGCTGGTGAAGTCCCAATAGCATATGTCGTCCGATCATCCCTCAGTTCACTAACCGCAGAAGAAGTTAAGGAATTCAATGCAAAACACGTAAATCCGAAGAGCACAAAACAATAGCATAAAAATAGAAATGTACATAATTTTTTGTTGAGCCATGCCACGGGAATTCATATAAAAATTGTTGTTTCTTCTCTATCTGAAATAATGTTGCGAATCAGAAACAAAATTTTGAAAAACGTCGCTTTGCCAACCTGATGAATCTTGCAGTAGTTTCTTATTCTCTTTGTTTTGATTAGTCAATTGTTGGATTAATCCCAACGGTTCGTTCTTTATCACAGTGACTTGAATTTCTATTATTTGACTTCTGTGATGATGTTCATAGGTTGCACCGATTAGGAGGTTGGGGAGTGTGAATTTTACAGATGCCATACCCAAGTCACCCTCAGGGAAGATTCTGAAAAGGGAGCTCAGACGTGAATTCCTATCAAAACTATGAAACAAGACTGCTAGCTCATATAAATTCTTCTTAGCAAGGTCGTATTTAGATCCATGTTCTTTCAAAACTTTGACAGATATTTTCTCTAATTAGGCCACAGGAGATGTATGGATCATGATTCGCTGCTTCATTTCCAGATTCTGTCTACGACCCTGATGCTGGGCCCCTGCACTCAAAATCAACTCGTTTACTCTTCGAAACCTTTTCTTCTCTGTGTTTAGCTAAACATGCTTTTTATAACTCATCAAATAATGTAATTTATAATATATTTTTAGAGTTTACAACATCATAGATTTTATTCAAAATAAGTTACTAGAGTATTTGTTAAGGCCATATTATAAAATTTTATTGAAATTTATAATTATAGTTTATTACAGTTTTTTTATATAATAATAATGAAAAATAAATTAAATACTACTAATAAAATATAATATAAAGATATTTATGCTATTTAAAATATATAAAGAGAAGTAGTTTATAAGATGCTAGCAAATTAGTTGGAAATAGTCAACTTATTTTTAAAGAGCTTATAAGTTCCAAACAATTTATTTTTTTAAAACTTATAAATTTTTTTATAAAAAAATTTACCGAATACTCAAAAAGAACTTATAAGATGTTTTGATGAACTCATAAACCCACCCAAATACCCTATTAGTAGTCAATGTGGATAATAGCTTTTTTGTGTCTCCATTAGCTCAAGCTTTTCCAAGCTAGCTAGAAACAGAGTGATGCAAGAAATTAGGAACTAAAATCTCGGTGAATTCAAGAGATAAGATGGTGATATTGATTTAAAGGTTCAAGATCATTGTAAATTGGATTGAGATGTGGTATCAAAACTAAGTTGCCTTTTGTGCTTGGTTTGAAGTAGGTGTGATCATGGTGAATTTTGAAAATCTATTGATATACTTGCTAAGGAGCATCAGTAACTTGTTCTACCTTTTAAATGGTCTCGTCTATCTATATTAGAAGGGCCAGATGCATACATTTATTAAATCACAAGATGAAGAAGCTTAGAATGTAATGAGATTGGATGGAAACCACCGACTAAACTAAACATCAAAGGTCTGGACGTATGGAGCGGTGTCTAAACATGGGCTACTAATGAACGTCATGTTACATTAAGAAATTCAGAAGTAATTAATGCAATCTTTACAGGCATGAATGAAGAACAAGTTAAGCTAATCTCTACATGCAAGTCCACAAAGAAAGCGTGGGATATTCTGCAAAACATATATGAAGGAACAAGCGTTGTTAGAAACTCTAAGTTGAAGATGTTGGTCTCTAAGTTTGAAAATCTTAAAATGGGATGAGATGACATAATTACGGTATTTAATGGTAAGCTGCACCATGTAGCAAATCAAACCTTTCAACTACACAAGATGTACTCTTATGCTAAATTAGTAAGAAAAAATTTATGTTTGGTGCTTGAAAGATTTGTTTCTAAAGTAACTACAATAGAGAAAGCAAAGAATGCCGACAATATATAACTTGATGAGCTCATAGGGTCCTACAAACCTATGAAATAAATTTGAACCATACCAAAAAGGACAAAGAAAAAGAAATTGCCTTTCAATGTGACGAGTAATAGTTAAAGAAATATTTCTAGTAGATGGCATACCTAAACTATAAGGAGTTCAACAAGTAGATGGATTGACGAAAAATTTGTTGAGTGTAGTAGGTTAGCTATGTGATCAAAATTTATTTGTAAAGTTTACTAAAAATCAATGTTTTGTGTTGTATAATGTTTAAAACAAGTGTATACTTGTTATCAATAGGTTAGGCGAAAACTATTATACCTTTAATAGTATGTTATCATGCTTAAAGCTTACCAATGATGATAGCATGAAACATCTGCATAGATTTGTGCACATGAATTACCATGATTTGATAAAGTTGTTCAAAATAAGTGTTGCCAGAGGATTATCCATGTTGTTCAAAGTATCAATCCAAATTTAAGAGAGACCTTGACACATCAATTATCACGATCTATTCAACTATTAAAAGTTGGAGTCGTTCGTGGATTCCCAACCTTAATATATCAACTTTAAATGTCTGTAAATCATGTCAAATGAGAAAGCAAAAGAAGAAGTCACACAACAATAAAAAGTTAAGTACTTTAAGAATTTTAGAGTTACTTCATATGGATTTGATGGGCCTTATGGATACAAGTGTTCAAGAAAAAAGGTACATATTTGTTTATGTTGATTACTATTCAATATTTACCTGGATAGATCTTTTATAGAAGAAGTTAAAAACTTTTCAAGCCTTCAAAAAGCTTTATGCTGAGCTGGAGACAGAAAAAGGGAAATCAATTAGTGGAACTATAAGAAAGTAGATGGACCATGGTAAGGAATTGAAGAACCAACAATTCAATGACTCTTGTTCCCAACGTGGAGTACAACATGAATATTCATCTCCTAAGATACTACAACAAATGGAGTGGCAAAATGAAAGAATTGAACATTTCAAGAAATGGCAAGAGTCATGTTTAATGCGAAGAAGATCAACAAAAAATGTTTTGCCGAAGCTATCAACATAGTATGTCAAATAATAAATAGAGCTTATGTTTCCAACATTTTGTTGAAAAATCCTTGTGAGATTTGAAAATGTAGAAAACCAAATGTATCATACTTTCATATTTTTAGAATTAAGTGTTATATCTTAAGAGATCGTAAGAATCTTTTTAAGTTTTTCCATAAAAGCAATCAAGGGTTCTTCCTTGGGTATTTCAACATAAGTAAGGTGTATAGGATTTACAACTACCAAACTATGAATATAATGAAGATAATGAATATTGTTATAGATGATGATGAAACACTTTTTGAAGAGTTAGAGAATCAAGAAGAATGAAAGGAGGAAAACGATCAAAGTAGTCAAACAATTAGCAACAATAAACAAAAAATAGAATAGGATTTTACAACAATTGATGCAACATTAGAACATGAACAAGAGGAGTTTACTTCTCACTGCGAACCCTCAACAAGAATCTGCAAGACTCATCCCTTGGAGGCCATTATTAAAGACTTAAATTACCAATGAAGGATAAGAGATTTATGTAAGGTAAATTATTATGATTTAGCTAGTTACTCTTATTTTGTTTCTACAGTTGAGTTGAAGAATGTAGATGAAACACTTAATGATGAGTATTGGGTGATAATGATGTAAAAAAGGCTAAACCAATTCCAAAGGAATGATGTTTGGAGTTTAATCAAAAGACCACAAGATGCAAACATCATTGACACCAAGTGAATTTTCAAGAATGAGACAAATTAAAATTGTGAAATGATGAGAAGCAAGACAAGATTAGTAGCACAAGGTTACACTCAAGTTAAAAGGATCAATTTTATGGAAACATTGGCACCAATTGCTTGTCTTTAATCTATACCTTATTGTTAGCCATGGTTTGTTCTTTAAACTTCAAAGTATTTCAAATGGATGATAAAGGTGATTTTCTAAATGGATTTTTGAAAGAAGTTTATGTAAAATAGGCTAACGGGTTTGTTGATCTTTACCATCCAAATCATGTATATAAATTGAAAAAGACATTGTATGCTTTGAAGCAAGCACCTCCTGCTTGGTACACGTGATTAAAAACATTACTTGTCAAGAAGGGTTACACTTGAGAGGGAGTAGATAAAATATTATTTACACAATGTCAAAAGAATGAAATCCTAGGTACAAAAGTTTATGTTGATATAGTGTTTGGATCAACTTCTCGACAAATGTTGAAGAAATTTATCTCAAGTATGCAAATGAATTCGAGATGGGTATGCTAAGAGAGTTAAGGTATGTTTTTAGTTTTGAAGTCAACCAAATGGATGATGAAAATTTTCTCTCACAAACTAAGTATACAAAAAATTTGGTTAAAAATTTTGGACTTGAAAATTCCAAACATGTCGCAATACTGACATCAACAAAACTCCCTAAAGATGA
Organism: Avicennia marina; assembly: GCA_019155195.1. Lineage (NCBI taxonomy): Eukaryota > Viridiplantae > Streptophyta > Magnoliopsida > Lamiales > Acanthaceae > Avicennia > Avicennia marina. The sequence continues at coordinate 10,101,297 of CM032767.1, forward strand.
ACATAGAAATCCTAGAGAAGGGAGTTTGTATAGGATCACGATTGGAAGTTTACTTTATTTCATGGCCAACAGACGAGATACTTATTTAATGTGGGACTACGTACAAGATATCAAGCTAATCTAAAGGAAAATTATATAACAATCATAAAAAAAGATCATTCACAATGTGAATGGTACTATTGAACTAGGTTTATGGTATTTAAAAAACTCTTAACATTTCTTTGTTGGCTATAGCGATGTAGATTGAGCTAGTAACACGAATGATAGCAAAAGCACAACCACAACTAGTAGGTGTTTCCTTGTTAACAACAACTTGGTTTCATGATATAGTATATTTCACTATCAATGCATAAGTAGAAGGAAGCTGTTGTAGTCAATTACTTTAGATAAGTCAAATGTTAATGGTTTATGGTGTGGAAATTGAAAATTTTGTTATTATTATGTAATAACAATAATGCAATTAATTTGTCTAAAAATCCAGTTCAAGACTCATAAATGAAGCACATTGACATTAGACATCATTTTATTCGTGAGTTGGTAGAGAAAAGGAGATTGTTATCCATTATATTATAATAGATAGATAACTACTAAAGGGTTGAATGCTATTAGATTTGAATAGCTCAAGCGTGAGCTAAGCCTGAGCCTAGTGTATTGACCAGACTGATGAAGCAAAATGAAGGGAGGCAAAACATGCCAGATGCACACCAATGACAATATGATTCTCAACATTTAGTTGTAGATTTCCCCTCTCTCAATAAATAATTGATTTTTAAGATCAATCATAGCCATTACTTTGGAGTTATATAAATCATATCTCTACTATAACCAACCATATCAATTCTCCCACTATTTTGATTCTACTTTCATAATTACTGCAACATACCAAGACTTAAGACAAAATACCAATGGTAAGACAAAAAAATTGAGTCACTGCCAAGCAAACCACCACCATTGCTCAACCACCAGAGACCACTAAAGAAAATCTACAATAGAAACAACCTCCAATACAAGAGGAAGTCGTAGAAGCAAAACCTTTGCGAACAATGTTCCTAACCATTCCAATCCAAGATGTCAAAGAAGGATTAGGGGAAGAAAGTCGTCCAAGAAATGGGGAGTAAGGAATGGAAATAATGTGGCTAATGAAGAGGAAGTGACGTTGAAACACACTGGTGCTGGTAGAATTAAAGAAGAACAACCCACTTAAGAAACTATTGTTGTGCGTCAAAAAGTGATGGTTACACCACCTTTAGGACTTAAAACTAAAATAAAACTGCTAGCACCAAAAGGGATATAATTAGCTCCAGAAGAGGAAGAAGAAGAAAATGTTATGACACCAAAACTAACACCCAAGCAAGAAAAATCTCGACCCATGGAAGTTACACCAAAGGTTGATTTGAAGAAAAGGGAATCAGAGGTTCCAGAGGCAAGTTAGAGATTTCACATTAGAACTAAAGCCACAAAACAACAAATTGAGGAAGAAACTGATGAAGAGTCAAATGTAAGCAAGCCAGACATCTTATTCTAAGGAGCTATATTCCTTAAAGGCAAAATAACACCACAAGTATGTCAAATCACGACACTATACTATTGAAAGAATCGTAACCAAAACAATTGCTCAAAAGGAATTTGTTGTTATGTTAGTGGACTTCAGGTTGATAAAGGTTAGATTTGATATTTTCTATCCTAACCTTGTACACGAGTCTTATACAAATTCATTGAGCAAGGTGACCATTGAAAGTCCTAGATAGTTTCACAAAGTATTTGTTTGAGGTCAGTTTGTCAAGTTGTCTGCAAAAGGTATGAACAAAGCATTCAATATACCCTACTAGACATGAGGTTAACTATAATGAAATTGCATGTGTTCTGACATGATACAAGTTAGACAAGTGGCCTACAGATTCGACTTTCCAATCTTTTTCTTTCTCTATAAAATATTTTTTGTTGTCTAAGTTGAAAACTGCAAACTTGTTACTAAAAACCAATGCAACTTTTGTTACAACAAGCATGGCAACACTGTTACACAAGTTAGGAATGAAGTAGCCAGTAAATCTTAGCCACCTAATTTTCCAAGTAATGGTAAACTATGTTAAATTTTATTTGACTAATTGTGTTCCCTATTCGTACTTGATTTTGAAAATATTTCAAAGATAAAAAATTAAAGTGCCACCCAAGGAGAGGGAGTCAGTACATGTTGTAAATGTCCTCCACTATGAATAGAAATTGGAAAAACTAGGCGAGGTGGACAATTTGAGTTAAGAAGCTTATGTAGAGCCCACTATCTATGTTGAGGAATCCAAAGGACACATACAAGAGATTAACAACTTTGCCAGCATAGGACGACATCTAGAAGAACAACTAGCAGCTTTGCAAACACAATAGTGTAATGTTGAGTTGCAGATTGCTAATTTATAGACAACTTTATAGACAATTGAAGATGTTACACCATTATAAAAGAATGCATATTCCTCATCAAATTCAAATGAGGCTGGCCCTTCAACACGTTGAACACAAGGAGTGACCTACAACACAATACATTGTGTGACTTGGTGGTGATTGCTGTTTACTAATTGACTTCTTAAATTTTGCTGTTGATGAACTCTACTTTTGGTAACTACTGTAATGATGTTCTATTGGTTGTTAGGAAGATAAGTTCTCTCTTTGAACTCATTTAGCTTGAAAACAGTGCTCAAATGTGTATGTACTTGAAGAATAGATGATGTACACTACCAAATGAATAAATAAATGCAACTTATGATGAAATTCCTTGTTGATCATTTGTTTGGAAATAAGTTAGGAACTTTTGCTCTATGTTGTGTCACAATGAGCAAAAAGGGGGAGATAGTTAGGTTGTTAGCTAAATTGTTAGCACATTATTTACAATAAAAAAGTTGTCAAAGAATCCCTAACTTGTTAAATTCTTTATGTTGTTTGAGATATTGGATAATGCACATGAGAAAGTTCAGATTAATTAAAGAAACCAGCAAAATTTAATCCTCAAATTGGAAAGAGGTGTGGATATGGACTATGTAAAGTCCAGCCCTGTTATTGTGGGCTATTACTAACAATTTTCCTTCAAGGAGAAAAATTTGTCTAAAAAAGAGGATATTTAATAGCAAGTAACTAGAGACTAATTTCAAATGGGTAGTAAAAACTTAAGACTACAAAAAGATGTCGAGGAACATAGAAAGGCATCAAGAGAAACAAAGAGGTAATGAAGGCTGAAAGAGTCCAAGTTTCTCATTTGTATGGTTGAGTCCTTTAACATATGTGCTAAATGGTTATTGTGATTGAGTGTTGAGTGTGTAAGACAAAATTTCATAGAAATTTACTATGATGGAATATCGACCATCGTGTGGACTAGGTCAACACAATTGTATCAATTGTGTTATCAACAAATCAAGAACCCTGATATTAGAGTAGTAAATTCGATGAGAGATTTTGTGATTAACCTTTACCTATTTGCTTAGTAGAAGCATTTTAACAAGATAAAGGCTCTACAAACGTAGGATATATTGCTCCAAACTACATTACTAATTTTACACCTTATTTTACTTTGCGATTTTGTTTTAATTGTGTATTGTATTCTTAACACTCATTATAACATTTGTGGATGTGTTGTCAACTTTAATTTAACTTACATTATCAAATAACTTTAATTTCTTCATACAATGATTTATTTCAAAAACAATAAAAAATCAATCTTTATTTTGGTTAAATTCGCCATTCTTATATAAAAAATGACACATAATTATGAAATGTTTTATAAGTTTAACACAAATTACCATAAAAAGGCGTATGTTTTCAAGTGTAAGTTTGCATGATTTCAATATATAAAGGTTGCATAATTTCAAAAGACAAGTCATATGACTTTAATCAAATGTTGCACACTTAATAATTATTCTTATATTTAGAATATTTAGAAATATTCTAGATAACTAATAAATTCGTTGTTGTCAATACTAAGCCTTTCTTTCTAAAAAACCTGAGGGAAAATATATTTTTGTTTTGAAAAGATTCATTTGATTTATCAGTATTGCTTTTTATGTTAATTGCTCAAAGATATGAAGGAATCAGTATATGATAATCATATCTATACAAGACGAGAGACGTTGAACAAAATTTTTAGATGACACAAATTATCAATTTTGAAGTAACTTGGTTTGCTACAAGATTCCACATACAAGCAATATAGTAATCAAGTCGAGCTCGAGTATTTTCAACTCGAGCTAGATCGAGTAGCTCAAGCTCGATTTTTTTTTTTTTTTGCCAAAAATAATTTTTACTCTGCAGTGCACTCAACTCGAGCTCGAGTTTTAAAATTTTGCTCAAGCTCAAGTTCGAGCTCGAGTTTGAGCAAAATTTTAAAACTCAAGCTCGAGCTTGAGATCGACAACTCGACTCAAGTTCGAGGTCGAGTCGAACTCTTCAAAAATTAACTCATGTTGAACTCGAATAGATTACTACTCGAGCTCGACTCAGCTCGATTCTACCCTTACATGATCTTGCTAAAAATAAATGCCTGGGCCTCTCATATATTAAACCATCTAAGCAAGTTACCCAAAAAAAACTAACTATGAAAAGAACATAGACAAACTTGTGACACACAATTGGTTAATAAATCACTGCCACAGAAGTTACAGTTTCACATTTCCAGCTTTATCAACAACTCCTCCTGATCTCAAAATAGGGAAAAACGTTAGTCATATGGGTGACCAGGATTAAGAGCAGGATAAAGATGAGAATAACGATTTATCACCAATAACATGAGACATGGCACTAGAATCCATTATCCCTAACATATCATGAGAGGCATTAAAGGTACTAGGTGAAGGGTAGCAGATGTAGAGGAGGTGACTGTAGAGGATTGCAATAGCTGTTCATATTCAACTCGGGGTAATGAGACCATATCGGGGCCGATGTAGTTGTCTCATGATCTACTGGGCCAGTGTTGCCCCATGCTAGTTTGCCAAACTTTATCTAACACTTTTCTGAGAGATGATTCATGCAACCACAATAAGCACAATGATAGAAGCCATTAGACGAGCTTGTTCCATGTCCTCGGCTATCACGTCTACCACAGAATGTCCCTCAACCACAAGTGACTATGGTAGAATAGTCAAGAGAGATGGTAGGATGATATCATAATTACCTGTGGCCACATGTAGAACCCAAGACCTTCAATTTGACAGGGTAGGGACAACGTCACTGGATAGTATGGTTAAAGAGGTGGGTTAAGTTCAAATAAGAATTAGGCAACCAGAAACTCCACATTAACCTTTCCTAGTATGTGTATCACAAGCCAGTGGGTAATAGAATAAAATTTTATCTGTCATAGGACTGCAAAGTAATTTGTGATGTCTTGGCCATCTCGCTTCTGGGACAAAAATTTAGAATACAATTCGAAGCCAAGAGACATTTTTTCATGAGAATATATCTCGTGTAAAGCATCCCACATATTCTTAGCCAACTCGCTTCTGGGACAAAAATTTAGTATACAATTCAAAGACACGAGACATATTTTTTCATGGGAATACATCTTTTGTAAAGCATCCCACATATTCTTAGCGAATCGGGGGAACATGATATTAACACCACCCCCTTCAAAATCCAAGTTGGAATAATCCACTTGTTGCCATGAAGGATACTTAGCACCTTTTGAGAATATGTTCCAACTTATTTTGAGAGCCAAGAAACAATTTGAAGGCATGAGACCACACAATATAATTTTTCCCATTTAACTTAATTGACGTCCCTACCACAGCCTTATTTTCAGTAGAGGATGACATAATAACCAACTTCAAGCCAAATAAGTAGTTCCAAATGGAGAGACAAGAGAAGCAACAGAAACTCTGTAGTAGAAATAGCCTTGAATGCCGAACCAGCAAAGAATACTACTTGCGCAGTGGAAATTTTTGATTTCAAGTCCTCTTGGGTTGAAATGCTGGGCACTCGAGTGATTAGAGCAAGAGGGGAGGTTCGGCTATGGTCTCCCTTCCAGACAAGCGTAGAGATGACGGTGTTGGTTGGTGATTTGCAAAACAGCGGTGCCAGGGTGTCTAACGGAGGCAGCGAAGGAGGTGACTCGTCTGGCTGAAGGATCGATGTAGGTGGAGTCGTGCGATAGCGTCAAAACATTCTGGGCGATGGTGCGTGATTCAGGCTTCACGGGCGCTCAACATCGGCGACGTTTTCTGAGCAGTGGTGCAATGGCGCCACCGCTCGATCAGGTTAGGGTTCTCAGTCCCCTCTCTCTTGTTTTTGTTTGTCTGTTTGTTTGTTTTTGTGTTTTTTTTTTTTTTTTTAAGTTTTTACCCTTTTTAAGACAGGCTGGAACACCTCCTCTGATGTTAAATTAAATTCTGTTTCTATATAAGTGGGTTTGGTTATAGTCTCACTCACATCCAAATCGTTAATGTTTGAAATCCTTTCTAGTTGCTCAATAATAATTAGGAAATTATATAGAAGCAATGCAGGCTTCTAGCGGTAACGGTTTCGGGCATGGCCAGCTCTTATACTGTGACGGGAGGTGTTACAATTTTCACCATGTAATAATAATAACTAATTTGGTCCTAAACGGGGATTCTTGTACACGGTGAATAACCAAATTTCAAAATCATCTAATCAGGACATCAAAGAATATTCTGAAAGGCATTTCGAGAATTGGTTTGATTTTATTTCTGTTCCTTTCGTTGAAGTGACTATTCTCTCCTACCTCTATTTTTTATGAAGAGAATGAACGTTTGGAGCATTCCGAAAGATTGGAGATCCAACTGCAAGACTGTGATTCATTTGAAAAATTCCTATCTCTTTATCTATCTCTGACATGTTCTTGAAGTTATACAAAGAAAAGAAAAAATTCTAGTATTTCTCTGTACATTACAACGAAAGATGGGCTCTGAAATATAGAGGGAGAATTACAATACATACCCAACTAGTAGATTTACAATACATACTAAACTAATGAGGATTCTACCTATTAAAAATAAAATAATTATAGTCAATTATAATCCATTAATATTAACTAAAGAGGGAAAATGTTTAATTAAATATTTCAACAAAATATTCTAACACTGTGGAAAGCAAGCCCATCAAGCTGGAGTGTTGGAGGAACAATTCCTTGCATTTGGGGTAATACGAAACAACTCTTGAGAGGAATTAAATAGAAATGTCTTGTGTTATATTACTGTATAATGTTACCTGTACTTATGAAAATCTAATTTTCAGCACTCCAGAATTTAACAATGGTTTCTGAGTGCATGGATGCTGTTGAATCCACAAAATTATATCTATTTCAGCCGAGCGTATGCAAGATTATTTAGAATTTGTTTCTAGTATAATTTGGCATTATAATATCAAAACTTTAATTTTAATAGCCCTTTGCCTCTAATTTCTTAGTGTCCTAAGTAAGAAAAATGAAATGGGCAAATTTGGTTTGAGCTGATATGGTCCCACTGGAAAAAGAACCTCGTTTTCGCATCTAAAGTCAATATAAGTAAGTTCAACTTTACAAGAGACTAAGTGAAATGTATTTCTTTGATAAAAAAATTAAGATAGTCCCATGCCGCTTCGACATTTACCTAGACGGGGCATTTTGCAATCACTCGTTAAAGGGACAATGCAGAACAGGTATATTCAAAGGCAATATACCCTTGCATTGTGATTTCATTTAACCAACTTTTTTATCATACACAAGTTTTACAGCATGTTTTACTGGTGTCTAGATTTATAGATAAATGCAGTAGATAGCGTGCGCCGTGACATTAACATGACCATGAACAAAACTTGTAATCCATTTAAGGTCATCACTAACAGAGCAAGCAAGATCATAAGCTTTAGCATCAAAATGTTAAACCCTACACAGAAAATATGCATGGGAGAAGGCAAGCTATCAGATTCGGTAGGGGCTACAATTCTCCCGATTCTAAGACCAGCCCCCCGGTAATGGTAAGGATGTTTACATATCAAAACTAAGTACCTAGGAACCAGAAGTTCATGACTTCTGCAGTGAAAATATTTACAGTTGAGCCTCAAATGGACGCACCACATAGACGTGCAGTGCTGCGCCATAAAATTAACGTGTAGAAGAGGTGGATGTTGGAGAATGGAGGCAGATGAAGTCTACTGACAAACTACTCATCCTCCGAAGTTATAACCAGCAAGACGCTGGTATATCAGCTTCAAGCACTGAAAGAAGCAAATCAACAAGTCAAATTATTGTGTAAGGAGGGATTCACCAATTCTACACAATAATAAAAATACTAACAGGCATAGCAATGTATCAAGTTATGCGTCCGCCATTTTAGGGTGAAAAAAAGAGATCAGGTAATATATTTTCCCCCCCATTTATACCAGATAACAACTTCCCATGCAACATACCACAGTCGATGATCAACGAAATACCTCTCCATCTGAAACTTCCAAAAGTAAAGTTCCAACTCACCATCTTCCACATGTTTCCATGCCAATGTCTAAGAGATTTGAGACAATAGACTTTCATCATGCACTTCAATGCTTAAAAATGTTTAACAGTTGAACAATCTCTCTCTCTCTCTCACACACACATTAATATGAAAAAGATGCATACATGGCTTATCTTCCAAAGAGCCCTTGAAAAACTTAAAACGTGATCACAGGATCTCACAGCTGCTCATGGGAAAGTTCTACAAATATTTTTCCTAATGCAAGGGAAAGACTACTCGGCAACAAAAACCAATAAATGCCATGTGCAACGATAAAATAAAAAAGAATAATTTACTACAGTTAGAGGTAACAGAGAAATCAAAAAACAAGTAGCCATGCAAATCTAATAAGTCAAAATTTTCACCTTACAGTTGGAAATCTTAACCCAAAACAATTAACCTTTCCACACCTCTAAATGTTTATAGAAAATTAACAGATGCATCAGCATTATGCTACTATTGTCTATGGTCATGACATGGTCATTTCAAGCTTAGACAATCACCATTTTTGATAGTATGTAAATTACCATGATATATACAATCTCTGTTATGCTAGTAAGATAATCACTCACCAACTGTTCACAGCGCAGCTGGAGAGAATCAGTACTCCATATCACTACGCTGAAAGCTTGCTCCTTGATTCACTACTCATATGAGGAAACAAACAAAACAAAACAAAACATTAGTAAACAGTGCCTTATAAATGAAATATTATGTAGAACAAGGCAAAATTGTTTCCAAAAATAGACTTACCTTCATGCTTAAACAATAGTAATTTACACAAAAGATTCCAATCCCAAAATATTACACTTAAAATTCATGCAATGGCTAGAAGCAGAGCTATCATCGTAAAGCATTCATATGAAACCAAGTTGCAATCATATGTTAATCTTCAACACTAAGAAGTGTCCATACGTTACCATTTAGAACTTCAGCAATACGAGTGCTATTAAACATTTCTATGCAAGTTTATAATCCATAAGCAAATATCGTAATTTCTCTTCAAGTATATTTTTCTTCAGTTATACTCTTTAGTGTGCATGAAAATGGTGTTTGCAGCGAATAACCAGAGATGAACTTGCATAAAGAGCAACTGCATTTAAGCTGGAAGAAATGCTATGGTGATTGAATCAGGATGGTGGGAAATTAATATTGCAGTGAAGGTAATATGTGGACATTACTGACACATAATTGAGTCTATGGTAGTGAATTTAACTCAGGCATGCAGAAATCAACATCAGTGGAGAGAGGATCACCCTCAATGGGAACCAAAATTATTCATGCGCACAGAGAGAGAGAGAGAGAGAGAGAGAGAGAGAGATCTTTGATCTTTCCATCAGAAAGTAGATAAATTGACGTCAAGGTAATAGATTCAGAGTCTCCATTACATAATGGTTAAGCTGATGTTGAGAGATAGAGGTAAATTCTCCATTTACAAAAAGAGAGTTCAGATCAAAAAAGTTTCCTTGAACGAATGGTTTACTGCTAAAAACTATAAAACCATGGTTTTACATTTATACAATGCATGGTAAAATACTTACAAGATTTTTGGTATCGCACAAAGTCTACATTCTATTGCCATGAAGACTGTTTGTGTCTTAAGGTCTCACCATCCCAACCTCCCTCAGGCTCCTTCCTCTTCAAAATACCATCTGAAACTGAAAAAATCCTGGCCTGCTCCCCTGCTAGAGCCTGTGAACCAGCAATAGAATGTTGGCCTGATGATAGAGGCATCCGCCCTCTGACTTCAGTTTCCATGGCTCCAGGGCCTGCATTGAGGTCAAAACCTTCAATGTCCCATTTGCTTTTGCTCTCTGGCCCACCAGTATTGCTATTGTCAGGAAGGTTCACCACATATGGTCTCTGAAATTGAGATGAGGTTGAACCAAAAGGTCCTGGAAACTGTGAATTCACAGGAGAAAAATGCCTCACAGCAGATGAGGAATCTGCATATGAGGTAGCTCCAACTGAAAAAGTGGCTGATGGGAGAGGAACAGGGGTTCCGAAAGGAAAGAAAGGAAATTGGAAAGGACTTGAGGTGAAAGGAATGGCAGGAGACATCGATAATACAGATCCACGGTACATATCAGGATTAAATGGGGCAACAGCAACCTGGCCTAGTGTTTGTGGGACTCCACCAGTTGGAAATATTGGAACAGGGAGCCTCCCTTGATCAGGTAATATTGAAGGGATTGCAACTGCTGAATGAGTATTGCCAGGAGGAAACCAAGACGAGAAACTGCCCAGTCCTGGACTGTTCATTCTGAGGCCCGTGGAAGGTGGTTGAGTCATTATACTGCCCTTGCCTAGCTGACTGATAGAAAACTGCTCCACACTCGTGTCATCCGCCACAGGCCCATTGAGATCAAATTCCCTCTTAACATCGCCAGCAGGTAAAACACCTAATGGTTCAACACGCACAATGGAACACTCGCTCTTATGATTGCTGTCAGTCGAGAACTGTCCACTTCCATTTGTTCCATCAACTCTATTTAAATCAAGATCCAGCCCTCCAAAACCACGTAATGGCATAGTATTTGATGCTTTGTTCAGCAATTTTTTACAATTATTTGTTGAATCAACAGCCAAAACAGGCCCTCGAGAAGCCATTTCCTCAAGAACTTTTTCATCTGGCACATTCAAATCAAAATCTAAGGGAGCACGGTCATGTTTATTGGCAGAAGCTTCAGGACCCAGTGGCAATTCAATTACTTTTCGGGGTTCAGCAGGTCGAAATGCACTAGTGGCAGCAGAGCCCTTCCATCCAAGTTCAGCTTTACTTCTCAGTAAGTCCTCATGAGGAACAAAGGGACCTTTGGCGGCGGCGGCCACTGTGATGGAGACACAATGGCCAGTGTGAACAGACTTCAAAGAGGATGGCAATGAGTTACTCGTATGAACAATTTCTGAACCAGTGGCTGTTAAAGTGACTGACTCGCCATGCTTCTCATCATCAGCACCAAAACCTTTGTTTAAGTCAAATGTTATTTTTGCACTTGTATCTGATGCTCTTGTATGTGTAGCAGGGGAAGTAGTCTCAGCACCAGTAGTACACTCACCTGCCTCAACTGGATGAATGCTAGCAGATTTAGATCCTGTCAATGCAGCATCCTCAAGTGTGTCAGGGTCTGCAGAACCAGGACGCCTATTCTCTGAAAGTGAAAGCGGCTCCTGAATCTCATCGCTTTCAGCAATTGCCTCTTTATGATGACTCGTCAGATCATGAGATGTGGAACACAAACCAGCTGCACTTTTGTCCACTTCCTTATCTAAGTTCAGTCTCTCAGACTTGCTCGAGCAACTCTTACCGTCCTTCTCGCCATCATCTTGTGAGGCTGGTTTCTGGCCACATTCAGTATGGTGCAGCTTTTCATTATTAGCTCTTTCTGCAGTCAGTTTCAGTTGTGAATATAATCCTTCTGTCAAAAATGTGTCACAGTCACCTTCATTCAATGGCTTTGAGGCAGCAAGTTCAACCATTTGGTTACACACATCAATACTCTTATGATCAGTACTGTTCTTTTCCTCAGTCACAAAGCCATCGATTTCACCACTTGCACAATTTGAAATACTGTCGAAAATAACATTACTAGAAGTGGCCTTTCCATCATGAATTTGTTCATTTGGTTCACCATATCTTACCTCCTCTATGGAGAAGAGAAGTCCAGAAGAAGTGGCACCTGTGTTTTCCTTTGGCTTCTTACAAATCTCTAACTTGGCACCTGTGTTTTCCTTTGGCTTCTCACAAATCTCTAACTTACATTCAGAATTGCCTGGAAAATTCAATCTGGGAGAGCCATTGTCTGTAGTGTCATCTTCAGCTGGTACGTCTTCAGGGGTATCCGATAGAGCACATTTTCTGTTACCCAAAAGCTCAACTGGGGCATGCTTAGACAGTTGTAACCCTTCATCACACCGTAAACAACCATTTAAAACAGTTTGTTTCTTGCCATCGCATTCAGCACCATTGCAAGACTGATTCTGAACTCCTGCATCATAATCTTCAATGGAAGACATGGATTTTGCCCCATCACAAGTGCAAGGTTCCTCACCCTTAGGGCTACTTCTCTCCACACAATCTGTAGGAGTCCCAGCATCAACTCTGGACATTTCTCCAGCAGCCACACTAGCAAGTAGGTTCATTCCAACATCATCTTCAATTGGCAGCGATGAAGTCACTTCCACATTTTTAAAACAACTCTCAGTTACACCATCCATGTGACAGAAAGAAGCTTGTAATTTTACAGGCTCCATCTGAGTTGTTGGAGTCACTTTGATTATTCCCTTCGAGTCTTCAGGGGTGATGCTTTGCTCTTCATCTGGAACAACAGCAGGTGGCTCTACACCGACTGACTCAGACAATACAGCTTTTTGCTCATTGTGTTCCAATGTATTCACACTTGAGATTACACCACATTGATGTGCATCAATCTTCTCTGGTGAAGCACATTCACATTTTTCATGTTTATCTGAAAGCACAGGAGAAGAAGCTTGGCTGCTCATGAAGGCTGAATCTTCAAGGCAACCTCCAGTGACACCTTGTGCAGAACTTCTTATGCTGTTGGGTATTTTCACGATCAATTTATGACTGTTTCCTTCAGTGACAGGCCCCTCAAGTACCTTTTCACTAGTTAAAGCAGAGTGTGACTTCTCTACAACAGTACCTTTGTTAGCTGAAGGACTTTTGCTAAAGCCAGTTTCTTTCTGACTTCCATTTTGTATGATTCCTGAAAAACCACTAACTTTTCGATTACGAGTACTAATGTTTGATGTCTTAATAATAGTCCCTGTACTTGAAGGGGAACTCTTCAAATCTTCCTTAGGTGAGCAAGGCTGACTGCCATTATGAGACTGATTAGAACTACTGCTCCTGTCCTCCCTAATTTGAGGGACAACAGCAATGCCACCAACAGAAGTTCTAGGCTGGCTCTCATTTCCAGATGGAGGTGATGAAGCCAGTTTTGCAGGCCCGGATGTGGTTACATGCTTTATATTATTTTCCCCCAGTGAATGCCTTAGTGAAGTAGTTTTTGCAGAAGAATTCTGACAAACTGAGCTTTTTACAGCAATATCAGAACCACTTGGAGTTCTGCTTCCATGAGAAACCTCTGGATGGCGTGATTTAGAAGGCCACGAGACTACAGCTTGGGTTGAACTGGACTTTGCATCAATACTAATCATTTCGGCTTCAACACGTTTCTTCCATGTATCAACCAAAGCCCTTGCCTTCCTCTGAATTTCAATATTTTTATGTGATCGTAAATGATTCACAGACCTGCCAATGTTGCACATTTGAAGGGCCTGAAGATTAACTGGAAGTTTATCCAGTGCACGAAGTAAAACCAAAAGAAATCCCTCCACAGATTTATCACCATCCTTTATAGCATTACCATCATCAATCTTTCCTTTATGAACATCCTGCAGCCATTCATCCAACACAGGCAAACCCCTCAACTGCACAAAATGACTGAGGCAATCAACCTTATCGATAGAAGCAATTACACTAGCAAGCATGGAACGGCTGCTCAAATCCAATTTTCGCTCCAATTTATCATGCTGCATTAATTGGACAAGTCTTTCCACCCCTTCCAAATCCACAACTCCTCTTTCATTTATTCTGGAAATCTGAGTTTTCATATTACCTTCAGTTTTATAATGAGCGGAATCACCATCATCAATCCTCGAAGAACGTTCTCTTTTGACGGGATCGGCACCGTGATCTCCTCTTTCCCTTTTCTTTCCCTTGCCATGAGAAGGGCAAGAATTCCCAGAATTTTGAGAATTGTCAGAACCAGGTTTCAATTGTGAGGTTGAAGTCGGACCATTAACTTGTTTCGGAGAACGTCCACCAGCCTGCAAAGTTGCATGCATTTCTGACCTTGTTTTGTATAAGAGCTGGTCTACTTCCTCCTGTCGTTCCTGTAAATTATTAACCATACATGAGTATCTAGAATAAGATCCCAAATGTATAAGTTTCAACAGTCACTTTCCATTCCATCTATTTTAGGGAGTCAAACAGCAAAACCATGTAATAGAGAAAAATGTGTTAACGACAACAACTAACATCAATGTAATCTTGATCTGTTAGCCACCACAAATGCTTGTTTGCAATGTCATAAACACGTCGACAGATGAAAGAGGATGTCCCCTTGGGAAGTTCTACGCCTCTGGGAAGAAATGCAACTTTGCAAGGATGGAGAAGAGAGGCAGCAGGAATCTCGTCCTTGTGAAATGAATAGAAAATCTCGTTTGGAGCACTATCCAGCAATGTGCCTTTCCCAAGCTTTAGCTCAGCTGGTCGATATAACCAATTGACACCTAACTGCAAGCAATTCTCTTCGCTTAAAGTCAGCCAACGAATTAAACCAATGAAAGGCGGTGAATCCTGAGGTGGCTTGAAAAGGGCACAATCACCAACACTAATTCTGCGACCATCCTACAAGGGGAAATTTGTGATCCTCCATGAAAGAAATGTAATAAATGATGAACTTAACCCAATTTATTAATTATCTACAGTATATCGATACAAAACAGGAATATCATACAGCCAAGTAACTTAACCCAATTTATTAATTATCTACAGTATATCGATACAAAACAGGAATATCATACAGCCAAGTATTATTTTCCTTCGGACAAACCATCTCCAAGATTGCCCAAAAGAGGAAATAATAATCAAGACGCAAGTTAATAGAAATCATAATCTACCAATCCAAATTTTTTTACACTATTCCCTAAAATATATCAACAAATTAGAGTGCTAAATCAAAACTCGAAACAGCAACTTCAAAAAGTGAAAGAAAAAAGAAGGGGGGGGGGGGGGTGCTCGAGGTAGAACAACCAACCTTGTAGAACGAATTTGAATCCGCAGCAGTTACAGCTGAGTGCATGTGCCAATAGATACTCCTCTTTGAACTGGTGCTAGTCTCTTCACCTTCCCTCTGAAACCTCCCATGCATAATAAAAACTGCTTTTTTGCATTTTCCCCAAAATTTTCACAATCAAATACCCCCACTTCAACCATCAAATCAATTAATTTCCCCGCCAAATTTCCTTTCCGGCTTCTCGCATGCCAAAACGCTGACTATTTAACTCATCATATTCAAGCCCTGCTCAAAAAAACCCTCGAAACCCCTAAATCAACAATTTGGAGAAATCACAGATCATTCCAAATTCTCTCTGAATACCCGCCTCAACTTGCAAATTGAAACAGTGGCTTTAATTCTGCGATCTGCAAAACAAAAAAAGTTTCGGTTCATTTGAATTCTCACCCAATCGACCTCGTGGCATACAATATTAATGAATATACGTTATGCAAAATTTTAATTACATATTTATAAGGAAAATTTCTGCGAGATTTACTGAATCAAAAGAGAGATTATGGGCAGACCGCAGGGATGCGATGAAATAGAACTGCGAAGACGCAGGTGGGCGGAAGAAACGACGCAGTTTTAGATCTCATGAAGCTTGAGCGCATTTATTTATGCATGTGCTCCTTTTATTTTTAAAAATAACATTTATCACCTCCTATGTTTAGCCCATAATTAATAGCGATGGCTCCGGGCCCCAGTCTAACGTGGATCCTACCCAATTTTAAATGGGTCATTCAAGAAGGATACCTGTTGTGGTGGTTATGATTATTTACGTTCCTAGGTGTGTATTATTTAATATATACTTTTTTAAAAAAAAAGTATATAATAAAAAATATATATATAATTTAAAATATGTGATGATTATAATTATATTTTTGAGTAATAAAAAAAACAAACATTTTTTATCTCGAAGGTTAACCTAACTAGCTCAATTGTAAATTATTGAATGAAAATATAATTATAACATCAAATTAACATTAACATTGCCACATCTATACCATAAGTTAAGGACGTTGACGCTTCAACTGTAATGACAAAAATATCTTTGACATATATTTTATTATCAATGTTTGACCCTATCTTTCATTTTTTGTTCAAGAACTTTCATTTATTATATTTGTTCTATATTTTTTACACTCAATTTTAATTTATTACATTACAATTCTTTACTTTTTTTTTTCCTCATTATTTTTCTCAAACTTTCATTTATTGTACTTTCTTTGCAAAACTTTTCTCCATTGGTTTTAATTTATTGTTCTTACTTCTTTTAACTTTATTTCTTATTTTAACATTAAATTTTTTAATTTATTTTTCTTTTAATTTATTTTTAAAGTTTTTATTTGGCTTCCATCTTTTAATATTTTTCATTTGTTCGCTAACCTCTATTTGTCTTCTCTTCTCTTCTTCTCTTTTCTTCTTTAATTTTAAGTCTTTTGATGTGATTCTAGAGTCAAGTTAGATTTACGACTTCTTTTCATATAAATACTACTTTCAAGCTTACAAAACAATAGTTTTGAGTTTTGAATTTGAGTTAAAATAATAAATAAATTTCCTCTCTTTAATTCTTTTGAATTTGTTGACTTCAAATTCCTACGAATTAAATTCAAATTGATTCATTCATGTTTAATTCTTGTTTAATTTGTGACATATCAATCATTGGTGTATCGATTGCCATCATTCTACTGACACCATTATCAAATTGACTGCTTCCACAACCGCATCATTTTTTATATAATTTTAATTATAAATAATTTTATTTCATATTAAGAATATTTTTTATTTGTTATTAATTATTGAAGTAGGGTTTGTTTTCATTTTTCATACCCAAAAAACATACACTACAATCATTATTTTTTAAAAAATTTGTCACTTTCTCTCTTTTACTTTTACATAATTTTTAAAAGAAAATACATCTAAAAATACACACTCAAATACCAAAATAAACATTGCCTGAATTTTTTTTCACACATTTGATACAACTTTCTAATCAATCCACATAATTAAACTATACTGAACAATAAAAATTACAATTTTGCATCCTCCTTTTATAATTCATATCTTTTATAATAAAATCAATATTGGAGAGAATTTTTTCTTTTTTTAGAAAGTACATGTTCTATTGAAATCTTGATCAACGTCTACTGTGTTAGTGATCATGGCATATTCAATAAAAGAATAAAATAAAACAATTCAAATTAAGAGAAGGAAACAAGCAAATGAAAATTGATTGAAAAGAAAATAAGTATAAAATGGTCTAGTAATTATGTGATTTTAATAATAGTGATTATATATTATGCGATCAAAACAAATTATTAAATTTCAATCTATGAAAACAATACATTATTATAGAACATATAAACTATATTTTGTTTTCAATACCTCGGCATAAAATACTATGAAAGCACTATATTATAAGGTATACTTCGAAAATATCTAATTATTACAAGATACGGTTAGAATTACTAAAATTAATTGAAAAAAAAAATATTTTGCTTTCTTCTTGTATGATGTGGGTTCGGTTCTAAAACCTTGATAATTTTCAAAGAACTATAATTAAAGAAAGTAATGGCGGAAATTATGACTTGTCAAAAATAATAAAGATTTCCAAAAATAATAAGAATGCTTTGTAATTTGTATTTCTTTAATGAAGAAGAGCTATTATGTATAGAATATACCAATCACCATAGCCTGCTATCACCGATCATCCTATTATTAAGTTAACCATCCTATAATAGGTTTGCTACCTAAACTAAAAAAGGAAGGCTGTTGGGCTAGGCCATAAGTCATGTCAAAAATGATGTCATTATACACTACCTCACTCCGCTCTCTAGTCCCTTATCATCACCAGAGCACTATAAATAAGTGATGACCTTTCGCATTTATTGCAATCACAACTCTTATTTTTAAATTCATCTGTGTGAAAAAAAATAAAAATAAAAATAACCTTTTTCATAGCACTTCCTTCCCAACCTTTTTAAGCCATTACCTTCTTCTTTCTTTAACTCAAAGGTTAGTAACTATGTTTTCTAAATCCCCCTACTATAAAATAACCAAAAGCCGGTGTAATAAGGATACCATAGTCAAATATGTTGACACTTATGGGATCTTGGATGACTACGGGTATAGTTCTCCGTGAGTCATCCCATCCCCATAACCTTCTCATCAGTGGTTACATTTTACTGTTTATTTATTAACTTAGATCAGGACTTCATTTCCCACTCTCATTTTTTTACTCTAAAGTGGCTATATCTTTCATTATATTGTTAACACAATTGACCTCCAATTCTTTTCACTTGCTCACAGGGTTTTTGATTTTGTGCCGTTAAGCATTGATTAAACCTTCCGCTAAGCTTTTCTTTTATTTGAGTACCTTAAAAACTGTCGAGCCTAAGATTTTTTTTTTTTATTTTAGTCTCAGCCTAAGCATGAAATGCTTGAAAATTTTTCCTTCCAACAATAATAAAGGTTGGAAGGAATACTTCTTTTTGAAATGTTCCAAACCATGGGACTTTCTTACCATTTTTTGCGGGTCTTATTGTATTTTACCCTAAGTCATAACCATGAAGAATTACACGATGAAATTGGTAAGTTCTTTGTTGTTATTAGTTGGGATAATGTTCTACTTAGCCATTTTCTTTATTTTTGTAGGTGAAGTTATGAAGGAAATGTTATAACTTTCTACCGCCATAATAAAGGTAAAGGGCACAGGAAGAGAGGAGACGAAATGGAGGAAGATATTACCCCTCCTACCTCCTCTCCTTCTCAATCTCCTCTTAAGGCCTTATCGGCCTCCAAACCTTGAGCTTCATCCTCCCTGAGCTCATCGAGTGCCCTTTTTGGGACAGGGATTCCACACCCATTCTAATGGATGTCCTCTCCACTCCTTTTCTCCTTCCACTTCTTTTCTCCTTCCACTTCTCAACCTCAATCATTTTGTCAACACGACTTGCTATCCCTTCGTTGAAACAACCAACTCCCCCTCAACCCACTCCTACTTTGCAACCTACTCCTCATTCTCAAGCTATGCCCCCACAATTCTCTCCTATTTATCCCTACGTTACTTTTCCTTCTACTTACTCGTACCCTTCTTAATCTAATGTACCCCTACAATCTATCGCACAACTAAATTATTCAGCAAAATGTGCTGAATACATCTCACATAAGTTTATTGCATTTCATATGCTTCTTCCCTCTCTCTCTCTCTCTCTCTCTCTCTCTCTCTCTCTCTCTCTCTCTCTCTCTCTCTCTCTCTATGGTAGTGACTTGACTAATCTGAACACTAAACCTTCACTCTATTTTGTAACATGTCATATAGGTGAATGAGTTGCTGATGAGCTTGGACACAGAGCTCTACTGGTCACAACAACTTATTGAAACAATCAAGTACATGATCCATGAGAAAGAAATCCTTAACCATGAGAACATCTCTTGGCTCGAGTCAAAGTTGTTGAGGCATGGGAGGTTAATGTCCAGTCGTAGCTAGTAAAGTGCTTAGAGGTTGCTCAGAGAAAACTTGTTGTGAAGATAACCACCTTGTAGGATGACCTTGTTAAGGAGTTAGGTGTAGCCAGAGCCGAGGCCAAGAAAGAAGGCCTTCAGTATTTTTCCAACACTATTGAAGGCCAAGAATATTTGGCCAAGTATTGGAAACTATAGGTGTAGAAATTCCAAGAGTCTAAGTTGTTTTAGCAGGCTTTGGCTAACTGTGTTACCATCTACTAAGACATGACTTTGATGTTTGCCGTAATCACTTAATGGAAAAGTGCATGGTGAAACCAAGATCAAACATAAACGACCTAAATCTTGAGGTGGGTTTTGATCGAATTCCAGAGAAGGGCTACCTAGATCTAACTCATATAGAGGAGTCTGAAGAGAAGTAAGTTAATCTTAAGTAAACAACTAATCCTATCACTTTACTCAAGGCCTTGAAAAACGGTTAATCTTACCTTTTAAGGCATTTGAGCAACTTTGAGTTTTTGTAATAAGTGCACAATTAATAATTTGTTAAACCATAAGCAAAGGCAATTAAAGGCAACTCATAGCTCAAAAATGAGTTTGGACAACTTGCAATTAGGTGAATAACTAGTAGATCAAAAAGAGTTTTGACAACTTGTAATTTGGTGAGCAACTTATAACTCAAAAGGGATTGGGCAACTTATAGCCTAGTGAGCAACTTATAACTCAAAAAAAATTTGGGCAACTTATAGTCCAATGAACACCTTATAACTCAAAAAGGGTTTAGGCAACTTATAACTTAGTGAGCAACTTGTAATTCAAGAAGGGTTTAGACTACTTTAGCTTGGTGGTGCTTTGAAGACCAGGTCATTTGGGAATTTCAATTGTAATATCTTTTTAAATTGAGTACGTTCCATAGTTTTCCTAATTCTTTCCCTTTCACGTTAGTTTGTCTATAACTTTCTCATGATAGAACTTCCATTACTACATATGGTCCTCACTTAGATTCCAACTTCCTTACGGGATCTTATGGCCTGCATCTTATGTTGCACTTTTTTCCCTTCCTCAAACTTTCTACCTCACACTCTTTTATTAAATAAGGTGACAACTTGCTGTTTGTATTTTAAGTTCCTTAAATGGACATTCTTCTGCTTTTCCTCTATTAGCATCAACTCGTCCCTCATTGTCTATTAATTTTGCTATGGATTATATGATAAGACCTACTAAGATTCTTTCGCTTCTTCCACAAGGATCACTGCATCTACTCCATATATTAAGGTGTACAGCTCTCATAGGTTGTATTGGCAAGTGTTGTGCAGTATGCCTAGAGGACCTTCGTAGCTCCTTCACCAAATTTCCCTTTAATCCTTCTAATTTAGTCTTTAAACCTCGGACAATAATTTTGTTGTCCATATTGTACATATTTTGTTCTCAAGGTATGTTAAACCTACATACTATATATTTTCATTGAAAGTTTATCACCTCTTTTTCCATTAACCAAGCTATCATCTTTGCTTCTACCCACTTCATGAAGTAGTTTACCACCATTAGAAGGAATTTCTTCTATCTTATTGCTCATGGGAAAGGCTCCATTATGTCAATTCCTCATTGTGCAAATGGTATGAGTGACACCATGTTATTCATTTAGTAGGCTAGGATGCTAGAGGAATCAGCATGCTTTTGACATTTGTCGCATGTACAAACTACTCACATCACATCTTCTCTTAAGGTTGGTTAGAAATACCCAATACGAATATTTTTTCTTGCAAGGTTGACATCTCCTATTTGAGATTCAGAGCATCCTTCCTCAATTTCTTTCAAGTCATATCCAATATCTTTTGGTCCTAAACATTTGACAACAGATTAGTTATAAGATCTTTTTTATAGGGTTTCCTCAATTTTTAGGAACCTACCTATCCTCTCTTGTGTTTCTTTGTCCACTTGGTTGCCTTAGAAGGCATGGAGTATTGGGATTCTCTAGTCATTTTCTCCCATTATTTCCCCAACCATAGTGTCACTCGCTTTCTATAGTGTAATCTTTTTGGGTACTTCAACCTACGAAGTTACCCCCATTTTAGCATGGGAGTTTAGTTTTTCATTTTCTTCCTTAAGAGTTTTGGCAAAGTTGAAAGTATTCAAAACCTCTAACCAACTTTTTAATATGTTGAACATAATCCATCATAATCTGCTCCCTCATGCTGATTTCCCTGGCCACTAATTGAGAATCTGTGTATACTATTATCTTGAGGACTTTCAATATAAAAGCAATCTTTACGCCCCATAGGAATACCTCAAACTCAACTTCATTCTTTGAGGCATGAAAGGCCAAAAATACTTTGTATTCAAATTCTTTTTTTTTTTCTAGATTGGTTAGGATAATACAACCCCGCTACCATGTTGGGTTGATGATCACCCACATGCAACATGTAGGGTGGATATTTATCTCCTCATACATCTCCACCATGAAGTTGGCTAAAGCTTGGCTTTTGATGGTAGTTCTTAGTTTGTAGGGAATTTCAAAATCTCCTAATTCTACAGCCCGTTTAACCATCGCTCCCAAGGCTTTAATTTTGGCTAATATATTTTTCAAGAGATATCTTATGAGGATGGTAATTGGATGGGTTCGGAAATAAGGCCTCAATTTTTGGGTGGTTGTTACTAATGCCAAAACCACCATTTCCATCTTATAATATCTTAATGCTACATCCTATAGAACCTTACTTACATAGTAAATAGGTGCTTGTTGTGCTCCACTTTCTCTTACCACGATTGAGCTAATCACTCTCTTAGATAGCACTAAGTATAAATATAACCAAAATTGAGCTAATCACTCTCTTAGATAGCACTAAGTATAAATATAACCTTTCTCCTTTCTTTGGCTTCACTAGTAGTGGTGGGCTAAACTCATACCATTTTAATTCATCAAAGGTCTGCTGGCACTCCTTCATCCATTCAAATGTCTTAATCTTCTTAAGGATTTTAAAGAAAGAAAGACCCTTATTAGTAGAGTAGGAAATAAATCAACTTAGAGCTATTATCATTCGATTTAGTCCCTATACCTATTTCATAGTTTAAGGAGGTGATAGGTCTAATATTTCTTATATCTTTTTTGGATTGCCCTCTATTCCCTTCTTAGTTACCATGTAGCCAAAGAACATCCCTCCTTGGATACTGAAAGCACACTTGGTAGGATTTAGTTTTAGATTGAACTTTCGTAGTGCTGTGAAGGTTTCTTCTAAGTCCACTATGTGGTCCTTCTTGTGTTTTGTTCTTACTAACATGTCATCCATGTAGACCTTTATGTTTCTCCCTATTATGTGCTGGAATGCTTAGTCCATTAGTTTCTAATATGTGGCTCTAGCACTTTTGAGGTCGAATGGCATAACATTGTAGTAGTATGACTTGAAAGGGGTGATATCTTTAGCGAGAGAGATTTAGTGATATTCTTGGTAGGCATCCATCATATTAAGTCAAACTATACTGTAGCATCAGCCAATTGGTCTATCCTTGAATGACAACCTTTGGGATATACCTTATTTACATTCTTGAAATATGCACACATTCTCCATTTCCTTCTACTTTTGGAATGATGATTACATTAGATAGCCACTTAGGTATTGGATTTCTTCAATACATCCTGTGCTTTTTAGTTTTTTGATTTATTCTACTACAGTAGTAGTTTTCTCTAGGCTGAGCTGCCTTAGCCTCTATTTGACAGACCTAACCCTTGGATCTATGTTTAACCTAGTCTCCACTACTTCAAGATCAATCTCCCTAAGCTCCTTCATCGACGTTACAAACACATCTACATTTTTCCTAAGAAATGAGATTAGTTGTGACTTCTAAGGTTCCTACATCTCTACCTGAATCTAAGTGGCCATATGTAGAGCTAAGTCTAGTTGCATCAACTCTTCCTTAAGTTCTATTTGAAAGGTATTCCTAGCATTATTTTCCCTAGTCGGTCTTTTGTTGGCCATTCTAATCCTCTTAATATAGCATTTCCTAGACACCAGTTGGTCTCCAATCACTACTCTGACCTTATTTCCTAATGGGAATTTCTTAAACAAGTGATATAGAGATGTCAGTACTAGAAATTCGACTAAGGCTGGTCACCCTAAGATCATATTCTAAGTTAACACCATGTCTATGACAAAGATGTATATGACTTTAGTTTTGGACACTTTAGTCTATTCCATTGTGATGAGCAGCGTAATCCTTCCTAAAGGTTGAGCAACTTCCCTAGTGAACCCAAACAAGGTCTAGTTCATCAAATCTAACTTTTCTCTATCATTTCCTATTTTCTCAAAAGCAATGAGGGATAATATGTCTACCAAGCTCTCACTAACCACTAAGCATCATGCCACCTCATAATTAGCTATCATTACCATGACTACTAAGTCATTCGAGTATAGGGTCACGATTCCTTGAAGGTCCTCGGGCCCAAAGGTTAAGACAATCCCATCCTCTTCCTTTGGTGTGTGCTTCATCCTTTTTGATATGTTTGCTATTATACGAAAGCTATTCATGCCTTCTCTACGAGACTAACCACTAGTTACCATGCTTATAATTCATCGGACTATCAATCTTTCTTCCTCTTCTCCTATCTTTTCCTTATCCTTCCTATCTCCTTATGTTAACAAATTCTTGAAGGAATCTTCTTCTAACCAGGTTCTCTATCTACTTTTGAAGGTTAAACCAACCTTTAGTTATATGCCTGAACTCATTGTGGAATTTACAGTTGGTATCACTTTGCGGGTTTCTTAGTGATAGGGATGTACCTCATGGCCTTCGCATCATGCTAAAGTCCTTTCATGTTATCAAGATATGTTCTCTACACACTTTCAAGGGTATAAGCTTTCTTATGATCTTTTCTTTAGTCACCATGGCTGCATCAGTTATCATCAACCTAACCCTCTTGTCATCTCAAGTTGTCTTTCTATCAATTATCATCTTTCACCATACTTCCTCCATATTAATATATTTCTCAACTTGGGCCAGGGTATCATTAAAGTCTTTTTTCGGTTTCTTTTATAAGAATCTAAAAAAGTCTTTTTCTCTAAGTCCTTATGTAAATGCATTTGCTAGCACTTCCCACGTCATAGATAGGGCATACGGTGCTGTCTTTGAAAAATGACAAACACAGTCCTAAAAAGACTCATCATTCAATTGCCTTACATTAAACAATGACACCGTTGTTTTCTCACACCTCTTATGGCTTTTAAATTGATGAAGAAATAAATTAGCAAAATCTTCGAAACTTTTAATAACTTTTCTAGATAACTAGTTGAACCATCTCTACATAGAGCCACCTAATGTGGTGAGGAAGACTCTACATTTAATTCCATCAAAATACTAATGAAGTAATCCTTCATGCTCGAATTTAGCTAAATATTCTACTAGGTCCAAGCCCCATTGTATTCAAGCATGCTGAGATGTCGAAAATTATTTGGTATGGGTTTCACTAGAATATTTGGCATGAATGGCAAATCCTCTATAACTTGGGTGCATTCCTCTTAACACTTCCTTTTTTCCAACTTCTCTCAGAGCTTGGCTAGTCTTCTTCCCACCTCACTAGAAGAAAACACATTTCCTTCGCTACCTCTATCCCCCGTGCTTTACCCCACATGCCTTTTTTTACCACTATCCCCTACCTCGGAACTCATAAACTAGGGGACTTTCTCCTTGCTCACAACCCAAGTGGTTTCAAATTTTCTAGCTAGGGTGGCATTTACTACGTCTAAAATCACCTCATTTAACCAATCCAATGGGATATTCATCGTCAAATTAGGTAGTGTGGCCCATTCCTCCTGAAAGAGCTCTTGCTAGAGAGGCAACCGGGAATGCCCTCTCGCCATTCTCCCCTCTTTCTTCCATTTATTTTTCCTTTTTCCCTATGTTTCAAATAAAAAAAATGTTCCCACAAATGGTACCACAGATGTGAGTTCATTTCTAAAACCTTGGAAATTATCAAAGAACAATAATTAACGAAAGTAATGATGGAAATAATGACTTGTTAAAAATAGTAAAAATTTTCAAAAAATAGTAAGAATACTTTGCGACTTGTGTTTCTTCAATAAGGAGGAGCTACTATTTATAAAATATACCAGCCACTATAGCTTGCCATCACCACCTATCCTACTATTAAGTTAATCGCCCCATAGTAGCCACCTAGACTAAAAGAGAAAGGGTGTCAAGCTAGGCTATAGGTCGTATCAGGAATGATGTCATTACACATCATTGTTCAAAATAGAGTTGTATGCATATAGCACAAAAAGTATGCCATTTTCAAAGTTCAACTACTATTGATTTATTTTTTATTTGATTAATGGCAAATAAATAATTTTATCTCTTCTTAGAAAAAGTAGAAACTGAATGCACCAGTGATCATGAAATAAATATGGTTGATATGTGTTTATGCTCAAGACTTGTTTCTCCAATAAATAATAAAGGAGGATTAGGATTCTAGATTTGTTATTATTTGTTATATGTATATTGTACCACAAGATGGAGATAAAATGGGTAGTTGTTGTAAAGATTCATGTGGGGAAACTTTACTTGACAATAATCTCTATCCTTTACTTCTGAGAGGGGTCCTATTTAATCCCACCAATTTTCTTTTTCTAACATTAATCTGGCTTTTCTCTCTTTTCCAAATATTTCTCAGTTAATGGATAGCTCTTGGAAACACTTTTAGCTATTCTCCAGTGCCCATATTATGGATGGTTGACTAGCCTCCGCCCTTGAGAAAATTGAGAAAACAAAAGGCTTGGATCAAATATGGCTTATGCTACTTTGATTTGTCCAAAAACATTAGAACCAAGAAGTAGCCCCACCAAGAGTAGTGGCGAGATGGCGAGTGCATGTTTTGGATTGAAGGATTAGAAAAGCAATGTCCAAGTTAGACTTGCAGGAAGTGGAAGAAGATATTAATTTATTTATAGAAACTACAACAAATACAAAGCAATAGTTGGATGAGAATGATATACATATTTGCAGTTGCAGTAGTGAGGAGTTGGTTTTGGAAGATGATCAACTTCTTTTAGGAGACGTTGAGAGAAGAAGAAGATGGTTGATTAGCAAATGAATTCATTAAGCTCATGAATCTACTTACAAGGGACACTAGTTCCATAGAATTGTTTTACTCATTGAGACGGCTAGCATTGGTCAGACTACCTTGGCCAAAAATCCTCATGGAAATGCATTGATCATAAATCACTTTAAGTTCATCTCCAACAGGCTAAAAATATTAGTTAAAACAAGTTTGATAGATATTCTATCTCAAGTGGCGAATCCTTTAAGCATTGATAAAATGAATAATACATTGAAGATAAAATTATCTAGGCAAGTACATGCCTAGAACTCTGAAGGGTCAAAGATACCTAATTGTATTGGACAAAAAATAGTTGATAAAATTGATTCCAAAAGACGTGGCAAGTAGGATGGATTGGACTATTGGCTACGTTGGGAGACTTTTGGAAAAAGTTCTTCCTTAACAAAACCATACATTGGAATCTACTTTGTGAGAAATAAGGCATTTCAAAATTTAAGAGTGTTGGAAAAAAGATTGCTAATGATTGTCAATTGCTTGCTCTGGTAACCATTAGGCTTGCAAACCTCATATTTATACCCCAGGCTATCAGAACAAGAAAGTAAAGAATGCAAATCCCTTTTTATTAGTATACATGGTTAGGATCCAATATCAAATTTACTACTTTTGAGTTACAAACATGCACTTTAACATTTAAAAGCATGCTTTCTATGCATGGGAGTACCCCCCCCCTCAAATTAATTATAAAGTTAGTGCTATTGGGATATGTATATCTTGTAGTCTTATGCATGCCCAAAAAAACTTAGGTAAAACTAAAACCTCTAAACTCCATTCTATTTTTTCTATTGTACATTCAACGAAGCCGTACAAGAGAAATCATTTCCATATTACAAATGGTTCTACCAAAGATATAAAAAGCTAGCCATCGCTATCACTATGTGCTCATAACAACACTTTACAGCAAAGATGTATATAATTCAGTGGCATCCATTTCACATGTTCGTTCTCGCCTTGTATTGTGCCACCCCATCAATATCGAGTAACAATATGTCTTGGCTCGAGGTTGCTCAGGATATTGGACACTTTTACAATGTGCTTCCACAATTTCCTCATTTAAGTGCCACAACTAGTTCAACTAAGGTACCTTGCCTTCACTTATGATGGAAAGCTTCTTGCTTCTATATCTAAACTCTAAAATCTTTTCTTTTTGATTGTGCCTGGGCATCTAAGCATCATGTCATCCAAAGACCAGTCCTATCTACCCGTTAAGACTTGAATATGAAGGAACTAATGCATCCCCAATAGCACCAATTACATATAATGAATCACAATCAAAAACAAGCTTTCCAGACCATGCTTCCAAAGGTGTTTTACCATCAATAGCAGATGATGGAAAACGATTAATGAGATAACTCCCATATGACACAGCTTTAGCCCAAAATTCCTTGCCCAACACAGCATTAAACAACATACATCACACTCTCACTCTCTCTACTAATGTTCAATTCATACGCTCTACCAACTCATTTTGTTGTGGTGTATCTCTCACTTTGAAGTCTCGCATAATCCCATGCTCATTGCAAATTTTAGAGAATGGGTCACCCTTATATTCTCCATCAGTGTATATTCGTAGTCATTTGATCTTCTTGTCTGTTTAGTTCTCTATCATATTTTTCATCTAAGGAAAATTTCATGCACTCCATCTTTGGTATTCCTAGTGTACACCTATGTTCTTCTTGAAAAATTATCAATAAATGTTACAAATTAATGTTTACCTCCCAATGAAGGTGTTTTGGAAGGTCCCTATACATCCAAGTGAATATAGTCAAAAATACCTTTTAGTATTATGGATGTACTAAATTTCACTCTTTTTTGCTTTCCTATAACACGATGCTTACAAAATTCTAATTTGCGAGCCTTCACACCCTTCTACAATCCTTATTTTGCTAGTATCTGTAAGAATTTTTTACCAGCATGTCTTAAATGCATGTGCTACAACTTGGTTGCATTCATTTCTTCACCATTTCCTAAAGCTCTTACTGGTACTGCCCTAAAAATAATACAAGTTATTTTTTCTAATGCCTTTCATTACCACTAGTGCTCTTGACGTGGCTTTCAAAACTTCTTTTTTTATAGTCATAGTCAAGCCTATGGACTCTAAAACTCCTAGAGAGATGAGATATTTCTTTAAACTTGGCACATATCACACCTCTGTCAAAATCCTACTTGATCCGTCATGGTTCTTCAATCGGATTGATCCTATTTGAGCTATTGTGCACACAATGTCATTACCCATATAAACAACTCTACTATTTAGTTTTTCAAAATCAAAGAACCATTCTTTATTTGGAGGCATATGATAGGTACAACCTGAATCTAATATCCATTCATCTAAATAGGTTGTCAAAGGTAAAGCAATCAATGATAACTCTTTATCAGCATCATCTCTAACTACATTTGCATTTAAAGCAGCATTGTCATTCTCATCAACTTCAGATAGTCAATCTTCCAATGTCTTTTGTGGCAAAAGGCATACTCATTTTTTCCAAGATTGGCTTTCAAACAAGATCTACCTCTCTGTTTTCGATTTTGCCTCTACAAACGGCCTTTAGCTACCAATGCTTCTATTGTTGTTTGCCTACTCTCTCTTTTATCCTTTCTCCTTAACTCATAACTATACAAAGCGACATATACTTCATCAAGTGAAACTTTATCTTTTCTATTAAGTAGAGTAGTCTCAAGAAACTCAAACTCATCATAAAGAGATAATAACAGAATCAAGGTCAGATCTTCATTTTTAAAGGTCTCATCAAGGTTCATCAAGTCTACCACAATTGATAAAAAGTGGTGATGTGGTCATTCATGGAGGTCCCTGGCCAATAATCAAATTGGAACAATCTCTTCTTCATATAAAGTTGATTTTAGCTATTCTTCTTCAAAAAGTTATCCTCTGATGCCTTTCACAGCTTACATGCAGAAGTCTCATGTTTGAAAGCGTACTTCTGTTCTCTAGACAGGCACAAATGGATTGTTCCACATGCCAAACAATTGATGGTGTTCCCTTATTATCATTTCGTCATCTAGCTTCTTCTCCTCATTAGCAATGTCTAAGCGTTGTTGGAAAAGGGCATCTAGGACCTCACCTTACCACATACCAAAATGACTAATACCATCAAATAACTCCACCAAGAATCTCGAATTTTACATTACAGTCCTTGCTAATATAGAGGATGAATTTGATGTTGTAGTCTTGTCTCCGTCCTTTAATTTTGCAGCTTCTATGGACATATTGAACTAACAAAAATGTATCCAATTGCAAAAACAAAAAGATAAAACCTGGAATGAACCTATGGCTCTAGTACACTTATTGGGAAAACTCAGGCAATTTTTCCCACAAACTAACCACTAAGATAATGTGACAAACTTGAAAAAAAGGATAGATATTGCAATTGAATGCAAAATAAAATAATAAAGCAAAAATTAAGGGAAAGAACATACCAAAATTTACAAGATTCAACAATTTGTCTACGTCCTCGGGGCACCATTATAAAATCATTCCACTATCTTCAAAGATTTTACAACTAAGGTAATTGCAATAATTACCTTCAACTAGGAGATCCTAATTAAGGAACTTCCAAAATAACAAATTATAGGAAGAAGAATATCTTTTTGGGATGATTACATATAATAAAGGAGTTACTTATTTGTAATACTCTAAGCCTATGGCTACTTAATATAAAAGCAATATGGGACAAAAACAACAACATATCCACAAAAACTACAGAGGAGGCCATCTCATCTACTAGCTCAAAGCACAACACTCCAAGCTTAGATACATATGAGTAAGCTGGATCAACAGTTTTCTTATGAGTTTTTAGCTTCGTTGTATTAGTTACTAGTTAGTTTACTGAAATATAGTTAATCGGTTAGCTCTAGTTGTTAGTTCTTCCAGTTTCTCTTTTCTAGTTAGGCCGTAGAAAGTTGAGTTTGAGCTAGTTTGTATATCCTTGGAAAAACATGAAGTAGTTTAGTAAGCTACTACACTAGATTGAGGTGCTCGTGTAACAAAACTAAGCCTTTCAAGGCACTGATTGGATATCATATTATGTGGAACCTCAACAGCTCAAAGTTTGGTGTAAGGATAATCTTGATGAATCACAGAAAAAAATATACACAAAAACAAAGTAGAAATAGACTAAGCAAAGGAAACAGTAGTTAAAAAATAGAGAAATTTTAAAATTTTTTAACATATTTTGTATAACCCCTTTCACAAATTCCCATATCTATGTATTCTCCCAACTCATGATTTTTTATCTCTTATTTTTTTAACTAAATTTAAGAGGAAAATTTGAAAAAAACCATAAAATTACTATTTCATTTATGGATTGCTAGAAGCACATTCTCTTTCTAACTTTCATATTTCCTTGTATCTTGAAAAGAGTCTCCCATAAGAGGCTTATCCTCAAGCCTCAAACCTTGAAAATCATGAGATGGCTACATTTCAGTCTTCTCAAGTAGCTTCTTCATTTGGAAGATAAGCCCATCTCACCAAAAT
Source organism: Avicennia marina (assembly GCA_019155195.1). Taxonomy (NCBI): domain Eukaryota; kingdom Viridiplantae; phylum Streptophyta; class Magnoliopsida; order Lamiales; family Acanthaceae; genus Avicennia; species Avicennia marina. The sequence goes on from CM032767.1 coordinate 10,132,686, forward strand.
TTGGGTACAACTATATTATTTCATTTGATCATTCTACAACCTATGATGACATAGGTATCAACAGAACTTGGCTTCTTCATCTAGTTTAGGGAATTTAAGAGTCACAAAAGTGGAAGCTCCTACTTTTCTTTTAATCATAAAGATGTGAAATTCCTACTTCCCTTTTCAACATAGAGACATGAAATACAATTTGCATTTTTGTTGTATCAAGAAGTTCTAATCTATATGTACCTATTCCACCCTTTCTAATACTAAGAATAGTCCTCAATCCCTAAGGGTGAATATTCAAGTTTTGCTTTTCTTTACTGTAGCTTATTTATAAAGATAAAATTTTGAGATATTCCATATCTCCCACTATAACTTACCTTTAACTTCTATACTCATCTGCGTAATCCTTCATCATATGTTGAGCTTTGAGGTAAGTAATCTTCAACTTTCTAATCATAAGACATGCCAGTTGCTCGACACTATATACCATAAAAGGTTGGTATGTCCTAATACTAAATGGCTCGATTTATAACCATGTAGTGATTTAAAAGGTATTATACCATCATTGTGCCATGACAACATCATCTACTTTAGTTCTTTGACTTCTAATTACTCATGTACGTTAAATAATATTCTAAACATTGATTTATTCGCCTAGCTTGTCCATCACTTTGAGGATAGTAGGATGTACTCATTGCATGCTATATCCCTATGCTTTGAACAAGTTCCCTCTAGAATAGGCTAGTAAAAAACCTCTCTATCAATTGTTATGTTTTCAAGTAAAACATGAAGCTTATAGACACCACCCAAAAATACTTCTACCATTTTGGAAGTTGGTAAAGATGTGTTAGGGCAAAGAAGTGGTTGTAGTTAGCTAACTTATATACCACCACCATAACAGTGTTCTTGCCCTCAAAAATGAGATACAGCTAAATAACATCCAAGCACATATGATACCAAGGGTATTCAAGAATTAAAAAAAATTGTAACAAGCCTGGAGTTGCTATGTGCTAAAATTTACATAACTATTAGGCTTCAGATTGAGTCACAAACTTATGTTTGTCTTCTATCATCTCTAGCCAAGCAAACATGGGATGCAACCTTTTAAGTGTTTTATTCACTATAGAATGGTTTCCTATCAAAGAAGCATGCCTTGATTCAATGATGTGTCGCCTTAGGTTAGTTTGACCTCACATGCACAGCTTTCCCATGTACCTTTTGCCCCATCTTGATGCTCAAATAATGATAGATGATAAGGATTCGCCACATATGACATGATCATGGAAGCGTTGAATCCAAGCGAATCCCACTTGTGCAAACCATTGGAACACGACCTAGGCGCAATGAATCTAAAAATCTCAAGAGAGTACATGACCACAACCAACACACCTTATTGGTTGATACATAAACATGCTAGCGGAGGAAGACCTCTTAGGGATAAGAGACATAGGACTAAAGAGAGAACTAAAAATGAATCATTTAAAGACAACCTAGAACAACTTGATTTTGAATTAGATTCAAAAGAATTAAGACACACTCAATTGTAAGGGAAAATAAAAGACAAAGTATAATCTTATTGATTAATAAGAAAAAGTTGTTTAAGTATGCCAAAGCTCCTATTTATAATCTCGATTATTTGTAAATATTCCTAAAAATTATGTAAAAGTAATTTAAAAGAATCCTTGTTTGATTAGGGAATAAATCACCTTAATTTTACAATTTTTTTGTTGTTCACGACTATGTCATGATCGATCTAGAAGTCATTTTGATCGATCCATGCTACCTCCAATCAATCTTAGTGAGTCCATATCTATCCTGGCTACCCTACAATGTCAATCTAACCTTAGTTTGATATATTCTACCTCAGTCCAATTGTAACGTCAAAAAGTGGTATCTCAAATCTATTAATCCATGCTTGTGTGATTGATCACTGTGCCTCACAATCGTAACTATAAAATATAAGGAATTCATGATCCCTCTATTCTAGATTAAGCCGACTAGACTATGATCAATCCTTATTGGCCCTGGATTGATCTGTTGCCCCAAATCCCCTCTCTGCACCAGCACAATGCACTAGATTGATACACAAGCTCTCTTTTGTCTCCCAAGACTTCTTTAAACATCTGAATTCATCTTAAATGTCTTAAACGAGCACAGTCATGGCTTTCTTAAACTTCTTAACCTTAGCTTGAGTAATGGTCCTCCAATCATCCTTATGTGTACTTCTTGCTCAAGCTTAACGCTTGTGCCATCCCTCCCCTCTTGTAATAGAATTGTCTTCAATTTGCCTCCTTGTTCATCGCCTAAATGAAAATGACTTATATCAATAACATTAAAGGTAGCACATATGACATACTCATCCGAAAGCTTCAACTTTTAGGTACTGTCATTAATTCTTTCAATCACTTGAAATGGACCATTTCTTCTAGGCATAAGGTTATATTTTCTTTGTTCTAAGAAGCTTTGCTTTTGCATATGCACCCAAATGCAATCTCTAAGTCGAAATACTACTCTTTGCCATCCCTTGTTTGCTCGCTATACATATTGTTCATTCCTTCTTTCAATATTTTTTCGAACCCACTCCTATAGTTGTTTCACATACATTGCCTTTCTTTCACCATCTACACTTGCTTGCTCAATACGAATTAATAGCAATAAATCCAATTGTGTCAAATATTAAAACTACAAGAAAGTTCAAAATGTATCATGTGAGTGGTGAAATGTGTGCTCTTATTATATATGCACTCTTCATGTAGCAAACATTCTTCTGAACTCTTAATATTCTTCATAATCTAATCCCATAACAAGGCAATTAACATCCCATTTATAAACTCGATTGGCCATCTATTTAGGGATGGCTAGTAGTAGAAAAATAAGAGCTTAATCCCCAATTTTCTCCATAATGTTTTCCAAAAGTAATTAAAGAATTAACATCTCTATCTAACACAATAGTTTGAAGCATGCCATGTAATCTAACTACCTCTTTAAAGAACAAATTTGCTTGTGTAATGCATCATTAGATTTATGACATACAATATAATGTGCTATTTTAGAAATCTATCAACCACAACAAAGATACAATCTTTACCAGTTTTAGTCCTAAGTGATCCCAACACAAAATTCATAGCAATATCGATCCATGGAGTACTAAAAACAGGTAAAGGTATATACCAATCATGTGGTTGTACCTTAGATTTTACTTCAATGTATTTGATGTGCCTCTCGACAATTCTCTCAACATCTTGCCTCAATTGCAACCAATAGAAGTGCTCCTATAGAATTAAAATTTTCTTAGTAACACTATAGTGTCCCATTAACCCACCCTTGTTAGCTTCTCTAATAAGTAATTCTCACAAAGAACAACATAAGACACATAATTTATCAATATAAAACAAATATCTATCACGCTGATAGTATTTCTCATAAGCTCCCTTACTAGTTCACTCAAATATCTTACCAAAATTCTCATCATTAGCATACAATTCTCTAATATGCTCAATCCTAGCAATTTATCAGTTAAGGTAGTGATAAGTACATAATGGCACTACAAAACGTCAACTATAACATTATTCACTCCCTTTTTGTACTTAATGACATAAGGAAAAGTGTCTATTTAAGATATCCACCTAATATGTCTCTTACTTAACTTACCTTGGCTCTTGAGGTGCTTAAGAGACTCATGTTCTATTTGTATGATGAATTCTTATAGTCTTAAGTAATGCTACCACATTTTTAATGTCCTCACCAACGAATATGGCCCCTTGTTTCCAAGTAATTAAGTGATGATCTTTAACTTCTCACTAAAGTATGCTATAGGCCTCTTCTCTAATATCAACACAATTCTAATACCTACATCTAAAGTAGCACATTCAAAGTCAAAAGTCTTTAAAACTTAGCTAAATAAAGTATAGGTACGTTAGTGAGTTTATCCTTCAAAGTATCAAACACCCTTTGCTAAGCTTCTCCCTATTAGAACTTCTTATCGTTCTTAATCACTACGGTAAGTGGAGTAATGATAGTGTTGCCATGTCAAACAAACCTCTTAGCGAAGCTCTCCAAGCCACAAAAACTCATTACCTAGGACATGGATGTAAAACCTGACCACTCTTGAATGGCTTTTACCTTATTCTCATCAACTTTTATACTCTATGTATTTGTAACAAATCTTAGAAACACATAATGATCAACACAGAAAGTACATTTTTTAGGGTTATCATAAAAGCCTATCTTTACGTAAAGCCTCCAGCACAATATGAAGATGCTTGGCATGCTTACTTATGGAGTTGCTATAGACTAAAATATCATCAAAGTACAAAGACAAAAATTTAACTATAAATGCATGCAACACGTGTTCATTAGTCACATGAATGTACTAAGTGCATTTGTAAGTCCAAAAGGCATGACTAACCATTCATACAGTCCAAACTTAGTTAAATGCAGTTTTCCCTTCATCCCCTTCTTTCATTCTTATCTAATGATAACCACTTTTAAGATTAACTTAAGAAAATACAACTACACCATATAATTTGTTAAACATATCATCTAACCTAGTTATAGATGATGATACTTTATTGAAATAGTGTTAACTACTCAACAATCCACCCAAATGCACTAAGATGTCTTTATTTAACACTAACAATAGTGGCACAACACATGGACCCATGGTTTCTCTCACCTAACCCTTATTGATCAACTCCTCCACCGATGTTGAATTTCCTTGGGATCCTCTGCCGGTACAACTAGTCTTACATCCTTTATAGATACTAATATACATTATTTTCTCTCATTTTCTTCCCCTCTTTTCTTTTATTTTCCTTTCCACTCTCTTTTTTTTTTCCCCTCTCCCTCTCTTTTTTTCCATTTTCACTAACTCTAACTCAAACTGCTACAAATACACTTAATCTTCATGGACTTGTTTCGATGTAAGTGGAACCAAGGTAACCTTCTTGTTGCAGAAATGGAAGGTGTATTTATTCGTCACTCCATAAAAAGTAATACTCATATCATACTACCAAGGATGCCTAGGTAAAAGATGGCTTGCCTACATAGGTGTCACATCATAAAGTGCTTCATCGTTGTACTTCCCAATCTCAAAAGCTACCAACGCTTTATCACTTTAACTTCACCATTGTTATTTAACCACTACAACTTATATAGCCTAGCATGATCTCTCAATGGTAAAGATAATCTTTCCACAAGCACAATTACAACTACCACCATTAATAAGTCTTACTTTTAATTTGGCACCTCATGTGAAAAATGTCCTCTTGTTACTCCTCATGTTCATTTTCCTAAACCTGTACGCTTAAATTCCTCATGACCACCACAGTTATCCCTTCGACACCGTACCTAGCCAAGCACCCTCTAAGGATGCCCTTTCCAACAAGAATATCTCATTTTCACTACTATTCTCCTCATCCATGAAAATCTCTCCTTTATCCATCAAGACCATAGCTTACTTGTTTAGGTATTGTGTAGCAATAGACTTCTTCCTTGACATTTAAAGTATATAATATCATGGTTACAAGTAGTAGAAGGGTTAAGGTTAGAAGGATTTGGCACCTCAAATGCCTTAACCTTTGGCGTCACTTTTAGTTTAGAACTCCCTGTGAGTGGTGCCTTATCCTCCTTTTTGGAAAAAAAATCCTTGATGTGCTGCTTGACTAAAAATGGCTCCTACCCCTCCCTTTGAGTTACTTCTCTACTTTTACAACTTCTCAACTAGGTTCTCCAAGTCGACGTAATGATGTAATTCAAGAGCATCAAAAATCTCCCCATTAAGCCCACTTAAGAACTATGCCATGGTTACTTCACTAGACTCCACCACATCTACTCTCATCAATGCAATTTTTATCTCATTGTGATAATAATCTAAACTCCTGTTACGTAGTGTCAATGTTCGTAACCTTCCATTCAAGTGATAGTGATAGTGACTCAGTCTAAAACTTTTCCTCATTATGGTCTTTAATTCTCTCCATGTGCATGTAGGCTTCTTCTCAACACACCTCCGACTAATATACAATTGATCCCACTAAACAATATTACAATCCATAAAATCAATTACAATGAGCTTTACCCTTTGCACCTCCAAGTACTGTTGGCAATCAAATACTAACTCAACTTTTCTTCTTCATTCTAAGAAGGTGTTAAGATTGGGATAGCCTTGAAATGAAAGAATAGTGACTTGACCCCTTCAACCTCTAATCATCACTGTGATTTGTCCTTGACTATCTCCTAGGGTTGCCATCACGCTCAAATTTATCAATAGAATCAAAATATTTATTAGTTAAATATTTGCCCTATTTAGCTTGACATATAAGTATGTCTCATCAAAGTACTAATTCATCTTTACTTCATTCTCCTTGAGGCACCAAACTACCTTGTATAGTCGTGTTATACATCACCAAGTTATCTAGCCTCCTATTAATGTTGGCTAGTGTCTCTATTAACTGCTTTATGTTAAATGTATTGTCTCCAACTTCAAAATCCCCTAATATCGTAACAATATAGTATAGGAATAAAAAATGGTCGTTTGTGCAATGTGACCCTCTCCAACTCCCAAAACTGTCACTCATTTCTTTCCAACATTTGTGTATCACATAAAACTCTCAAGAAATAGGCTCACTTATCAATATCTTATGTCCTCCTATTTGAAATTCTAAGAAGTCTCTGAAAAATCAAGTGAGTATCACCCAAGATGTGGAAGTTCATGAAAATATGGACAATAGGATCGATCTCAAACAAGAAAGATATATTAGGATGTCAAAACAAGTAAGGCAATCGACCTCAATTGAAGAAAGAAGGGCAATCAATTGCAGGTCAAAGCAATCAATCTTAGACTGAATGATCAAAACATGATTGATCAAAGTGTAGTGCAATCAATCTCATAAGGTCATGTAGAAGATCAATCTCAAGGCAATTCGCATGGTGATCATTTTAGCTAATGGTGTGATCAGTTGTGACAGCGACTCTAACAAAAAGATTTCAACCTTCCTCATGAAATTCAATCTAAATTTAATTCTTTTCAATTCCAAACCCCACTACTTTTTCAGCTCTCTCTTTTTTTCTATTTATTCTTTCTTCTTATGTTTACCTTTTTCAAATCTCCCACAAAAATTTTAAAACTAAACAAACAACTCAACAAAACATAAAGCAATTTTTTTTTTTTTTTGAAAATTATGAACAAAAGATGGAGAAGATAAAGGAACTAGAAGAAGGAATTAAGAATAAAAGAAAAAGGAAAGATACGATTGGTACCTGGACTAGGTATGGAATTAAAATCCACTAATGCCAACTAACCCGATCAAGGAAGTGTAAGATAGAAAAAATGGTAGTGTGACTCAAACCTAAGCAAATCTTACTTGTGCAAACCGTTAGAACATGATCCAGATGTAATAAACCAAATAATTCAAGCGTATAAATGGCCACAACCAATATGCCTTGATAGTTGATACATCACGAATCATTAAAGTATGCCATATATCCTATCATAGTCTTAAGTATCAGTGAATATTTTTAAAAATTGTGTAAAAGAAATTTAAAAAAATCCCAGTTTGATTAGGAAACAAATCTCCTTAATTTATCAATTTTCTACAGTTCAAGAAAGCATTGAGACCGATCTAGAAGTCATTCCAATCAATTAATGCTACCTTGGATCGATCTTGGCATGTCCACAATCTATCTTGGCTACCCAGCAATTTCGATCTGACCTTGGTCTATCAGTCCAATCTCAATTTGATTGTAACTTTAGAAAGTGATATCTCAACTCTTTCAATAGGTGCCTTGCAATCGTAACTATAGAATGTAAGGAATTCATATCCTGTCGATCACTCTATTTTGGATCAATTCGTTCTAACTATGATTGATCTTGATTGCCCCTATATCAATCCGACTACCCCAAATTCATTATCTTCACTTGCGCAATGCACCAAATTATTCTACAAGCTTTCTATTAGCTCTTAAAACTTCTCTAAATTTCCAATTTCATCTTAAATGTCTTAAACAAGTGCTACCATGGCTTCCTTGAGCTTCTTAAACTGAACTCGAGTAATGGGTCCTTCGGTCATCCTCATGTATTATTCTTGCTTAAGTTTGGCACTTATGTCAACGCAAGCTGTTATAGCTTTTTCTACAGTTGCATCCCCAACACATGAGTCTTGTGATTGTTTAATCTAATTAGATTGCTAAGTAGTGATGGTGACGTATTCTTTCTTTTCTTGTGTCACCTAGCCATCTTCCCTTCCCATTGGAGATAGAGTATCTACCACATGACTTTTGGGACCTCTTTTATATTCTCACTTATAGTTAAATCCTCTCAATTTAACCAAATACTTTTGTTGAATAGTAGTGATTATCTTTTGCTTAAGTAAGTACTTGAGATTTTGCTGATCCATTCTAATTATGCATTTAACTCCCAACAAATAATATCTCCATTTTGTTATAACTACAAAAATGGCTAGAAATTCTTTCTCGTAGGTTAACAATCTCAAATTTTTGGAGCCTAATGCTTCGCTAAGATAAACAATTAGATGACAATATTTCATGAATTGCACTAATCCTACCATAATAAGTGTCGATTTCCACCAAAAATAAAACAGTATACTATGGTAAGACTAGCATGGGTGTGCTCATCATAGCTTGTTTAAGAGTCTAAAAGCTGGAATCAAACACTACATCCCAATAAAATTATCCTTTCCTTAACAAATAAGTCAAGTGCTTAGCTAACAACCTATAGTATCTAACAAATTTCTTGAAATACTTGTTAGTCCTGGAAATCTCCTCAACTCCTCTGATATGATTGCCAAGTTTGTATAAAATAGATATGCGATGGGTCTAATACCACCCCTTTAAATGATATCATGTATCTCAGATACTTATGTTTGTGCAAAGGTGCACTTAGCCACTTAGCATATAGCTTATGCCTAACCAATTTATCAAAAGCCATCTTCAATACATCATATGCTATTGTGGATGAAAATGTCATCAAGAAAAGCCAAATCAAAGCTTTTAAGTATTAGTTTACATCATTCATAAGAGTTTGAAAAGTAGCAGGTACATTTGTGAGTCCAAACAGCCTAACCTTGAATTCCTAATCGTATGCAACTATCATGAAGGCTATTTTTGTGCACACCTTCCTCCTTTACTTGAATTTGACAATATCCAACTCTTAAATCTATCTTAGGAATCATTGCAGCACCTTTAAGTTCATTTAATAAGTCGTCAGTTATTAGAATAAGATAAACATCCTTCAGTGCATTAGAGTTTAGCATTTTATAATCAACATAAAATCTCCAAATTTTCTTGTTCTTCTTGACTAGCAGGACAAGGGATGCATATTGGCTATTGCTCAGTTGGATTATGCCTTTAGCCAACATCTCTTGAACCAATCTCTCTATCTTTGCTCTGTGAACATAGGAATGTCTATAACGGTGTTGTTTTTTGACAGGTTGTGCACCCAGTATAGTCTTGATACTATGATCATGATTCCTACAAGGAGGCATTCCTTGACGCTTTCTTGAAGTAACACGTTTCATCTCCACATATCAAGACAATTTGACAAATATTTTAATACGAACCGGTATTCATGATCTTCTAAAACTTATTTTCAGTTTTTCCTTCAACTCCATCTCTCCTTCTACCATTTCCAACCCCACTTCTTGGCTTTTATTCATCATAGATACTTTCGGTTCTCAAATCTGAAAGTGAATGGTCCATATCTCATCATCATATTTTCACCCAATTTCGTGTCACACTCTTCCAACTTAAGCATCCTCATGTTCACTGAAAAATTTAGGCCTCCCATCATCCACTAGAATCCCATACATTTGATATTACATTACATTTTATTTCCATCTGCCACTGTCACCAATAATAAATCGGTATGCTCTAATTCAAATCTTGTTTTTCTTGCCTCCACTATGCCTAGGAAGTTAGCATACTTCCTATATCCACCAGAATGGAAATAATTCCTTTCGTCACCTATTCTAATAGCTTTACTGTATTTAGCGCATTTCTCAGTGCATGTACTGGGATTTGAATATCTCCCTTACCTTGTATTTCCATCACTGCATCATTTCCTTATGCAGTCTATAGTCCCATTTCCACTTATTCTGCAAAAATTACACAATAATTCCTTACATTTGTGGCTGGAAATGGCATGCCTCGTTGCAATTAAAACATAATCCTTTTTTTTCTAGCTTCAATCTTTTCTAGACTCAACTTAAATATCTCGAGTTTGCCAGAATACTTTTACTCAACTTCAATGTGGTGCCCATATAATCATTCATCAATCTGACCCAATTTTTTTAAATTTTGGCCATTACTTGTAATGATACTTCTTGTAACTTGGCAAAATGGACAGCTTAGTTCAATATAGCTGGATTGGATATTTATCCTACTAGCTTAATTTCCTCCTTTAGGCCACTGATAAAGTTGTGCATGAAGTAATCCTCCATTAGGTTCCTATTCACATTCACCATAAAGGATTTTTGTTCATCAAATCTTTCTAGATACTCCACCAAATCAATCTGTTTCAACTTCTTTAACTCACCTATGATACTTCCTTGCCCGGCTTCCACAGGGCCATCCAACACCATTGTAGTAATTTTTTCCCCATGACACATTCTCAATCCCATTCACACAATCTTGGGATCCCGAGTTTGCCTTTTCTTCAATGTTAACTTCAGCTGATACGATTTTTTTTTTTCAAAATTAGTCAAGGTCTTGACTAATAAATACTTATTACACTCGTAAATTTAGCTCTTTAGATTGGGCTTGTCAAATTTAGAGAATTTCAACTTGACTCCTTTGGATAGATGAGATTTGCTCATTCATCCTTGACTGGGAGAGGACACCATTGATCCACCCTCACTCTTATTACTAGAAACATATGGTACTAGAAAAGGTGATTAACCAATTGGATCCTTTGCGTCAGCATTTGTCCGAATTTTTAGAAATTATTCCATTTGAGAGTGGAGTAAACCCTTCATTTCCTTTATAATATCCACCTTTTGTTGCACCAATTTTGCTACCGTTCTAAGAGTTCTCACAGCCATAACTTGCTCAAAATCTCACTTTGATGGCCAATTGTAAGGATAAGCTTGATGAATTCACCAAAAAAGCATAGAAATGGAGCAAAAATAGACCAAGCAGAAGAAGCAACAGCTAGAACGGAGAGAAAACCTAGAATTTTATGACATAATTCAAATAACGCCTCTCATAACGATCCCTGTAGCAATACATTCTTCTCTCAACTCTCGTATTTCTTCTGCCCTCATTCTGCTAGCTAACTTTAGGGGGAAAATGAATAAATAATTAAAAATTAATTAAATAAATAGACACGCACGCACGCACCGTGAAATTACTATTTCATTTACTGACTGCTAGAACTGCATTCTCCCTTTTTCACATTTCTTATTTCCTCTGTATCATGATTCCATGACATTTAGCGTCCTAAAGACCTTGGTCTGGTGTGCTGGAGAACCAAACAACAGTCCTTTCATTAGCTTTAGCACTTCACAATGAGGCGTCCAAACAAACTACAAAGATATCCCCAAGCATGGAAATTGGACTTCGTCCATTAACTGAGAAGATTGAGCTCTAGTTGATCTCCAACCTTCACTTGTGACTTCCGTAGAGAAAATGATCAAACAAATTTATGATAGAAGGGACTGTCTGAGCAATTTGTGCATTAAGCCTCTGCTAGTAAATTACATTTGCAACTAGTTTTTGTTTCTACATATTGAAAACACATGCTATTTTAACATATCTGTAGTAGTCAGAAAACCATGTTACGTTTATGCTAAATAAATGGGCGAGTCATTCAAAATAGTGCCTTGATTTATTGTCATGGTTAATTATTCCTGATTTCTTGTTTTGTTTCTAAAAACCAACTAATAATTAATGGAATTATCCGCTACATTACCTTTGCATACGGCAAGTTACAAATCAATTCCTATAATTATGCAAAAGTCAAGAACAAAGTGGGATGGTTGCAACTTGCAAGTTATTGCAATAATACCTAATGTGTGGATCCGCGTAATTGATGTCCCTATACTTAATAATTCATAATATAGTACTAATATCTTAATTTCATTTATTCAAAACTATGACCACTGCTTTAAACAGAAGAGTGTTGTATCCCCGATTCCCCCAAGTTGATCAATTTCATATATGCCTCAATGAGTTCATGAAGCTAGTGTTTGAAGATGCATGTTAAAATCTAGCAAAAGATGCATTTGCTTTGCAGCCGCTTCAGCTAAAATGGCCTAATTTAAATTTCACACACATCGAAAACTCATATGCTCACTTGCAAAGGCATAAGCTAGGAGAAGATGACACTCAAAAATGATAGTCACTTTATTCGAATAAAATTTTCTCATAAATTTTTATTGAATTATTCACGTTATTTATATAATAATATAATGTTCCCAATTTAATATTTATGATATAAGAATATCTTGCAAATCACACCCCACGTGCACTTGTTCTTTCTATTCTGAATAAAAAAATAAAATACATTGAAATTTGCATGGGAACGAAGTAATGAAGTAGTGTCAGATGGCGTGCTTTAATAAAGGGGAAAAGTTGGTGGGCAATTTTGCTGGTTGGCAGTGGGCCCCTTTTTGGTATCACATTGAAGGATCCCAGCCAACACCCACATAATGTCTCTTAGGTCCCCCATTTTTCCTTTTCTCACATGCATTATATGTGTACCATGTCTCACATAATTTTTATTCAAAGTTAATTAATCAAAAATACATTCATGCATCATTGATTATATGGATTCATATTTAACATTATTTAGCTACTTTTTCATCATTATGATAAACTTATTACAGATTTAAAGCCCATTATTTCTGCTTAGCCTTGGTAGGTAGATATTTATTTATTACTCCTATTAAATCCTAGTGATTATTACTATCTAGATTCACATTTGCCATCTTATTAACTCCATGACATCTAGTGATTTTTTTAGTACTCGCGCCTCCACAAATACACCCACACAAGATTTGAACTTGAAATCTCTCTCATAAAATATTTGATAATAAACCTATAAAGTGTCTCTTACCAAAGGGTATTATAAATTTTTTCCCTTGTATGATAACTATAATGTTACATTTTAATTCAATGAGAACGTTGATACAAAGGAATAAGTGCATAATTAATGCGAAACAGTACTGCATACATAAATGTTAATTATATGAATGTTGATTGCCGACCGTTGAGTAGTATTATGGGTTCTAGCTAGAAGTGTACATGACCCTATCAACCCAATTAAACTGTCCATAAATCTTTGATTTTAATTTTTTAATAAATAATAACAGTTTATAAGTATTAGAACTTTTTATATTCGGGTCGGGTGTGGGTTTAATAATTATAATCTTTTTAATCCACAATTTGACCGTTTGTATTAGTTTAATAATATACTTTGTACCTTTTATGTTTTTTTTTCTTTTGATTTAAATTATAATTGCATTTTTTTATTTTTCAGTTATGATTTATATATTTGAATGAAATTAATAGTATATTTATCAAATTTGTTGGTTAATTCATAATGCACTTGTTATTATATTTAAGTTGATTTTTAATTTTTTATTCTTAATTATCTGATGCTTTATGTTCATAATAGTTTAATATAATAAATTTTTTATAATTTTGATATAATGCATTTAGATTTTATTCTAATAATTTGATTTGTGTTTAAAAGTTTTAAAGAACAAGTAGTTTTAAATTTTTCATTGTCAACATAAATGTTTGATTGAATTTATGAACTATTTTAAAATTTATATATTGAATTGATTATAGAAGTGATATAAAATTGAATGCCAAATACATAAAAATAAGTCATAGGTTTGTTTAATTAGTAAAAATTTTACTTTTACATAATATACTAGTCCATAAAAGTTTTATTATATTTTATACAAATAAAATACTTTAACTTTACTTTTAAATAATGAACATAAAATTTGTTACCCACCAATCCGACCACCAAATAATATCAAATTGATCGACCCAAACCATTTAGTTTAAAAAAATTTATAAATCGCCATGGTTTAAACTATTATTAACCCTTTTATCTTAAGTTGGATTGAGTAGAATACTATCCGAAATTTTTATTATTAAACTATCCGAACTCGACCGTTTACACCCTTATTTATAACTTCTCCATGATTAAAAATACCATGATAGAACATGGAGGTTCTTAAAACCAACAACAAATGCATATAGGGAATAGTAACAGATCTGAACCCAATAGAAATTAGGGAAATTCAATCTAATTTATGAACCAAATAATATAATTTCAAGGCATGTATTGTCTGTAAGAATCTAAGCCATTTCTCCTCAGATCTAAAATGGCAAAATCCAACATGATGGTTCAATGGTATATTGAGTAAACCGTCTTATTTTCCCCTCTTAATAATCATTTGAGCATATTTGTTTTCTCATCCATCTTTAAGGGCTAACACGAAAAAACACAAAAAAAGAGAAAAATTTGAAAAAGGGCAAAATACACGTGTAGACAATTTCAAGAACTCATGTCTTGAAACTGTCTACAACAAGTCTGACTCATTTCAACCACCATATAAATATATATATATATATATATATATATATATATATATAATCTTGAAAAGTAATCTACTAATAATTGTGCGAGTGATAATGATAGGGCATTGAAAAAGTAGGATGAGTTTTATACACCAAAAGGAAAAGGCAAAGTATTTATGTATACATGTGTGTGTGTGTGTATTGTCGTTATCTTTGGATATGTGACTGAAATTTGAAGTAATTCGTGTTGAGTGCTACAGAATAATTTAAATGAAATCCGATTTTATCTGCCATTCTTTTCATTGTGATCCAGGCTTTGAAGTGACGAATTCCTATTTATGGAAAACTCTCATCCTGTATTGGATGAAAAAGGGATCCTAAACTAGTAGAAATAATAAAGTTACCTCCACACTAGTAACAATTTTTAGGTTACAGCTTGTTCTAATGCATCTCAAAAGATTAATAATATATTTTTTAATTCTTATAAATTAATTATTCTAAACCCACAAATTTAAATAATAATTTAAAAAATTCAATTAATTTTAACACATGCATTTCTAATACATTAAATATTTTTATTTAATATCTTGGAAAAGGTTAAATACACTCTAGGTAGTTGCACTCTCAAAATACATTTCAATTCAAAATCATTCATCTTACATTTAAAATAAATTAATTTATTTCAATACTTCTTGTTGGTATGGACATATGCATGAATTAAGAAATAACACTCTGTGTTGTATGTGTGTTGTAACATAAAAACAATACCAAAATATGCAACAGATATTGTATGCAATATTTAAGTGCTAAATTGATTAAAATTCATTCAAGCTTTCCAAAGTGCAATCACTCAACAAACAAAATGATAATGAAGAGATGACCACCAAAGATGCATACACAGTTTGGTGTAAATACATCTACATCTATAGAGTCAATGTCCAATCAAAATGAGTCAACTAAATCAAATGAGTTTTACACACAAAAACTATCACGACCTAACTATAACCTCACTTAAGTTATTGCAATTTCTTATGATTTGTGTTCACGACTAGGTAGAATTCTACAATAAGTTTTCGTTACAAGAATAAAGACCAACTCCAAAGGCCCTCGTCTTTCATCAAAGTCAACACTCTTTTTTAACATACAAGACTTTAGGCTAAATATCATGTGCAAAATAGTGTATAAATGACCCTTTTAAAGACACATATGTTCAGTACTCAAAGCTCATCATCAATAAGGATACTTCAGGACTTCACCAAATTTTGCACACTCTCTCTGGGCTTGATTTTTTTATTTTCTCAAATATACAACATTTGTAGAAGTCCCATGAATTGACTCACATGAAATCAAGATTTTCTAGATTCACCATGATCCACTTGATTTGATCAACTCTTCAATTTCCATATATGTTAAGTTTCATGTTGTAACACAGAGTTAACTTTCCTTTAGCACCCAGATTTGTTGTTCAAATCACTTAACATTAGGGAAGTAATATCTTCATAATCCATTAATATTAGAGAAGTAATATCTTCATAATCACTAAAAGATTTCAGCAAATATTCTTTACCAAATTTCTAGTAGATACTCCCTAAAAACTTCCATTTTGTTGTAATCTTCTTATCTTCATGATTTTTGTCAAGAATCTTCGTGATCACTAGACTAAGGAAAGAATTATCCACAAATATAAGAAATACTCATGACATGGATTGCCCAAAGTGTGTCATATAAGTCCTAACACATCATAATACCAACCTTTTGTTATTATGTGGTACAACTCTTCCATGCCAATCAAAAACAACACACAAACCAATCTTTGCCCAATCCTAATTCCAATGACTTGTGCATAAACATGTGTCCCAACAATTTAACAAACACTTAAACATATTAGAACTATCCCAACCTGGACACATTAATGTTGTAATATTAATGTAACATGACTAAGTAAAAACAGACTCAATCTTTCATATCTTCAAACTAACCAGACCATCAGTAGAAAACTGAAAATTAGTCACAAATTCTCCTTTAGGCGCACAACTTGAGACTTCATTACTCCTCCTAAACCATTAACTCTTTACTCTCCTTTTGTTACAAGATCAAGATGAGAGAATTCAAAACAATTTCAAGCAATTTAGAAACTTTTCAAACCATACCAGTTAAGAACTCACAACCCACCCCTTCAAACACGTACTCACACCTTTGTTCTCTTTAATCTATGCTCTCTCTTCTCTTGTGACACATATGAAAAAGAAAAAAATAAGGAGGATAAAATAGTGACCAAAATTAGAAATGGATAGATCCAACTTTATTAGCTAGTTCTCGTTTTGTTGCAACATTACTCTGGCATCAAGCTCATTAGAAGCAACTTGCTGATTCACAACCTTTGGCTTAATATGTTGCTCATTAGCTTGGGACAAAGTATCCATCAAATTTCAAAAATTCACAATTTTCAATTCCAAAGTAGTTCTTTATTTTTACAACTGCAATCTATATGCATCAATTCTTCCTTCAAATGGATAATAGTTCCAATAAGTTTGTTTCTAGTAGCGGCAAACTCATATTTCTTCTACGTGGCTGTAGGCAATTAAAATATTTGCCCAATTAAATGTTGCCACGAGGTATTTTACTGTAATTAAATGATTAATTTATTCAATGGTTTATATTTTAGGGATCAAATAAACATAATTCTTAAAATTAAATAATAGATAAATTAACATTTTTTATTACAAATAGCATCACTCACTTAAATCCACAATTAATTTGCAATCATCCAATTAAAAGAAGTAATATCAAATCAAATATTATCGACCAATCAAGTTGTGCCACGTCAGCAATTATACATGGCAGCAAAGCCCTCTCCACCCTTATAAATAGGGGTGGCCTCTACAAACAAATACACACAACGACAACAACAACAACGATAACTAAAGGAAGCACAACAAGCAACCAAACACAACAACAAGAATTCTCTGAGAGAACATTCAAGCCGTTCTTCACCAAATTCCAGAAATTCTTCGGCAAATTCCAAAAATTTTTCGCTAAATTTCAAAAGCTCTTTCCCAAATTGATGTAGTTCATTACTAAATTCAAGACGTTCTTCATCAAAGTCTCTTCAATTCAGCATTTGATCCAAAATCATGGTATTGAACCCAAAGATCAGTGTTGCTAGGAAATAATAACAACACAATTAACTAAAAATTTTTAATTAAAAGATGCAAGATGCAATGCTTAAATTTTTAATAACTTTATTAGAAAAATATATAGATGCAAAATTAAAAAATAAGTATAAGTAAAAAAATATATATAGTGAAAAACTTTTATATAATAATAAATTATTTAGTAAGTAAAAATGAAATTATAAGAAGATATTGCAATATTTTATTTACTTAAATTTATTTAAAAGGCATATTTATATTTTTAATTTTTTTCAATAAAAAATAGCAAAATCAATTTTTTGATCGATTCACACGGATTTTAGACTATGGTCAATTTCTTCGATGTGACCAGAGCAAAGCTAGCCGGTTTGGGCCAATTTTAATAATCTTGGTGAAAAGTTGTGAAAACCATATTTGAGATGAAACAGAATTAAAAATTTTAAGATGATAAAGTGGAGTATAGAGTAGTGAAGCTAGCTTAAAATTTACCCATAACGTAATTATTTACTGAGGTGAATAATGTCAGTAGTTTATCTACATTACATTATTATAGTTAAAGACAATTACTTGACTGCATAATGCACAATTTTGAAAATATCCCTTTTTAAAGAAGTCAAACTTATATTGGCATTGGAATATAGATAAAATGATAATTTTGTAATGATAACTAAATTGGAATATTTATTTACTCAAATATCTTCTCTGTTTATTCCTTCTTCAATTTCTCCTTCAACTTTTCAATTTTTACAATTGACTTTTCATTATCTTCAAGTATCTCTTCACTTAACAAAATCCAATAACTCTTCTTCTCTCATTCTTTTTGTCAATATCTCCACAAAATTGCAAAATTTCGGTTTGATAAAGTATAGGAGTTATCATAATTTGATAAAACTCATTCTACTTTACTAAGATTTAATTATATGTAATTACTTTTTATTATTATACTTATTATGCATATTTTATGATCTAACTGTTTTGCAATCCTTCATCACTACTGTATATACGATTATATATATTATATAATTAATTTGATCAAATTAGTTTTGAATTTGCATTGTAATTTGTTGAAGGTGAGCGGAATAGGATTTGAAGTAAAATTTTTCGATGAATTAGTGGTGAGATTATACGTTGCAGATATCCTTAATACATCAAAAAATCACAATAAAAGGAAAGAATGTAACTGTTCCAGCTTAATCAATCACCTCAGAGTTAAAATAAAGAATTCAATAAAGGGCAAGTCACAAAGACCTTTTCTCAAATTTCACCAAATTATGAATGCACACACCTCAAATTTCATCTAAGTGTGAATACACACGCATACACACATACACAAGGACAAGTCACAAAGACATTCCTAAAATTTCACCAAAGTATGAATACACACACACACCTTAAATTTCACCTAAGTGTGAATACACACACACACACACGTACACAAGGGCAAGTCACAAAGACATTCCTCAAATTTCACCAAAGTTTGAATACACACACCTCAAATGTCACCTAAGTGTGAATACACACACACACACACACACACACATATACACAATGACAAGTCACAAAGACATTCCTTAAATTTTACCAAAGTATGACTACACACACACACACAAACACCCCTCAAATTTCACCTTAGTGTACGTGTGCGTGTGTGCGCGTGCATGTATATATATTCCTCATTATTTTAGAAATTGCTCGTAATATTGAAGTTACTAATTTATTTCAAACACAAACTCAAATGGATATGTAAGTTGAATATCAACAATATACTTAATGACTCTCACCCTTAAACGTTAAGATTTTTTTAAATATATCGTTAAATTACTTATTTACTTTTCAATTTTATAAAAATGAGAAATATTGGTAAATAAAAAAACCTGTCATAAGTCATGAGATTTTAATTATTATTAATGTCAATGGAAATGGCAGCAAATGAAAAAAAAATTGACTTATAATTGTGCTAACATTACTCCACGGGAAGCAACCATATAAATAGTTTTAAATTAATATTATATAAATTTAAAGTACGTATGGCATGTGCAGTAGGCAATTAAAATATTTATCCAATTAAATGTGGTAGCATTTTGCTATAATAAAATTTTAATAATTATTTATTTATATTTTAGGAATTAAAATAAACATAATTCCTAAGATTAGATAATAAATAAATTAACACTTTTATTACAAATGACACTGCCCATTTAAATCATGACAAATGTCGAGATAGGCCAGTCAGATTATGTCACGTGTCAAATCCTGTAAGTTTGAAAAGAAAATATTATTAATTCAGCAATTAATTTGTAATCATTCAATCAAATAAAGTAATGTCAAATCAAATATTCTCGGTCAATCAGATGATGTTACGTCGTCAAGCATAAATGATAGCAGAGCCTTCTCCACTTTTATAAATAGGGGTGGCCTTTACAAATCATAACACACAACAACCAACTGAAGAAGCAACGAGAAGACTTCAAATAAAAAGCATTCAAGGAATTCAAATCCTCTCCACCAGCTTCAAGAAGTTTGAAGGAGTTCGTTATTAAATTCAAGACGTTCTTCCTAGAAACTTATTAAATTTTAGCGTTTGATCCACATTCAAGGTATTAAATCAGTGGATTAACGTTATTGAAGGCTCCACTCAACATCAAAGAGGATCAAAGCTCAAAAGTTCCCCTAATTTCAACCGGATTCTTCGATTAACATTCAAATCAAACAAGTTGGAAGAAGAATCAGATATTAAAGTTAGAGAATAAGACCCACAAAATTTCATTCGACTCAAATTGTAATTGACTTATACAAATTTAGAGAATAAAACCCACAAAATTTCATTCAACTCAAATTGTAATTGACTTGTACAAATTTTTCATTTAATAGAAATTCAATTGCAAGATTTTTGTCCTATATGTGCATAAATTACTAATATCCAAATAATCTAATAATTGTAAATCTTGTATTATTGACATAATTTATTTACGATGGTACCTCCAAAAAGAGGGCAAATAACCACTATAACAAATTAAATTGCCAACTAGCGAGTCCTATAACCAAAAGAGAAGAAACTGTCCCTCTTTATAATTATATCAAGAGTCAATACTAAAGACTAAAACTCTTAAAATTTTTCATTTTTTGCCAATTTGGTTCATCCCATTTTTCATTTGAAATTTAATTAAATTTGTTGACCAAATACGACTGTACCAAAGATGATACACATAGCTTGGCAATTAAAAGGGTTGGAGTGGCAACCAACAACATATAGTGGAACTTACTAATAGAAATTATATTGCTAAATGCTAAGTGGGAAAAAATTAAAAAGAAAGGGTAACAATTAAGAACGTGTGATTAATAATTGGGGGCAATTAGTTCCTTTTAGTTTTTCAATTATTTTTTGGAATTTTTAATCACTAATTCCCAATGAGTAAATTATTATTCTGTCACTCTTCATTATGGTTTTTCAAACCATACTTCCCAAATAATTAAATTACTTATAATTATGCAAAATCTCAAGGGATATAACTATAATTTAAATCTTTAAAATAAATATGTCCCTCTTGTGTCTCCAATAAATAAAATAATCCCAATTACAATTGGAAACAATCAACAGTTGAAGTTGAGGATAAACATGAAAATAGGCTATAATCCACCAACCAAATGTAATTAGCAAGGTTGCCTAATAAAACTGAAAACCTACCCACAATACATCACACGATTACGAACAGCCAATAAAATACTTTTAGTACCACATCACTTATACAGCCCTTTGACATTCAGCAACTCATCTTGTGCTGTCACCCATGCATTTGTCATTCTGCCACCGGTCACTTTGCTGAATCGGCCTTGTAAAAGGACACTTCCAAATATAATAAAATAAAATAAAAATGGTGATTCATTATTGAAAAAATATATACTACAATGACAATATTTTGCAGGGTCAAAACCCGAGTGTACTTTTTGCAATTTAAATGATAATACTACGTGCTGATACATTTTTCCGTGTTATTAGATTAATTCAAAGTCCAATCGTGGAAACGTCAAATCGATATTCAAAATGTTGAGTCTTGACATTGAAATAAATGGTTTGTGAGTAATATATATATTAAGAAAAACCGAAATTTGTTGCATATTTATTGAAAATTTAATTGAATTTATTAATTATAAAAAGATAAAATTAATATATTTTTAAATTTTAACAATAAAAATCACATTATATTTAAAAATTTATAAGAGAGATTAGCAAAAAAATTGTACGTGAGAGTAAAGAAGGAAAAAAAAATTCAAAGTTTTATAAGAGAAAAGAAAAAAAAGTTAGAATATATTAATACAGACAAAAAAATGAAGAAAATAGATAATTTTGTAACTTGATATTGAATACCAAAAGTTAGTTACCATAAGCTACTTACACTTAAAATCTAATATAGATAGATAATATAAATTAAATGTAATAATGTACATTTATTCATACAGATAAAAACTCTTAGTATAAACATTTTGTGTAAAAAAACTAAATTTTCCCAATGGGCTGTGAATATTGTTCAGATGTGGCAAGCCGTGGCCCGTGAGTCGGTTTCTTGAAGGGGATGAACGAAAAGAATAATGTGTCGGTGTGGCGTGTTTGGCATCCCAGTGTCCAGTATTGCTTACTTTCGGCGATCTCATCCCAATATTCCCTTGTGAATGTGGGTAGAATGTGATTGTCTATCAATTGGTCAATCCCTGCCTCTTTCCTTATTTATTGTGACTGTTGAGTGTTGAACATCAAACTCCCCTTTGCTTCGATCACCCCTAAAATTAATGAGCAAGCGACCCAACAACCAAGACATTTCAAGGGGTACAAAATTAGTCTTCAACATGTAAAGAAACAATTTTTATCAGCCCTACTTGCACAGCTGCAATTTGAAGATTTGAGTAAATTTTAAAAGATGTGAACTCAGAATCCCAAATTATTTTACCATTTGCTGTTATAGATTCTACATAAATTCCAACTTATGAATAACTCTGACCATTATGTGTTTTTCAGAATCTTGAAATCTATTACAGATATTGTTTTTGTCCCATGTATTATTTGTTTATTCATTGACCGTTTGTAAATCTGATCAGGACTGAGGAGAGCGTCTGTGTCGGTGTGCAATTGCAGCAAGGGATACGAACGAAGGCGGGAAAAACCATCAAATAAAGCATTAAACTATACTCTGTCGAAGATTCTCATCAGTATGTTTTTCTTTTTCTTTAAACATTTTTCTAGAGAGAGAAGAGTTTAAGAGGGAGAAATAGAGGTTGGCAGCACGATGTCGGAACAGGTCTTGCCCTTTAATATTTAACATTTTTGCTTACGCCTTTTCACCTTCTCATAGTCCTTTTCTAGGCATCTTTTTTCTCTTCGCCTTTGGGCAGAAAACATCCCCCATTACATACTATTGCCAGCGGCATTGCTACCCCGTCTGTAAAGTTTTCTGCTCTTGTTTTTCTCCATTTTCCTTTCTCACTCTCTCTCTTTTAGCTGTTGAAACTTTTTGAGGTAGGGTCTTTGATTTATTGACAGTAGTTTCACTTCAACTTCGTCATTTGATTTTGGTTCCTGAAAAGCTTCTTCATTTGACAATTAGGTACTTTTTCTCACTCTTTTTTTCTTTTTCTCGGCTTCTGTATATACTGATTTTCTTGCAGTAATGACGCTTCGTTAACACACATCACGCTTCATATACTGATTTTCTTGTATTAATGACGCTTCGTTAACACACATCACACTTCCGCACCTTTTCTTCTGTTACGGTTTCATTTTCTTGGCTTCCATCTTTATCCCTTGATTTTGTGCTCTTTACTTCTTGTTATTGTTAGGAGTAAGAGGTAGGTGGTGTTGTCTGGTGCAGATACTCATGTTTGGGTTGTTGTGCTGTTATTATTTGGATTTCATTTTGCCTTTGGGCTTTTCTCTTGAACCTTATCTTTATGGGAGTACTTCTAAAGTTATAATTTTCTCCTGTCTTCGTTTAAGCATTTTGTTCAACATCTGAAAGATTTTTTCTCTCGGCATTGTAGATTTGGGCCCTTTGCATTTTACTGCAGAAGACGTGGAGTGTAAATCTTGAAAATTTGTTTCTGTGACTAATTTATCCATTTATTTATTTATTTTGTCCTCTTTCAGAGATTGAAGAGAAAAGGAATAGCAAGAAATGCCGGGAGGTGGAGCTGGGGCAGCAAAGCCAGATGAGCCAGCGCCACACCCAGCAAAAGATCAGCTTCCCAATGTTGCTTACTGCATTACAAGCCCTCCTCCATGGCGTCAGTCTAATGAATTTGTTATTGTTACTTCACTATTAGCATATTCTTTGTTATTCTTGTTATTTAAGTATAAGTCGTTGTTGATTCCTTTGGCCCTGTTGTTCCTTTTTTCTCTTTGAGCTGGAAAATAATTGGTATCTGATTTAGTCTCTTTCTTCACACTTTACATTTTGTGTATATTCTCTGTATCTATTGTATCGTAGGTTTTGGTAGAAAGCGTTTTGCAGAATATTTTCGTGGAGCCACTTGATTCGAATATATTATTTCTAATACTATGTGGTTTTTTCCTTTTGAGGTCAACAAGCAACTAATCTATTCTGATTCATGTGATACCAATGTCCTTACCCTGCTTTTCCAAGTTCTATTTTCACTTTACCTTATTGTTTTTGAGAGAACTTCAAATTTTGTGGTGTTTAACTTTAGCCCACTTTCCTCGAAAATATGCTTGTACTTACTATTTGGAGTATGCTCTATAACGCATAATGTTCTGAGTGAATCTTGTGAGCTTTGATGTGCTTTTCTGCCCAGTGCTGCTGTTGGTGACTTGTGCGGTTCCTGTTTTATAATTGAATTTTCTTTGCTGTGGGCTTATTCAGTTTAGCTGATCTGTGTTCATTATCAATG
This sequence comes from Avicennia marina, assembly GCA_019155195.1. NCBI lineage: Eukaryota > Viridiplantae > Streptophyta > Magnoliopsida > Lamiales > Acanthaceae > Avicennia > Avicennia marina. The sequence goes on from CM032767.1 coordinate 10,157,273, forward strand.
CGTTTGCAGCATGCATAAAATAACCCCAATTGTTTTGATACAAGCTTCTAGAAAGCAATTTATTCTCCTGTGTGTATGAAAAAAAAACTGACCCTCTTTATGATGTGCTTTTTTCTCCATACTAACTGATTGCATAATGATTCCTGACTGCAATTTGTGACATTGTGGTTTTATTGTTTTGCAGCTGAGGCCATCCTTCTTGGATTTCAACATTATCTGGTGATACTGGGCACAACAGTCATCATACCCACTGCTTTGGTTCCTCAAATGGGAGGCGGAAATGTGAGGCATTAGAATGCGGAAATGCTTAAACTTCTTCATTTGGTTCTATTTGATTTTCTATTACCTCACTAATCTCACACACTTGTCTTACTTCAGGAGGAGAAAGCGAAAGTTATTCAGACCTTGCTGTTTGTAACTGGGTTGAACACCCTGTTACAAATATGGTTTGGAACCAGATTACCTGCTGTGATTGGAGGTTCATACACCTTTGTTGTGCCTACAATTTCAATCATCCTGTCTGGTAGATGGAGTGATCCGGATCCTGTCTCGGTTCGTTATGTTGATTCTATTTGTTTTATGCTTTTTGATCTTCTGAGAGCTTGTTGAGCCTTGTGATGTAGTGCCTCTTTTTTGTAACTTTATAACCATTAAACAACATGAACCATCCCTTAAACTAGTGCTAAAGGCTATTAAGACTTAGCATATGATTGTACAAACAGAGCATAGCACAGAGAAACTCATACGAAATACAATTGTTCACTTTTTGCAACAATTTTTTCATAATACGTGTTTTACTATGAATGACTATGTAGAGGTTCAAGAAGATAATGCGGGCCACCCAGGGTGCACTTATTGTTGCCTCAACCATTCAGATAGTCCTTGGTTTCAGTGGTCTATGGAGTATTGTTGCAAGGTTTTATCTGCATTAGCTTACTTACATGCATACTCCAATTTTCATCCATGGTTGAAGTACATAAGGTGTCATCTTATTCTCAGTACCATAACAAGCTTAATTAATAAATACAATGACAGTTATGAAAGATTCATTTTAATTGCAATTTTATTATTATTTTGGTTTTTCAATATAGAAATATCTTAAATATGGTTTCCCACTCTTCAGTGAGTTACCATAGTGTTTATCTTTACTATATTATTAAGAATTTGAAAGAAATTTGGTGGCACATAGTGAATTTCCACACTTACCTTTAAGTAGCAAATTTACAATATTATCCTTAATTAAAAAACCGAACACACTTAAATACAATTACTAATATACCATTACTTATTATATTATTGCATTCTCGCCCTTAATCTCTAATATACAACTATATATTGATAGCATAAGAGAGGTTGATCGCACAATGTGTAATTACTAAAATACCCTTACTCTTTATATATTATGTTTGCATTCTACTTACTCAATAATTTTTTTTTTCTTTCACTTCTAAATTCTAATTTTCTTCTTTTTTTTTTCAAATTCCTTTCTTTCTTTTGTTTATTCTATATTCTACACTATACATTAAGATTAAGGACTTGACTTTGGTTACATGATATTAAATTATTATAATGCCTTTATTTGACTATGTGTTATCTTCATTCCTTCTCCATGATTTTTAATATATAATTTTTATTTTTTCTCACATTTTAATATTCCAAAAAAAATTCACTCTCTTTATTTTTTTCTTTTTAATTATTTTATAATTTTAACTTTAAATTAATTTTATTTTAATACAATTTGTCACAATTAATTAAATAAAATAATTTATTTAAAAGTTTATGCACACACATTGAGTGTGCCACTGTTACTGGCGTATTATGAATAGTGTTCATACTTGACAACTGTTACACAGCATTTTTTCATGGATACCACTTACACTTTACAAATTAGTTAATAGACTTGAAAGCAATTTTCTCATTCAGGTTTTTACTAGTGAAAGCATTTTGAGTTGTTAAAATTAAGTTATCCTTAATTATTATGCAGGCTTCTTAGTCCTCTTTCTGCTGTTCCTTTGGTTGCTCTCGCTGGTTTTGGGCTTTATGAGTTTGGTTTTCCTGGGGTATGTTCAAGGCCGCTCTTTCTCACACACACACACACGACTTTCTTGTTTGGGGGCACATTACCCTCTCTCTGCTTTCCTCCTTGTGTTTGCATGCCACTTGACTTCTGACCGACAAATTGGATTGATCTCTTCCCATGGCTTTTTAGGTTGCTAAGTGTGTTGAAATTGGGTTGCCCATGCTGATCATTTTGGTTCTCTTTTCTCAGGTAAAAAGTTTAAATGACAGGTTGATTTGATAAATCTTTATGAGTAGGTTCTGCAATCCAGTTTCACACAATTACTTAATTGATTAGTTCAATGTATCTGATGCCCTGTGCAATATTGTAAGTACAAGTATCAACAGAATTAATTTTTCTTATTATGGCATTTGTCCTCTCTGGTGCGTCCTCTTGGGTACACTCTGGAAAGATAATTTCCTGGTTACTTGCAGTATTTGGTCCACTTGATACGTCCTGGGAAGAATATCTTTGATCGCTTTGCAGTTATATTCTCAGTAGTAATTGTTTGGATATATGCCCATCTACTGACTGTGGGTGGGGCCTATAATGGAACATCACCAAAGACCCAAACAAGCTGCAGAACTGACCGTGCTGGACTTATTGATGCTGCTCCATGGTAATGAAGTTTTATGTTTGATAATTGCAATCCCTTTTAACCATTACTTTCAACAGTAAAACTGTAAAGATGCATGAATATCTCATTTTGCTGGTTTGAAATGAGATCCAATTCTAACATGCTGGTAGATGTAATACTGATAATTGTTGTATTGCTGCTACTGTTCAATAGTCAGTGGGTCTGCAGTTCATCTTTTGAGCAGATTTAATAGCTTAGAGAGTGCACTTTAAAAAATAACTCTAAATTTGTATTTTTTTTTTCTTGCACTGGATGCATGAGCAATGTAATGTTGTCATGCTTGCACTTGCAGGATAAGAGTTCCATACCCTTTTCAGTGGGGAGCTCCTTCATTTGATGCTGGTGAAGCTTTTGCCATGATGACTGCTGCATTTGTTGCTCTTGTAGAGGTTACTTTCACCTCACTTGTAACAGTCTCTCTCTTAAGCTTGTCGTAGATTTTTCAAGGGTTGGAGATCATTGTGAAAGATACTTGTAAAATGTTCTACTATTTGCTTTAATACAACTGACGCTTTTAAGTATATTCTATCTGCTTTTTGTCATCCTTTTGCATTTGTTCTTCTTGGAGTAAATATTTCATCTGTAGGACTTCTGTTTTGGTTTATAGGAAGGGAACCTTAATCAACTGGCTTTCCCATTGCAGCCAATTTTATTGTTTAAACTGAAGTTATATTTTATTTATTTAATCAATATATTATTTATATTTATATTGTTTTGCATGTTTCAAATGTTAAATGCAGTCAACTGGTGGCTTTATTGCTGTGTCCAGATATGCCAGTGCAACCCCCCCGCCTCCATCTGTTCTCAGCCGTGGTATAGGATGGCAGGTATAGGCCCCACCTGTGAGCTCTCATTTTTCTGTTGTTAGCACAAATAATGATACATGAATACTTGAAGACTTGAAGATTGGCAACAAGGCACTTAGCTAAGAGCTTGAACTTGACCTGGGTAAAAATGAAGGCGTTCTGCATGACGATAATTGTTGTATTTATTGTCACAAAGTGATGATTTGTCAATCCAAATGCATGGTCAACTAGTATCTTATATCCTAATCTTTCTTCCTCTACTCTGGGTCTAGAATTTTCATATTTGGGTGATGAGAGACACGTAAAGAAACTGACAATGTTTTCTATTTATTCAAATGAATTAAGTACAACTGCAAATGTACTTAGCTAACTAAGTTGCCATGAGTGATCAAATAATAAATTTGGCCTTTGTTGAACATTGAAGTCATTTCTATATTAGGCTGTTAAATGAATTCATAGAAACAGAATGATCGCTAGAACCTAAATGTTATTGTTTACCTGTAAACATCTACCAGGGCGTTGCTACTCTACTGTCGGGGCTGTTTGGGACTGCAAATGGATCATCTGTATCTATGTAAGAGCCTAAACAGTTGGTTTATAATACTTATATGTTGCTAGGGATTCAATTCTTAACACACCTCTCTCCACTCCCATGCAGTGAGAATGCTGGCCTATTAGCACTGACACGTGTGGGCAGTCGAAGAGTAGTGGAGATATCTGCTGCATTCATGCTTTTCTTTTCTGTTCTTGGTAAACTGTTTTCAATATCTTTGCTCTTGTTTGATGAAAATGGCTTCCTTTGCCATGTGAGTATCACTTCAATAAACAACAATTATCTTCTCAGGGAAATTTGGAGCAGTTTTTGCTTCCATTCCAGCACCAATCATTGCTGCTTTGTACTGCCTCTTCTTTGCATATGTTGGTGTGTATATATGATCTGACTAAATTTTCTGAGCTTTGTTCTCAGATTATTTTTAATAGATAACTAACTATTTTTTCCTTAATTTTTTTTCCCTATGGCAAATATATGTGCAGGTGCGGCAGGTTTGAGTTTTCTTCAGTTCTGCAACCTTAACAGTTTCCGGACCAAATTTATATTAGGCTTTTCTATCTTTCTGGGCTTGTCAGTGCCCCAGTACTTCAACGAGTACACTGCTATTAAGGGATTCGGTCCTGTTCACACAACAGGGAGATGGGTATGCACAGAAACTAAACTCTTTTAAGTAACTGTTTCATGCTGTTTCATTTCTTTCTCATTAGCTCTTCCTTTTAATCATTGTTATCTGCTCTTGCCAGTTCAATGACATTGTGAATGTACCCTTCTCGTCGGAAGCTTTTGTGGCTGGTATACTGGCATACTTCTTGGACAACACCCTCCGCGAGAAGGATACAAGAAAAGACTCAGGCAAACTCTGGTGGGACAAATTCCTCTTCTTCAAGGCGGACACCAGAAATGAGGAATTCTATGCCCTGCCCTTAAATCTCAACAAATATTTCCCGTCTGTGTAGTTCTTGTGTCCAATGGGTTGTATTCCTCAAATCTTGCTCGTTGAGTGGTTGCAAAGAACTAAATATCCCTCTGTGACCATACCCACTGTTCTTTGAACTTGTGCGTTTTCTTAAATGGCTATATATGTATAAATAGCCTTGACAATTCGAAAGATTCTGTCGATTATTGCGGTGCGCCTTCCTTTTTCCTGGCCTAAATGTATAATTTCATATTATATACTTAAAATGGCGTAAATGCATTTGATGTGACTTAAAAATTTAAGCAATTATAAATCACACAAAAGTAAAGACGATAAATTAAAAACTACACAATTTATGTGATTCAACAAGTCGACCCGTACGCTGAAGGATAATAGTGTTAGCTTGAGTTTGTGAAAGTACACTTGAGATGGCATATAGTGATATTCTTCCTAACTTTAGCTCATTTATATTTAGAACGATTTGTCCATAATTACTACTATAATGACCCACATTCAATATGCAATCCACGTCAGTGGGGTGGCGTCAAATATAGGTCATGTAGATGTTGCACCTAATGCAAATGCATTGTTGATAATGTCACAATCTTGATATTTAATTTTTTTTTTTTTACATTCTCTAATACATTTATCAAAATGTTAAGCATCGGTGCGAATACATTAGATCAATTTTATTGTCAACAATAACTTTTGAATAATTGATTTTCCTACGTATTTGAGTGAACTGAGACTTTAGACTCAAAAATCCTTAGTGTACTCCAGGAATCTTTGGCTATGCTTGGATGGGAAGTCATGTCTTATTTTTCTTGTCTCAAAGATAAAATCCCTGAGACAAACAATATTATTGTCATATCTCAGAGATTATTTGTGAGAAACATTTTCCCATCTAGCCACTCCCTTTCTCATCTCGGCTGACCTTCTCTCTCTCACAACACTTTATGCCAAATCCACTTCTCTTTCTCTTGAATGGTCCACCCCATACCCCCCCCCCCTTCTCCCCCCAATTTTAAAAGCACCCCACTACCACCACCTTCCCTTGTCGAAGACAGCGAGAAAGTTGATACTTTCACTATTTGCCAACTGCTCATTCGCAAATCTACAAATGGAGATCCATTTTGGGAGGGAAGAGAAGGTTACTTGACCTGTCATTGGTTGTTTATCTGGTGCACTCGTAGATAATTACGGCTTTTTATTTGTGTGTGCTATACATGGATTCAACATTAGGAAATTATTTAATATATATATATATATATATAATATACCGTATGGAAACATCAGATGGGGTGGATTCAGGCTATATTAGCATAAAACTATGTAGTTTTAACCCACTAATTATAAGAAAAAATAAATAAAAATAAAGATAAAATGATTAAAAAATTATCATTTAAATCCTCTAAGCGGCCTCTCACTGCATGCCTACTACTTATTAATCCTTCACAAATAGTGCACATTTCTTAAGGATAATCACAATCTACTCAAGCTACAAAAGAATGTCCACTATTCCCTCAGGCATTGTGTCCACTTTTTCCTCAACAGGATGCAGGAACTGACACTTTTTTACTTTGCAAAATACATATGGAAAAATGCATTCTTTTCCAGACGGCAACGTTGGAAAAGATACCTGATGAGAAGGAAATGATTAGGGCATTAGATAAAATCTTTTAACCACAGGAAAAACGTTTGGGCAAAACAAACTTAGCAAATAAAGTGACGCAGATAAACAGACAGTCATCAATCCATTTCTTGGTGCATTTTTGACTTTGAGCAATCGTATCAGCCATCTTTGTTACACTGGAGGAACAAGGAATCATTCCTCCAGCCCACGAGGCCATTAGATCTCTCTTACATTTTAAAAGTTCCATGATTTTTTTTTTGATAGTTCAGTCTTTCGGTTCCAATTGGATTAGTATTGGATTAATATTTAAAACATTTTAGACTTAATTGAACTTTAATTTAAGCTTTTAAAATTATTTTCTAACTTGCTTTTGCTATTTGACTTGCGCTTGAATTTGAAACTATAAATACTTAAAATTGAGTTGAGTCAAATAGTTGTCAAATTCTCGTTGTTAATTAAATTCAACTGGTTTTCACTCTATAAAATGGTATATTAAGATCTATCTTGTATAGTGGTACTTGCTTTTAGTTCTCAAATTATGATGACTAAAATGCAATTTACATTTGTTTAATTTTTGTTAGTATGGATGGTCTCAAATACTGAAAACCAACACTCTATATTATAACTGTATTGTAATTTTGAAACAACATCAGAACACACAATTGATAATTTTTGCAATTTTGGGTGTAAAATTTGTCTAAGTTCACTGTAACTCTGCAAGGCACATTCACACAATAAGTAAAATGGTAAAAGAGATGAACACAAAATATTTTTTACGTTGTTCAGTATAAATACACCTTTAGCTTCGAGATTACACCCAATAAAAAAGAATCTACTAACACAAATGAATTTTACACCAAAAACCTATCCCAACTAGCTGGAATTCTACAAGAAGTCCTCCTTATTAGAATATGGATCAAATTCCTTGTAGCCTTCAACATTCTATCAGAGTGAAAACACGTCTCTTGAAGTATAGAACTTTTGGACTCAATTCCAAACACATAAAAAAAAAATCGTTTTCAATGACACTTCGAAAGCTCAACAATTTGCTCAATGACTCTCTCTAGGCTTGATTTCTTCATTTTTTGTCTCTTTAACATTTGTAAAAGTCTCTCTAAATGATTTTTGAAAAATTAAATTTCCGAAATGCACCATCATTCATTTAATTTGATCAACTATATACATTTCATACTGTGTTGACATGATACTGTAACATAAAATTGACTTTCTTTTTGTAACTAAGATTTGTTGCATGCCAAATCCATTGGATCGTGTTACAATAATCTTTCCAAATTCTCTAATATATGAACTGACACTTCGGACAAAAATCTCCAGTAGATAATGATTTGGTGTGATCATCATGTCTCCAAGTATCACCCCACCTTAACAATAGCATTAATTAGAGAAAGAATTTTCCAAAATAAAAAATAATATCCTTAAGCATAACAATGATTTTTGATGACATGGATCACCAAATATGTGCCACATAAATGCCAATATATCATAATGTTAAAAATTTTCGTTATCATCTCTTATTTTTTGTTTCAATTTGTTCTGAATTTTTCATTTATTATATCTTTTTATATTTCCCACATTCAACTTTATTTATTATATTTTAATTCTTTATATATCTTTATTATGTTATTAAGTTAATAATAATTCTTGGTTGCACACTTTCAAATCTCGTCCCTATTTTAATTTTTTTTTTCTCTCTCTTTCTTTCTTTCTCCCTTTATCGATTCTCTTTTCCTTTAACTTATTTGTACTATATTATTAAGTTAGTAAAGAGTTTTTACAATGTTGAATTACACAATTATCTTTATTTTATTTTTTAATTTTTTATCCTTTCTTTCCTCTTTTCTTTTTTTCTTTTCTTTTAACTTATTTTATGTATTATTTTTCTCTCATATTTTATATTTTTTCAAATTCTTTTGGCCATTCTTTATTTTATTATTTTATAAATTAAATAATTTTATAACAAGTATTTAGAATAAAATAATTTTATAATTTATTTTACAACTGTGTATATATTATTCAACATCCAATCTAAATGTTTATTTATCATATTTTCTTTTTCAATTTCCTCTATCAACTACAATTTATTATATTTTCTTCTTTCAAATATATATTTGTTTCTTTCAATGTATTCTTCATCTTTTCAATTTTTACTTTCTACCTTGTGATTTATTTTTTTTTTCTTTCATTTGTTATCCAACTTCATTTGGCTTTACAACTCTTTTTTTTTCCATTAAAATTTTCATATATTTTAAACTTTAAATGATTTTATATTTACTATGAAAATATTCTGCATATGTTTAATTATCAAAATTTTCTTAAATTTGATGTAAACTTTTAATAAAATAATATAATTAACTTACACGAATCAATATAATTAAATTTGTACTCCATAAGCGGACAAAAATCCTTATGTTAATGAAGATTGATTGGTGTGCTTAATATATTTCCCTAGCAGTTTGGCATCGTGTTTGTCTTCCATCAAGATTGACCAACACTTTTCAGCACAAAATGATCAATAGTGATCAAGGAGCCAGCAGATAGTTAATTGAGAGAAACTAAAACATCTTTATAGTATGGAAATCACGAAAAAAAAAAAAAAGAACAAAATTGACACGATGAATAGTCAAATAAATACGATTATGAAAGTCATGTTGAAGTTTTCACCAATGGTTTTAAAATCAAACTGATAATTAAACCGAATGACACAACAATTCATTGAGTTAGTGTTCAATCGATGATAAAAAAAAAAACCAGTCAATTTATCCAAAAAATCAGCCAACCCAACTTATATATCATTCATGTGTTTGTGTGTCTAAATGATTTAATTAAACAATTAGAAAGGGAAAATATTTGACAATTGATTTATTAATTTCAAAATAATTAATTAAATAATTTATCACTAAGTATAGTCTAATTATTATTCATATTAAAAGGGAAAAAATATGATACATATTTAAAAAACAATTATAATAGATATACATTTTTCCTTATATATTTTCCATTCTTTCTTGATCTCTTTCCTTTTTCCTTTACAATTTTTAAATCATATTTGTTGTATCATTGGTTTATATATTTTTTTTACAAGCCCCTTCTATCCTTTCTTAAAAATTTAATCAAACAGATAAAAAAATAAAACAAAAACAGAAAAACACTTAAAGAAGAAACCGGCCAACCCGCCAATTCTCCAGTTTAACCAGCTGGACCTGTCAGTTCGATTTGAGTTTGACAACATTGGTTCTCACCAGGCATCAAAAGCAGTACAAGAATAAAGATGTCCATCCCACGCAATTCAAAAGGAGAAAGATGCCCAAACTTTGTGGAGAGGGAAGAGTACTAGGAAGCCGAATAATATAAATCAAGACATAATTGACCTTTTGTTTTCAAATTATGAACTCCAAAATATATATTTAATTATTATATATTTTTAATTTTATCTCTTATTTTTATATAATTCTTGCAATAAAAATACTTAAGAACACGTGTGGAACATTGCTAATACCAACTTTGAAGACAATTTTGTATTAACTGTGTACAAACTAACTACTTCCTTAAGATTCCCGTGTTTTGGAGATAAATTTGACCTCGTAACATTTTTAATATTAGAGCCTACTTAATGCGTTAGTGTCCAAATGGAGACCTTTTGAAATCGACTTGGAGGATGGGTTTGATGCAAGAATAATCCCATATATAACAACTTGGAAAAAGGGTTTGGTGCATGTGTTTATACTTGAGAGATTATTGCACGTACAAGGACATATGTGTATTTTGATTAGGGAAAAATGTGAACCCTATCAACGCTAATCTTAAAGATAATCTAATATTAACTATATATAAGTTAACCATCTCATTAAAAAACCGTGTTTTGAGAACGGATCAAACCCGTGGCATTTGATCAAAATTCAAAAACAAACAAATTTAGCATCAAACTGTCTTGATTCATCTCATATCAGAGATACAATTTTTATTTCTTACATAGCTATAATGCAATGTACAGTGTTGGGCAGTTTGGTTGCTCTTGGTCTCACCACTAGTTAATGGTCTCACCACTAATGTTGTAATATTAATGTAATATGACTAAATAAAAACAAACTCAATCTTTCATGTCTTCAAAATAACAAGGCCATCAGTAGAAAACCAAAAACTAGCCACAAACTCTCCCTTAGTTACATAACTTGAGACCTTATTACTCCTCCTAAACTATTAACTCTTTACTATTCTTTTGTTACAAGATCAAGACGAGAGAATTCAAAACAATCTAAAGCAATTTAGGAACTTTCCAAACCATACTCGCGAAGAACTCACAACCGCCCCCCCCCCCTCCAAACACGTACTCACACCTTCATTCTCTTTAATCTATGCTCTCTCTTCCTTTGTGACACGTATGAAAAAGAAAAACATAAGAAGGAGGATAAAATAGTGACCAAAAATTAGAAATGGAAAGATCCAACTTTATTAGCTAGTTCTTATTTTGTTGCAACATTACTCTGGCATCAAGCTCATCAGAAGCAACTTGCCGATTCACAACCTTTGGCTTAATATGTTGCTCATTAGCTAAGGACAAAGTATTTATCAAATTTCATAGATTCACAATTTTCAATTCCAAAGTGGTTCTTTATTTTTACAACTACAATCTATATGTATCAATTCTTTCTTCAAGTGGATAATAGTTCCAATAAGTTTGTTTCTAGTAGCGGCAAACTCATATTTCTTCTATGTTGCAATAGGAGAAAAATCATCCATTTTTTCAACACACAAGTTGCTATTTTTCTTTTCACATTTTTTCTCAGTTTCATAGGGTGACAACTTTTGCTTTTTAGGTGATTCTTATTTAGCAATTGACTAATTTGCAGCTCCTTATTTAGACCATTTTAGACCTCCAATAAGGTTTCATGTTGTACTGGTGTTTTAACACTAATTCAACTACCTTATGTTCCTATTACCAGTTTTGGGTCATTTCAAATTCCAATCCAATCCTTTGTTCCTGCAGCTACAGAATATGAACATCAATGCCTCAAACAATTTCTTCCATATAATGAATCGTTTGCCCAAGTGCACTTCAACCATATTTTGGTGCATGCTGCTTCAATATTGCAATAGGAAAGACGTCATCAACCTTATCAGCCTTCATAATCCTCGAATTGAAAATAAATTCATTGATCATTGTTGTCATCTATATTAGATCAACTAGGACCTTTTGTTTCACCAAGATTTTAGAGATTAAGGCTAGATGAGTCAAATTTGGAGTCGTCACTTTGGATTCGACATGTTCAAAGATGGTATTGAAGATGAATTTTCCAACATCCACTAGTTTACATATTCCTAAGTAATAAAGAAGAACTATCATTTCCTTGACAACTAATGTCATATTTACAATCGGCGACCAATTATAAGTATTAGGTTTGAAAATACTTCAAAATTTGAAATAAGAGTTTAAAAATTTGAAATATATTATCATTCAAATAAATACAATGAATTCATTATTATAAATTTAAAATATGTTCTATCAAATCATTCAATCTAAGTGCATGAAAAATTTAAAATTATTTTTATACGACTTTTTAAAGCATAATGGAAGATTTTGAATAAGAATAAATATATCTGACTTTATTTAATTAAGACTAAAGACCTTATAATAATTACTTTGGTCCTAAATGTAGATAGACTAAAATATCCTTATTTTTCTCTCAGTCAATCACTGTTTTCTTTATCCCACCTCTCTCACTAATTGACACTTGAAATTTTATAAATATATTTGAGTGTTTTAATTGCAAATAAAGATTAAAAAAAATTTCAATTATAAACACTATTGGTTTAAGAATTACCATGAAAAAAAGGACATATGTGTGTAGAAAGAGAGAGAGACCTCTCCTATTATATGCATAAAAAATTAGTTACATGACTAAATACGTGAAAAGCAATGTTTCCAATACTAGACTGGTCATCGAACCAAAGAATTAATTGGGTTATTAGATCACCGGTTCAATCATTTCCAAAAATTCGATTGTTTCAAATTATCTGTAATATTATTTATACTCATATAATCATGTTAAAATAATGTTATAAAATTAATTCATATCCATCAATTAATATATCAAATTATAAGTTTTACATATAATACAAAAAATTAATAGTTCAATAAAAATAAAAAATATTACAAAAATATAAAAGAAACTAAATTAAATTCAAAGCAAGACATAAATATTGAAAATGAGTTTTGGAAAATAAAAACAACACAATTAAGTGAAAATTTTTAATTAAAAGATGCAAGATGCAATGTTTAAATTTTTAATGACTTTATTAGAAAAAATATATAGATAAAAAATTATAAAATAAGAATAAGTAAAAAAAATAGATAGTGAAAAACTTTTATATAATAATAAATTATTTAGGAAGTAAAAATGAAATTATAAGAAGATTTTGCAATATTTTATTTACTTAAATTTATTTAAAAGGCATATTTATATTTTTAATTTTTTTAATAAAAATAGCAAAATTAATTTTTTGACCAATTCATGCCGATTTAAACTATGGTCAATTTTGTTTGGTGTGACCAGAGCAAAGCTAGTCGGTCTGGGCCAATTTTAATAATCTTGGTGAAAAATTGAGAAAAGCATATTTGGGAAGAAACAGAATTAAAAATTTTAAAATAATAAAGTGGAGTATAGAGTTGCGAAGCCAGCTTAAAATTTACCCATAACGTAATTATTTACTGAGGAGAATGATGTCAGTAGTTTATCTATATTAAATTATTATAGTTAAAGATAATTACTTGACTGCACAATGCACAATTTTGAAAATATCCCTTTTTAAAGAAGTAAAACTTATATTGGCATTGGAATATAGATAAAATGATAATTTTATAATGATAACTAAATTTTAACATATATTTAGTCAAATATCTTCTCCCTTTATTCCTTCTTCAATTTCTCCAACTTTTACAATTGATTTTTCATTATCTCCAAATATCTCTTCACTTAACAAAATCCAGTAACTCTTCTTCTCTCATTCTTTCTGTCAATATCTCCACAAAATCGCAAAATTTTGGTTTGATAAAGTATAGGACTTATCATAATTTGATAAAACTCATTCTATTTTACTAAGATTTAATTATATGTGATTACTTTTTATTATTATACTTATTATGCATATTTTATGATCTAATTGTTTTGCAATCCTTCATCACTACTATATATTACATAATTAATTTGATCAAATTAGTTTTGAATTTGCATTGTAATTTGTTGAAGGTGAGCGGAATAGGATTTGAAGTAAAATTTTTCAGTGAATTAGAGGTGAGATTATATGTTGCATATATCCTTAACACATAAAAAAATCACAATAAAAGGAAAGAATGTAACTATTCCAACTTAATCAATCACCTCAAAGTTAAAATAAAGAATTCAATCAAGGGTAAGTCACAAAAACATTCCTCAAATTTCACCAAAGTATGAATACACACACACCTCTAATTTCACCTAAGTGTGAATACACGTGCACACACACATACACATAAGGGCAAGTCACAAAGACATTCCTCAAATTTCACCAAAGTATGAATACACACACTTCAAATTTCACCTAACTGTGAATACACACACACATACACAAGGGCAAGTCACAAAGGCATTCCTCAAATTTCACCAAAGTATGAATACACGCACATGCACACCTCAAATTTCACCTTAGTGTGAATACACACACAAGTCACAAAGACATTCCTCAAATTTCACCAAAGTACGAATATACACACATGCACACTTCAAATTTTACCTAAGTGTGAATACACATACACATACATCGACAAGGGCAAGTCACAAAAACATTCCTCAAATTTCACCAAAACATGAATACACATACATGCACACCTCAAATTTCACCTTAGTATGAATACACACACGTGTGTGTGTGCACACATGCTTGTGCGTGTGTATATATTCCTCATTATTTTGGAAATTGCTCGTAATATTGAAGTTACTAATTTATTTCGAACACAAATTCAAATGGGTATGTAAGTTGAATATCGATGCCATACTTAACAACTCTTACCCTTAATTGTTAAGATTTTTTAAAGTATAACATTAAATTACTTATTTACTTTTCAATTTTATAAAAATAAGAAATAACGGTAAATAAAAAAGACTGTTATAAGTCATGTCAAAATTACTATTAATAAAGCAAACTAAATAAATACCAACGTGAATCAAGGAAGAAAAGGTTTTAATTATTATTGATGTCAATGGAAATGGCAGTAAACGAAAAAAAAATTTACTTATAATTGTGCTAACATTACTCCACAGGAAGCAACTATATAAATAGTTTTAAATTAATATTATATAAATTTAAAGTACATATGGTGTAGTGTAGGTAATTAAAATATTTGTCCAATTAAATGTCACCACGTGCCATTTCCCGTAATAAAATTTTAATAATTAATTATTTATATTTTAGAGATTAAAATAAACATAATTTCTAATATTAGATAATAAATAAATTAATACTTTTATTACAAATGACACTGCTCATTTAAATCGAGACAAATGTCAAGATAGGCCAGTCATATTATGCTACATGTCAAGTTTTGTAAGTTTGGAAAAAGAATATTATTGATTCGACAATTACTTTATAATTATTCAATCAAAGGAAGTAATGTCAAATCAAATATTCTCGGTCATTCAGGTGATGGGTGATGCTACATTCTCAAGCATATATGACAATAGAGTCTTCTCCACCCCTGTAAATAGAGGTGACCTTGCAAATTATGACACACAACAATCAACCAAAAAAGCAACAAGAAAACTTCAAATAAATAAACATTCAACAAATTCAAATCATCTCCACAAGTTTTAAGAAGTTCGAAGGAATTCGTCATCAAATTCAAGGCGTTCTTTCTAGAAACTTATCAAATCTTGATATTTGATCCACATTCAAGGTGTTAAACTAGTGGATTAACTTTATTGAAGACTCCAGTCAACATCAAAGAGTATCAAAGCTCAAAAGTTCCTCTAGTCTCAGTCGGATTTTTCGATCAACATTCAAATCAAATAAGTTGGAAGAAGAATCAGATGACCAAATTAGAGGATAAGACCCACAAAATTTCATTTGACTCAAATTGTAATTAACTTGTATAAATTTCTTGTCTAATAGAAATTTAATTATAAGATTTTTGTCCTTACATGTGCATAAATTACTAATATCCAAATAATCTAATAATTGTAAATCTTGTATTAGTGACATAATTTATTTATGATAG
Organism: Avicennia marina; assembly: GCA_019155195.1. Taxonomy (NCBI): domain Eukaryota; kingdom Viridiplantae; phylum Streptophyta; class Magnoliopsida; order Lamiales; family Acanthaceae; genus Avicennia; species Avicennia marina. The sequence goes on from CM032767.1 coordinate 10,173,145, forward strand.
TACCTCCAAAAAGAGGGCAAATAACCACTGTAACAAATTAAATTGCCAACTAGCTAGTCCTATAAACAAAAAGAGAAGAAACTGCCCCTCTTTATAATTATATCAAGAGTCAATACTAAAGAATAAAACTCTTAAAATTTTTCATTTTTTGCCAATTTGGTTCATCCCATTTTTCATTTGAAATTTAATTAAATTTTTACCAAATACGACTGTACCCAAGGCGATACACGTAGTTTGGCAATTAAAAGGGTTGGAGTGGCAACTAACAACGTATAGTGGAACTTATTAATAGAAATTATATTGCAAAATGCTAAGTGGGAAAAAATTAAAAAGAAAGGGTAACAATTAAGAACGTGTGATTAATAATTCGGGGCAATTAGTTCCTTTTAGTTTTTCAATTATTTTTTGGAATTTTTAATCACTAATTCCCAATGAGTAAATTATTATTCTGTCACTCTTCATTTTGGTTTTTCAAACCGTACTTCCCAAATAATTAAATTACTTATAATTATGCAAAATCTCAAGGGATATAAGTATAATTTAAATCTTTAAAATAAATATGTCCCTCTTGTGTCTCCAATAAATAAAATAATCCCAATTACAATTGGAAACAATCAAGGGTAAACATGAAAATAGGCTATAATCCACCAACCATATTTTCATTAGCAAGGTTGCCTAATAAAACTGAAAACCTACCCACAATACATCACACGATTACGAACAGCCAATAAAATGCTCTTAGTACCACATCACTTATACAGCCCTTCGACAGTCAGCAACTCATCTTGTGCTGTCACCCACGCATTTGTCATTCTGCCACCTGTCAAGTTGCTGAATCGGCTTTGTAAAAGAACACTTCCAAATATAATAAAATAAAATAAAAATGGCTATTCATTATTGTAAAAATGTATACTACAATGACAATATTTTTGCAGGGTCAAAACCCGAGTGTACTTTTTGCAATTTAAATGATAATACTACGTGCTGATACATTTTTCCGTGTTATTAGATTAATTCAAAGTCCAATCGTGGAAACGTCAAATCGATATTCAAAATGTTGAGTCTTGACATTGAAATAAATGGTTTGTGAGTAATATATATATTAAGAAAAACCGAAATTTGTGGCATATTTATTGAAAAATTAATTGAATTTACTAGTTATAATAAAGATAAAATTAATATATTTTTAAATTTTAACAATAAAAATCAAATTATATTTAAAAATTTATAAGAGAGATTAACAAAAAAATTGTACGTAAGAGTAAAGAAGAGAAAAAATCAAAGTTTTATAAGTGAAAAGAAAAAAAAGCTAGAATATATTAATACAGACAAAAAATGAAAAAAATAGATAATTTTGTAACTTGATATTGAAAACCAAAAGTTAGTTACCATAAGCTACTTACACTTAAAATCTAATATAGATAGATAATATAAATTAAAAATAATAGTGTGCATTTATTCATACAAATAAAAACTCTTAGTATAAACATTTTGTGTAAAAAAACTAAAATTTCCCAATGGGCTATGAATATTGTTCAGATGCGGCAAGCCGTGGCCCGTGAGTCGGTTTCTTGAAGTGGATGAACGAAAAGAATAATGTGTCGGTGTGGCGTGTTTGGCATCCCAGTGTCCAGTATTGCTTACTTTAGGCGATCTCATCCCAATATTCCCTTGTGAATGTGGGTAGAATGTGATTGTCTATCAATTGGTCAATCCCTGCCTCTTTCCTTATTTATTGTGGCTGTTGAGTGTTGAACATCAAACTCCCCTTTGCTTCGATCGCCCCTAAAATTAACAAGTAAGCGACCCAACAACCAAGACATTTCAAGGGGTAAAAAATTAGTCTTCAACATATAAAGAAACAATTTTTATGAGCCCTACTTGCACAGCTGCAATTTGACGATTTGAGTAAATTTTAAAAGATGTGAATTCAGAATCCCAAATTATTTTACCATTTGCCGTTATAGATTCTACATAAATTCCAATTTATGAATAACTCTGGCCATTATGTGTCTTTCAGAATCTTGAAATCTATTACAGATACTGTTTTTGTCCCAGTTATTATTTGTTTATTCAAGACCGTTTGTAAATCTTATCAGGACTGAGGAGAGCGTGTCTGTTGGTGTGCAATTGCAGCAAGGGAAACGAACGAAGGCAGTAAAAACCATCAAATAAAGCATTAAACTATACTTTGTCGGAGATTCTCATCAGTATGTTTTTCTTTTTCTTTAAACATTTTTCTGGAGAGGGGAGTTTAAGAGGGAGAAAAAGAGGTTGGCAGTCCGACGTCGGAACAGGTTTTGCCCTTCAATATTTAACATTGTTGTTTGCGCCTCCTTTTCACCTTCTCATAGTCCTTTTCTAGGCATCTTTTGTCTCTTCGCCTTTGGGCAGAAAACTATTGCCAGCGTCATTGCTAACCTCTGTGTAAAGTTTCCTGCTCTTGTTTTTCTCCATTTTCCCATCTCACTCTCTCTCTTTTTGCTGTTGAAACTTTTTCTTGAGGTGGGGTCTTTGATTTATTGACAGTAGTTACACTTCAACTTTGTCACTTGATTTTGGTTCCTGAAAAGCTTCTTTATTTGACAAAAAAGGTACTTTTTCTCACTCTTTTTTTCTTTTTCTCGGCTTCTGTATATACTGATTTTCTTGCTGTAATGACGCTTCGTTAACACACATCACACTTCCGCACCTTCTCTTCTGTTACGGTTTCATTTTCTTAGCTTCCATCTTTATTCCTTGATTTTGTGCTCTTTACTTCTGGTTATTGTTAGGAGTAAGAGGTAGGTGGTGTTGTCTGGTGCAGATACTTATGCGTGGGTTGTTGTGCTGTTATTATTTGGATTTCATTTTTCCTTTGGCCTTTTCTCTTGAACCTTATCTTTATGGGAGGACTTCTAAAGTTAGAATTTTCTTTTGTCTTCGTTTTAAGCATTTTGTTCAACATCTGAAAGATTTTTGCTCTCGGCAGTGTAGATTTGGGGCCTTTGCATTTTACTGCAGAAGACTTGGAGTGTAAATCTTGAAAATTTGTTTTTGTGACTAATTTATCCATTTATTTATTTATTTTGTCCTCTTGCAGAGATTGAAGAGAAAAGGAATAGCAAGAAATGACGGGAGGTGGAGCTGGTGCAGCAAAGCTAGATGAGCGAGCGCCACACCCAGTAAAAGATCAGCTTACTAATGTTGCTTACTGCAGTACAAGCCCTCCTTCATGGCGTCAGTCTCTAATGAATTTGTTATTGTTACTGCACTATTAGCATATTCTTTGTTATTCTTGTTATTTAAGTATAAGTCGTTGTTGATTCCTTTGGCCCTGTTGTTCCTTTTTTCTCTTTGAGCTGGAAAATAATTGGTATCTGATTTAGTCTCTTTCTTCACACTTTACATTTTGTGTATATTCTCTGTATCTATTGTATCGTAGGTTTTGGTAGAAAGCGTTTTGCAGAATATTTTCGTGTGGCCACTTGATTCCAATCTAGTATTTCTAATACTATGTGGGTTTTTCCTTTTGAGGTCAACAAGCAACTAATCTATTCTGATTCATGTGATACCATGTTCCTTACCCTGCTTTTCCAAGTTCTATTATCACTTTACCTTATTGGTTTTGAGAGAACTTCAAATTTTGTGGTGTTTAACTTTAGCCCACTTTCCTCAAAAATATGCTTGTACTTACTATTTGGAGTATGCTCTATAACGCATAATGTTCTGAGTGAATCTTGTGAGCTTTAATGTGCTTTTCTGCCTGGTGCTGCTGTTGGTGACTTGTGCGGTTCCTGTTTTATAATTAAATTTTTTATTGTTTTGATACAAACTTCTAGAAAGTAATTTATTCTCCTGTGTATATGAAAAAAAAACTGACCCTCTTTATGATGTGCTTTTTTCTCCATACTGACTGATTGCATAATGATTCCTGACTGCAATTTGTGACAATGTGGTTTTATTGTTTTGCAGCTGAGGCCATCCTTCTTGGATTTCAACATTATCTGGTGACACTGGGCACAACAGTCATCATACCCACTGCTTTAGTTCCTCAAATGGGAGGCGGAAATGTGAGGCATTAGAATGCCAAAATGCTTAAACTTCTGCATTTGGTTCTATTTGATTTTCTATTACCTCACTAATCTCACACACTCGTCTTACTTCAGGAGGAGAAAGCAAAAGTTATTCAGACCTTGCTGTTTGTAACTGGGTTGAACACCCTGTTACAATTATGGTTTGGAACCAGATTACCTGCTGTGATTGGAGGTTCATACACGTTTGTTGCGCCTACAATTTCAATCATCCTGTCTGGGAGATGGAGTGACCCTGATCCTGTCTCGGTTCGTTATGTTGATTCTATTTGTTTTATGCTTTTTGATCTTCTGAGAGCTTGTTGAGCCTTGTGATGTAGTGCCTCTTTTTTGTAACTTTATAACCATTAAACAACATGAACCATCCCTTAAACTAGTGCTAAAGGCTATTAAGACTTAGCATATGATTGTACAAACAGAGCATAGCACAGAGAAACCCATACGAAATACAACTGTTCACTTTTTGCAACAATTTTTTCGTAATACATGTTTTACTATGAATGACTATGCAGAGGTTCAAGAAGATAATGCAGGCCACCCAGGGTGCACTTATTGTTGCCTCAACCATTCAGATAGTCCTTGGTTTCAGTGGTCTATGGAGTATTGTTGCAAGGTTTATCTGCATTAGCTTTCTTATATGCATACTCCAATTTTCATCCATGGTTGAAGTACATAAGGTGTCATCTTATTCTCAGTACCATAACAAGCTTAATTAATAAATACAACGACAGTTATGAAAGATTCATTTTAATTGCAATTTTATTATTATTTTGGTTTTTCAATATAGAAATATCTTAAATATGGTTTCCTACTCTTCAGTGAGTTACCATAGTGTTTATTTGTACTATATTATTAAGAATTTGAAAGAAATTTGGTGACACATAGTGAATTTCCACACTTACCTTTAAGTAGTAAATTTACAATATTATCCTTAATTAAAAAACCCAACACACTTAAATACAATTACTAATATACCGTTACTTATTAACATATGGCATTCTCGCCCTTATTCTCTAATATACAACTATATATTGATAGCATAAGAGAGGTTGATCGCACAATGTGTGATTACTAAATATCCTTACTCTTTATATATTATATTTGCATTCTACTTACTCAATAATTTTTTTTTTCTTTCACTTCTCAATTCTAATTTTCTTTTTTTTTTTCAAATTCCTTTCTTTCTTTTGTTTATTCTATAATCTACACTATACATTAAGATTAAGGACTTGACTTTGGTTACATGATATTAAATTATTATAATTCCTTTATTCGACTATATCTTATCTTCATTCCTTCTCCATCATTTTTAATACATAATTTTTATTTTTTCTCACATTTTAATATTCCAAAAAAATTCACTCTCTTTATTTTTTTCTTTTTAATTATTTTATAATTTTAACTTTAAATTAATTTTATTTTAATACAATTTGTCACAATTAATTAAATATAATAATTTATTTAAAAGTTTATGCACACACATTGAGTGTGCCACTGTTACTGGGTATTATGAATAGTGTTCATACTTGACAACTGTTACACAGCATTTTTTCATTGGCACCACTTACACTTTACAAATCACTTAATAGATTCAAAAGCAATATTCTCATTCAGGTTTTGACTAGTGAAAGCATTTTGAGTTATTAAAATTTAAGTTATCCTTAATTATTTTGCAGGCTTCTTAGTCCTCTTTCTGCTGTTCCTTTGGTTGCTCTCGCTGGTTTTGGGCTTTATGAGTTTGGTTTTCCTGGGGTATGTTCAAGGCCTCTCTTTCTCACACACACACACGACTTTCTTGTTTGGGGCCACATTACCCTCTCTCTGCTTTCCTCCTTGTGTTTGAATGCCACTTGACTTCTGACCGACAAATTGGATTGATCTCTTTCCATGGTTCTTTAGGTTGCTAAGTGTGTTGAAATTGGGTTGCCCATGCTGATCATTTTGGTTCTCTTTTCTCAGGTAAAAAGTTTAAATGACAGGTTGATTTGATAAATCTTTATCAGTTGGTTCTGCAAGCCAGTTTCACACAATTACTTAATTGATAAGTTCAATGTATCTGATGCCCCATGCAATATTGTAATTAAAAGTATCAACAGAATTAATTTTTCTTCTGTTGGCATTTGTCCTCTCTGGCGCGTCCTCTTTTGTGCACTCTGGAAAGATAATTTCCTGGTTACTTGCAGTATTTGGTCCACTTGATACGTCCTGGGAAGAATATCTTTGATCGCTTTGCAGTTATATTCTCAGTAGTAATTGTTTGGATATATGCCCATCTACTGACTGTGGGTGGGGCCTATAATGGAACATCACCAAAGACCCAAACAAGCTGCAGAACTGACCGTGCTGGACTCATTGATGCTGCTCCATGGTAATGAAGTTTATGTTTGATGACTGCAATCCCTTTTAACCATTACTTTCAACAGTAAAACTGTAAGGATGCATGAATATCTCATTTTGCTGGTTTGAAATGAGATCCAATACTAACATGCTTGTAGATGTAATACTGATAATTGTTGTATTGGTGCTACTGTTCAATAGTCAGTGTGTCTGCAGTTCATCTTTTGAGCAGATTTAGTAGCTTAGAGAGTGCACTTTAAAAAATTACTCTAAATTTTTTTTTTTTTTCTTGCACTGGATGCATGAGCAATGTAATGTTGTCATGCTTGCACTTGCAGGATAAGAGTTCCATACCCTTTTCAGTGGGGAGCTCCTTCATTTGATGCTGGTGAAGCTTTTGCCATGATGACTGCTGCATTTGTTGCTGTTGTAGAGGTTACTTTCACCTCACTTGTAACAGTCTCTCTCTTAAGCTTGTCGTAGATTTTTCAAGGGTTGGAGATCATTGTGAAAGATACTTGTAGAATGTTCTACTATTTGCTTTAATACCACTGGCGCTTTGAAGTATATTCTTTCTGCTTTTTGTCTTCCTTTTGCATTTGTTCTTCTTCGAGTAAATATTTCATCTGTAGGACTTCTGTTGTGGTTTATAGGAAGCGAACCTTAATTAACTGGCTTTCCCATTGCAGCCAATTTTATTATTTAAACTGAAGTTATATTTTATTTATTTAATTAATCTATTATTTATATTTATATTATTTTGCATGTTTCAAATGTTAAATGCAGTCAACTGGTGGCTTTATTGCTGTGTCCAGATATGCCGCTGCAACCCCCCCGCCTCCATCTGTTCTCAGCCGTGGTATAGGATGGCAGGTATAGGCCCCACCTGTGAGCTCTCATTTTTCTGTTGTTAGCACAAATAATGATACATGAATAGTTGAAGACTTGAAGATTGGCAACAAGGCACTTAGCTAAGAGCTTGAACTTGACCTGGGTAAAAATGAAGGCGTTCTGCATGACGATAATTGTTGTATTTATTGTCACAAAGTGATGATTTGTCAATCCAAATGCATGGTCAACTAGTATCTTATATCCTAATCTTTCTTCCTCTACTCTGGGTCTAGAATTTTCATATTTGGGTGATGAGAGACACGTAAAGAAACTGACAATGTTTTCTATTTATTCAAATGAATTAAGTACAACTGCAAATGTACTTAGCTAACTAAGTTGCCATGAGTGATCAAATAATAAATTTGGCCTTTGTTGAACATTGAAGTCATTTCTATATTAGGCTGTTAAATGAATTCATAGAAACAGAATGATCGCTAGAACCTAAATGTTATTGTTTACCTGTAAACATCTACCAGGGCGTTGCTACTCTACTGTCGGGGCTGTTTGGGACTGCAAATGGATCATCTGTATCTATGTAAGAGCCTAAACAGTTGGTTTATAATACTTATATGTTGCTAGGGATTCAATTCTTAACACACCTCTCTCCACTCCCATGCAGTGAGAATGCTGGCCTATTAGCACTGACACGTGTGGGCAGTCGAAGAGTAGTAGAGATATCTGCTGCATTCATGCTTTTCTTTTCTGTTCTTGGTAAACTGTTTTCAATATCTTGGCTCTTGTTTGATGAAAATGGCTTCCTTTGCCATGTGAGTATCACTTCAATAAACAACAATTATCTTCTCAGGGAAATTTGGAGCAGTTTTTGCTTCCATTCCAGCACCAATCATTGCTGCTTTGTACTGCCTCTTCTTTGCATATGTTGGTGTGTATATATGATCTGACTAAATTTTCTGAACTTTGTTCTCAGATTATTTTTAATAGATAACTAACTATTTTTTCCTTAATTTTTTTTCCCCATGGCAAATATATGTGCAGGTGCGGCAGGTTTGAGTTTTCTTCAGTTCTGCAACCTTAACAGTTTCCGGACCAAATTTATATTAGGCCTTTCTATCTTTCTGGGCTTGTCAGTGCCCCAGTACTTCAACGAGTACACTGCTATTAAGGGATTCGGTCCTGTTCACACAACAGGGAGATGGGTATGCACAGAAACTAAACTCTTTTAAGTAACTGTTTCATGCTGTTTCATTTCTTTCTCATTAGCTCTTCCTTTTAATCATTGTTATCTGCTCTTGCCAGTTCAATGACATTGTGAATGTACCCTTCTCGTCGGAAGCTTTTGTGGCTGGTATACTGGCATACTTCTTGGACAACACCCTCCGCGGGAAGGATACAAGAAAAGACTCAGGCAAACCCTGGTGGGACAAATTCCTCTCCTTCAAGGCGGACACCAGAAATGAGGAATTCTATGCCCTGCCCTTAAATCTCAACAAATATTTCCCGTCTGTGTAGTTCTTGTGTCCAATGGGTTGTATTCCTCAAATCTTGCTCGTTGAGTGGTTGCAAAGAACTAAATATCCCTCTGTGACTATACCCACTGTTCTTTGAACTTGTGCGTTTTCTTAAATGGCTACATATGTATAAATAGCCTTGACAATTCGAAAGATTCTGTCGATTATATATCTAGTTGCCTGAGATGAGTGCGCTGCTTCAGCTCAGATGTTCTGTCCAAAATTGAACCCTGCTGCTGTATGTTGCCAGAAACGTGATGCTTGCCTGCGACCTGGATGAACCGAAAAATAAGAACAGACTGAGAAACAAAAAGTGATGATGAATGTGCGGAGGCTGGTGAAGTTTGTTCATCTGAGGCTTTTGTTGAGATACTGATCTTAATTTGTTGATGGTGGTAGGGGAAAGTCGTTGCATGGACCTCATCTTGCGGAATGTTCTCTTAGAACAAGTGAAATTTGAATGGCAATTTGAGATTGACAATAGATGAAATTCATATTCTATTTAATCTTTTTGGCAATTCCTGTTTTCGAATTTACACAAATTTAATTATTATATTTTAAATTTTATTTTTTATTTTTTTCTTTTTTACACAATTTTTCAAATATTAAAATTTGAAAACAAATGTCCTTCGTATTTTGAATTTTAATTCAAATTTGATTTAAGCGGTAAAATGAATTTGAAAGAAATATTTAAAATTTAAGTTCAAGTTTGATTAGAATTTAAAAGAAATATTCAAAATTTCAGATGAAGTCTAATTAGAATCAAAAGTAGTTTTGTCTTAATTAAATTTGAGTCGAGTAATTTGGTATATGTTTGATTTATATTAATTGCCTTCATTCTCCAAGAGTGATGTGTAACAACAATTGAATTGTGTTGGTTGGTTTCGAGAGCCACCAAATGTTATGGCACACGATATGCTGCCACAGTGACAAAGTACTTGAAATGAGATTTGCCTTTGCAGATTCGATATCTCAAGTCTACAAGAATCATCAAACACTAGCTGTCACCACTACGGATAAAATCGACAAATTCCATGTGTTTGCAAAAATTATTTATAAATAATAAATTTATTGTATTTTTAAACAATAGAAGTAAGGATGTTTAGAAATAAAAATACAAATGTGTTTCAAATAAAAATAAAAGTTCAAAGTGAGAAAATTAGAAAGAAAACAAAAACGAAGTTAAACTAAAAGAAAAGAGAAAATAAAGGATAGAAGAAAACAAAAAAAATTAATTAATTAATTAAGAGTAAATGTATAATTTCATATTATATACTTAAAATGGCGTAAATGCATTTGATGTGACTTAAAAATTTAAGCAATTATAAATCACACAAAAGTAACGACGATGAATAAAAAACTACACACAATTTATGTGATTCAACCAAATCGACCCGTCACTAAAGGATAATAGTGTTAGCTTGAGTTTGTGAAAGTACACTTGAGATGGCATATCATGATTTTCTTCCTAACTTTAGCTCATTTATATTTAGAACAATTTGTCCATAATTACTACTATAATGACCCACATTCAATATGCAATCCACGTTAGGGGTGGCGTTAGTCACGGGTGGTGTCAAATATAGGTTATGTAAATGTTGCAGTTAGTGCAAATGCATTGGTGATAATCTTGATATTTAATATTTTTTTCACATTTTCTAATACATTTATCAAAGTGTTAAGCATCGGTGCAAATACATTAGATCCATTTTACTGTTAACAATAACTTTTGAATAATTGATTCTCCTACGTATTTGAGTGAACTGAAACTTTAGACCCAAAAATCCTAAATGTACTTTAGGAGTCTTTGGCTGTGCTTGGATGGGAAGTCATGTCTGAATTTTCTTGTCTCAAAGATAAAATCCCTGAGATAAACAATATTATTGTCATATCTCATAGATTATTTGTGGGAAAAATTTTCCCATCTGGCCACTCCCTTTCTCATCTCGGCTGACCTTCTCTCTCTCACAACACTTTATGCCAAACTCACTTCTCTTTCTCTTGAATGGTCCACCCCATACCCGCCCCCCCTCTCTCTCTCCCCAATTTTAAAAGCACCCCACTGCCACCACCTTCCTTTGTCGAAGATAGTGAGAAAGTTGATACTTTCACTATTTGCAAACTGCTCGTTCGCAAATCTACAAATGGAGATCCATTTTAGGAGGGAGGAGAAAGTTACTTGACCTCTCATTGGTTGTTTATCAGGCCCATAAATGTTAGTAGTTGTGCCATTCACCGACAAGATTTGTCTTGCTTTACTGAGCTTTGGTGACCATGGCTATGGGTGGAAGGAGAGTAGTTGGGCACTAACCTATTGTAGTGGCCATTCCTTTCATTGTCTATGATGTCCCGTATGTGAAGGCATCTAGCGACGGTTTTCATGGAAATTTCTAGTGGGGGGCTTCCCTTTACCACCGCCTTGGTGCCGATGGTGGTAGTGTTTGTCCTTGTTGGTTTCGTAGCAGAGAGACGGCGATGGTGATAATGGGGTTTTTTGTTTTATGTTTCTAACCTCAATGGAAAGTATTTTACTGTAGTGAGCATTAGGGTTAAGTGGCATGGTTTCCAAAACTACTCCCCCATTGCTCTGCCCATGCCTTGCGTATAAAAGGGCGCACTGCCTCTATTCCTCCTGGTACCGTATTTTTTGGTGAGATTTTTCTGGTTATATAGGTTCAACAGTGATGTTTCAGCCTTTTTAACTACAAAACTGTGGAGGGGGGTGATGAGGGGTTTGGTATCTTGGCTTGGCAACCAGAAATGGTTTGCAGCCATGGTTAACCACCATCCCCACCGTGTGCCATAATCCTCCACCTAATTGAGTGTAATGTTAATTTTTATATTTCCCTTTATTCCTTGGAAATTGTCGATTGCATCTGGACTGCCAGCCCTTGGCCATAGGGGTCATCAACCAGCAATGGCTGTGCTTGGATTTAGTTAGCATTAGTGGATTGATCTTGATTATTTTGGTGTTAATCTTGCTCATTTTGCTATTAATGTGTTTGGATGATCTTGATTATTTTGGTGTTAATTTTGCTCATGTTACTGTTAATGTGTTTGTCTAATCTTGAATATTTTGGTGTTGATCTTGCTCATTCTACAATTAATGTGCTTAGATTAGTTTAGGGCTTAGGTGGGTAGTGTAATCTTGCTACTTATAGTGTCAATTTGGCTAATTAGTTTAGTATTAATCTTGCTAAGGCTTTGTTAATGAGTTAGTCTTAGTCATTAGTTTATTATATATCTTGCTAAATTGTTGATATTGTGTTAATCTTGCTGATTTACTATTAATGTTTTAATCTTGTTGATTTGTTAGTGCGCATTAATTAGGTGGTTGGTGAAAAATTAATTATGGTGTGAGGGATTTTTCTTCATATAATGTGCTAAATGGTGTCTATTTTGTAGGTAGGCAGGCTTTCATTAGATGGGTGCTAGTTGTCATGCTTTTGCTTTTTATTTTTTTCAGTTAAAATTTGCTATGTACTATAGTTCCGATTGTATTTTAATGGTATTATTGTGTAATAGTGTAGTGTAGGTTTGAGATGTATTCAATAATCTACAACTATATTAAACAATTCAACGGTGCACAAATTATTGTGATGTACTATTGGTAGACACAAATTCAATGCTAGGCATGCAAACATGCCGAGGTTCTTGGCCCTCTACGGGGGTAAACACTAGCACATTCTTGAATAACATGGTCCTAAGTGAAACACATGCATCTTAAGGGAGCTGTTCAACAAATGTCATTCATCGGTAAGAAACCACATTGAGCGATGTTTTGGTGTCTTGAAGAAATTATTCTCAATTTTAAGAGAACTGATACTGAACTATAGTGTAGACGCTCAGGCAGACTTCATCATTGCAGCATATGTTATTCACAACTTCGTAATCACACATTGTGATAATGACTGTTTCATAAGTAAGGTAGTAGATTCTAAATAATGGACAAGGATCCTTCAACCTCAACACTGTCAATCCTGCATCAACTGAATTAGATCCAGTATTTAGATCTATCCAAAGAGGGTGTATATGCCGGCTATCTCATACGTGATCAAATTTCACATGACATGGACAGCACATCGAAGATGATATATTTTATGTTTTCAATGTCTACTTATAATTTAATTCTAATGGTTATATCCCTAATGTAATTTCATTAAATTTTGAACCTTTCATATCATATGTAAACTGTAAAATATGTTGAGCATTATTTGTATCCTTTGTGCTCATCTCTAACTACAGACGTGTGCAACATCATACCTCCACATAGACTGTACTCTCCAACACTCCCAGCTACATCCACATGGTCCCCGAATGAGTAAGGGGCATTTATTATGGTACTACTCAACATATGTTTTGACCAGCCTTACTTATACATGATGATGAGCGATCATGAGATGTACCTCGTGAATGGGGAGTTAGCTCATTAGCTTATAGTAGAGTTTGGGTATAAGGTCACAGGTTTCTAGGTTATGGTCGAGTTGTGGAACCTACAGACTCTATATGCTACGTTCGAGCATTACTTGTCTTTGTCGGGTGTTACATATGATTCCACCATGATGCAAGTGAGAAGGGGGGACGAGTTTTGCTAAGGGGGCTGTCGAGTGCATGTTTGGCTGTGTAGATTAGTGACATACATTATATAAAATTCATGTTTACAGTACTCGCTAATGTTTTTTGCATATCACTGTAGTTTAAATGTAAAGAACTCCTTGAAAATAGTGCTGGTGCAACAGAGGAGCCCTTGTATGGGATTTTGCACACATTGTTCACTAACCCCGCTTTGCCCCCACAAGAGGATACACCACTACCTAAGAGGGGCCTCGCTTAAAGTCATCGTTATTTCTAATTTCGAAATTGAGTCTAGTCAGGTCTGAGGCAAACTGAAATACTAGCCCCTACAGCCTTCAGAGCACCACAGTCATTAACTGTCATTAACATATCATGTTCTCATATGGCTAGTGATGTCGTATCTACCTCGATTCCACATTACAGTGACTCGTCAGAGAAAGCATTACATCAGCAGCAAGTTATAGGACGACAGGAGAATGAGTAAAAAGGGATACTCGACGGCACGACACGCTAGCCTAATTGAGCACAAGGTAGTAGATGGTGGCATCACTGCTAATCTCTATATTGCATTATTTATATGTATTTATTTCTAGTATATTAGATTTATATGCATGGCTTGTTGGTTTCAGTACTTTACTACTACTACATTCTTGTTTTACGTACTGCTCATTCCCATATTTTTTAGTATAGTACACCATTGTACTATAAAGTAACTATATTTTGTTGTATTGTTAGATGTTATATTAGTGTGTCGAATACTAACTTATTTGAATATCACACAGTATCATGCTGTATTTGTGTACAACACATCCATATACATATATGTATGTGTATATATGTGTTACACATGTACAAAGCATACAATATTAAATATTTATATATAATATATTATTACAATACATATTGTATTAAATACAATATTTAATATATATGTATACTACATACATATATATTTATGATATAATAAATATCTTTCATAATATGTAATATATATATATATATTATAATTTACATTATAACTTAAATATATATTATATATTACATATATATAACATACTATGATATACATACATATATATATGTATGTATGTATAAGGTATATAATATATCCATTATAATATATCTTCATTTATTATATATATGTACACACGCACGCACACGCAAAGATTAAATTATATGTAATAGATATATGTAATACACACGTATTATGCAATTAATATACACATAATACATATAATACAATAATCACACGTAACATCTTTTAGAATATATATTATAATTAATTTATATTGCATATTATGTAATATATATATGTATTATATATTATAATATATTAATATTAATATAAATATAATATATCTTATGCTAATATATATATATATATATATATTTCAATATACAATGTATTTACATATATCTACGTACATATATATAATGTGTAATATGAAATAGATATATATAGTATATGCATAATAGGTAATATACTATATTATAATATCTAATATAATATATATATATATATTCGAATTAGCATATCTGGTATATTGTGTAGTGCATATATATGTGTGTGTGTGTGTGTGTGTGTGTGTGCATATTATATAATATACTACATCAATACAAATTTCTATTACTAATTACTTATCATATTATCACAATTTTCTATTCATAACTACTTATCACATCATTATAATTATTATATTATCTTTAAACTACTATCTATTTACATACAATATCTTACTTTTCTTATCTCATATTTTTAAAATATTTTATCTTATTTTTCTTATAAACCGAAATATATATCCAGTCGCAGCCTGTATGTTTAGTTTCTTGTTTGTCCAACCATCTGACCAGGCGCCCCCAAGCCCTTGTAATATTTTATATTACATAAATATATATATATATATATATATATATGAAATCATGTCAGCATTATTTCAAGGGGACCCCACACGAATCTTCCAATGAACATATTCTCCTTAGCTGGTGTTGTTGTTGGTTTTTGGGTGAGGGGTCTGGTCAGATTGTTCCAATCCAATGGTTGTGACATTAGGACCTACAGATATACTTCTTTTCAACCATTCTGGAAGTCTCATTTATATATAGTCAAGGTAGCAGACAGCAGAAGAGTTGAAAGCGTTCATTGGCATTTAAAGCCCGATATGAACACTGGTTTTTAGAGAATGGTCCCGAAGCAAGCACATGTAGCTTGTTGAGCTCATTTAAGATGTACGGCCACTACTTGTTTATCCATTGACGTGAGAGCAGTGTTGATGGATGATTTTGTATGTGCCTTCACAAGCCATTTAGAATTCTAATGGCATCTCTTAAACGTAATAGTGATCGGAGTCGAGTGAGTAGTCCTCAAAAATCTTCACTAATTAGTGTTAAATAATGTTTGATTCTCTCGTACTCATACACGCACAATATGTATACTTGTGTGTGTGTGTGTGTGTGGGTGTGCATCTGTAGCTTGATGTTTGGGGTCTAATCATGATTATTCATACACTTTTAAGTTGATTGAAAAAAACGTTGCCCAAAATCCTTAGCCATCCAACCCCATTAGGTAGAGCTTCATCCTACAACTTCTTGCTGCTGAATTCCAAGTCTCCCTAAAGCCCGAGTTGGAGTCACACACGATGGAACTTCAATATCGGGGGATTTACATACAATAAATGACATGATGAGGAAGCAACCACATATTGTGAGTATTTATAAATGCTTTCACAAAGGACTTCTTTTATGTTGACTTAAACTGTGGCTTCCGTATGCACACTTCCAATACCCTTCACTTGGTATATTATTCATATGGCACATGTACCTCATGCCTAAGTAAATTTATTTATAAATTAAAAAATTATTATATTTTAAACTACAACAAGATATTCAAATTTAAAATATAAAGAATATTTAAAGAAAAATAAAAAAATGAAAAAGAATTTGACAAGAGAGAAAATATGAGAGCAAAACAAATAAAAATAATAAGTTAAAAGAAAACAGAAAAAGAAAATGATAGGAAAATAGACAAAAATTAAAGATAGTTGTGTGATTTTATAATGTGAAACTAAAAATCTTATTTTTGTTCATAATAATATAAGTGTAGCATTAAAAAGAAGTAAGGACATATTAACAAATTTATATTTGAGTGTACATAATTTTCTTAATGAAAGTTAATGGTGTAAATGTAATGTTGCAAATCTAGCGTGTGCAGCTAAATTAGCATCAAAATTTTTAATGACACAATTACATAATATACGATGAAATATTGTTCTCTAGAGAAGAATTGCTTTTTTTTTTTTTTTTTACTGTCATGTATTTTCATTTAATTTACTTTCAAATTTAGAATTGGGGATGGGCGGATGGCAGTGATAAAATGGGATGGGCCTTTCACTTTCGGTGCATTATTATCTTCACATAATTATGTATCTGTTCTGTCCACTCCCTGCAGGAATTTTACCCACTCTACTTTGCCCTGAGTAGTCGTGTTTCCCGATTTCCATTTAGCAACTCGTGTATCGCAAGAGTCGTGCTTTTAATCACGGTGCGGTAACCTTTATATCGCAAAACAATCTCCAAATTTAACCGTCTAGCGATTTTGGAAACCTAGCCGAAAGAGTAAATGCTGGACTGAATTTCAACTACCTCTCCACATGTTGGAGAAATTAAAATGATATTTTTTCCTTTATTTGAGAATAATTATTTTTTTTTTAATTTTCTTGTACTTTTCCTTATGGCGTAGTCGAATTTTATAAATTATCCCATTTATTTTTTCAAAAAGCAAAGAGTTTGAAAGAGACAGAAAAGGAAATATGCAAAAGAATAGCGCCACTTTGAATTGTTATTCGTCTGATAAAAAGACAGAAAAACCTTCCGGAGAAATTTGCCCGGAAATTTGACCTTCCTGTTCTATTTTTCGGGATTACATAGGAAACAATTGATCTGTTCCTCGTTGTTTGTTTGCCTCAACCACTAATAATTCCACTCCTCTCTTAATTCTTGCCCCATATATGTGGTTGCGATTATTCTTTGATTGGGAGCACCTTTTAGGGGGTTTTCTTTTTCTTTTTCTTTTTTTTTAATGTAATTGTTAGTTATTTTAATGTATGCTAAGGGGCACTCTAGCGAGGGTTCAAGACAATTTGTATTTATTTATAGAACGAATAATATTATGACATTGCTTATAAGTGGCGTACAGTTGCAAGTGTTCATGGTTGGACAAGTATATATGTCTTGTTTTGAGGGTGGAATGTTGTCAGAGAAATGAAGGTGGTCCGTCCAAGTCGGAGTTTGGATTCAAATTTTAAATTCTAAAATTTAAAAATATTTAAAAAATAAAATTTTAATGTGTAATTTGTTTGAAATAAATGGTTTAGATAGATGCAAAATTAGATCCAAACTCTTGGGTTACGCTTGAAGTTCAAAAAAGAAATTTAAACAGTGAAATTCTTGACTAATGTTCTGGTCCCAACTAATTGATCCATTTAGTTCTCAATGAGATGTGAAATTCTTGACTAATGTTCTTGTCCCAACAAATTGATCCGTTATTTCTTACGTTCTGACTGAGAAACAAAAAGTACTAAGAGGCTGTTTGGCTAAGCTTTTTTCTTTTCTTTTTTTTTTATAGCTTATAAAATTATGTAATTTACATTTTTTTTTAGAATATACAAATTTATGGGTCTTATTTTAAAAATAAGTTACTAAAATGTTTGATAAAATTAATTTATAATTTTATTAAAATTTATAATTGTAATTGATTATAATTTTTTTAATATAATAATAATAATAATAAATTATACTATTAATAAGATATAATTTAAGGATATTTAGCTTATAAAATACTTATAAATTCTAAACATTTTATTTTTTGAGTTTATAAGTTCTTTGATAAAAAAAATTATTAAATACTCAATAAGAACTTATAAATTTTCAAACATCTTATAGGATATTTTGACAACTTTATAAATTCGTCCAAACACCCTCTAAATCCTAACATGCATGGCCAATATTTTTTTGGTGATTTATTTCCTCAATTAAGTGAAAATTTCTGATTGGAGAACAATTTAAAAGTTATAATAAAGGACAAGGGTATCACAAACTATGGAGTGTTCACCAATCGTATGGGATTTCCTCTTCGAAGGGGAAAAAAAAAGAAAATAAAAGAAATTTCTCCAATGTGGAGTGCAAATTTGCATCCATCTAAGCACTTCTTTTTAAATATATTATTTATTAAAATAATATTATTTAACTTTTTTTATTTTAATTTATATTATTTTTAAATTTTTATATCAATTTTTATAACAACAAAATTAACATCTGAACAAAGTGGTCATATTTTTGTTAGAAAGTTTAGATTATTTTTTTTAATTATTAACAGTAACAATAACAACAACATACATAATTAAAGGGCGAAAAATGCGTCAGACTGGACTGTCCCTTTTGAGAAATATCAAAGTCTTCAGTAAATACAAAGAGAGGTCATATTCAATCACAATAATGCAACGCCAATAATTTTTGTAATGAAATACGTACCTAGGCTCTATGAAACATGGCCAATCCATCTTTATCTTTATTTTAGGTCCAGTCATTGTAAATTCTCTCTGCAATTCTGTTGACAAATTGAATAACTAATTTTAATTTTTCTGCCAAGGAAATAATTGGAGGATTAAATTTCAAGAATAATTATATATGAATAATAGAGGACGCCCAAGTCAATATTTTGGCAAATCTCTTCATTTTCTTTTCTAGGACAAAGAACTCAACAACTCGTTTCTTTATAACTAATGAAAAAGAAGTCAATAAGTCTTGTTATACTCTTATTTAAAATGGTTGCTGTGGGGTTATTTCATGGGAAACAGAAATAAGATTAAGTCAAAAACGTTACTAAATTTTGGAAATCAGTAATCCTCAAAAATGGCTTTGTTTGTTTTCTTTTTTTAATTATTCATCTCATTAAAAAATTTTACAAACAAAAAATCTTGTCATACAAAATTTATTTAAAATTCAAATTTAAAATTTTTCGTCTTTTACTTTTTTTAATTAATAAATTATTTTTCTATTATTACGCCTATTCACAATTAAATAACATTTATCTCTATAATTTTTTTACTCTTATTTATTTTTTATATCTTATAAATTTATATACTATCATATAATCTAACCATTATTACATATAAAATATATATAATTTTTCTCTCCACTTAAATTCACAAACACAGAATTTTTCACTCACATTACCAAAAAAATTTTACCCACCTTAGTAAAAAACCAGACATACCGTATATTTTTTAAATATATATTTTACTTAAAAGACATGTTAGTGCAAGCCCACAAGGCAAAAATCAGTGCCCACAGTCGTTCACTGGCGACATGAACTAATTGGAGGCCCTGTGTGCTAGTGTGTGGGACCCACAAAAGCCTTATCTTTAAAATTGTGTGTGACTGACATGTCTTCTGTTCTTCTTCTGGCGTCTACATATATGAATAAATATATATATGAATAAATAAGTACCCCTCTCTCTCACACATTGTGTGTGAATGGCATGTCTAATACTCTTCTTCTAGAATCTACATATATGAATAAATAAGTACCTCTCTCTCTCTCTCTCTCTCTCTCTCACACACACACACACACACACACACACATGTATGTATGTGTGGAAGTGTGTGTGTGTGTGTGCGCGCGCGCGTCTGGGGGGAAGTAAATTTATTAACTGAAGGGATGGTAGGTTATGTTTGGGAGGGAGCTTCTGGCGAAAGATGATGTTTAGTGTGAGGTGAAAGTGTGTATACGGGCGCGTCTCACACACTCAAAATTTTTGACTTTATTTTAATCCAAACTTACAAAAACTCTACTTAAAGAAATTAATTTCAGGTTAGGTCTGAAATGCATTTCAAATCATGTTGACAAAATTGTCAATTAAGGTGATGTGGTTGGTACGTGCGTTAAAATTGAAAGTTTGATAAGCAATGAGAGACTCCTCTCACTTGTTTTCTGCCATGCGGTGAGTGCATTACACACCCATGTGGAATTCGTAGTTAGAATTAACAACATACTTGCTTTCTAGGAAATTAGAGAATAATATTTAATTGTGTAAGATAAGTTATGATAATATGGAAATTCGATACAAAATGTCAGATAAATAACTAAATTCAATAAAGGTCTTCAATAAAGGTCATTTGGATTCTTTATTTCATCTATAAAAATAATTATGGACTTCTTTGTGCAACGTTTACCATTTGAGAGACTTTGATTACGAACTACATAATTACTGTTAGAGAACTTATATAAAAGGGCAAGGTATTCAAGAATAGGGATGGCTATGGGACGAGAGTAGACCCCTTACTTCGTTGTCAAAAACTCTCTTTTGTTTTCACCTCATCCCTAATATTTGCTTTTTTTACTTTTACCTCATTACTTGCTTCAATTTTTTCACAGGTGGCTCGTGGTAAGAAAAGAATTTTAAAAAATATTTATTAATAATATTATAATAAAAAAATAAATACTATTTTATATTTATAATAATTAATTAATTTAAGGCAATAAAAATTATTTTCAACATAGAGGGAAATTTTAAAATTTAAATTAGTTTATTAATAATATTATTAAAAAATAAATACTATTCCACACTTATAATAATTAATTAGCTAATTTAATGCAGTAAAAAATGATTTTTAATTCTTTTATTAGTTAAAATGAAAATTTTTACACTTTTATTTATTATAATTAATTTGATTTTTTTTCATATTTTATGATTTTTCCTTACCCTCCCTGACACTTGCTCCATTTCTCTACTCATGGGGCAGGTGGGCGAGTGCCCACAATTACTTATTCTTATTGTCATCCTTGTTATAAATTGACTCAAGGTAACATTTATAAAACAAAAGAAAATGAATGGGAAAATGATGATAAAAATAGAATACAAGAAGTAGGGGTTTATATAAACTCGTTAGGCCTTATTGATATACCCGAATTGCATTAAACTACTCTGAAATCATTGATTTTTATTTTTTAATAAATAATACAATTTATAAATATTAAAACTCAACACTTTTGAGTTAGGTGGTCGGTTTAACAATTGTAATCCTCCTTACTCTCAACACATCTGTTGTATATACATATACAAATATATATATAAATATATACACACATGTACAAATGTTTATTTTAATAAAACTCAAAATTTTCTACTCACACATATCTATTTTATGACGAAACTCAGTCTCATAATATTTATGTCACGATTTTGTATTTGTTTTTGTTAGTTGTAACTATAAATATGAAATATTTCTTTTATCTTTTTTATAACTTTTATATTTGAATAGAAATTAAAAATATATTAATGAACCAAGGTAATAGAAAATGCACTCTTATATCTGATTCCATCTTTGTTTTTTGATACATTTATTTTTTCATAAATTTGGATGTGCAATGTTTTCATTTTTTATTGAATTATAATGATATTGCAATTTATTTTGAATATAGATATCTATGTTGCAAGATATTAGACAGTTAGAACTAAAAAATATGATTCCTTTTGATTTTTATCGTCACTAAAGTAGATGTTTTCTGAAATTAAGAAACAATTTAAATATATTTATATATATATATATATATATATTTGAGTACGAGTGAATATAAGTGAAACACAAAATTGAACGTGATGAATATTAATTTATTTAATTAATACTAACTTTTTTTTTTTTGCGATATACTAATTGATAATAATTTTTTAAGTTTTAAATCATTAAAATATTTCAACTCTAATTTTATTTGAAACAATTCATATAAAACATTTGATTCATCAAATCGCCAATTGACTGCTAAAAAATAGCAAATCCATAGATTGATATATGGATTTAGAAAGATATAGGCTAAGTTTGTTTTCAAATTAGGACTGGGGAACAAAAATTCAAGTAACTTGAATGAATATAAAAATTATATTTAGTTTATAAAGTTTGAATAGATAAAAAAAATTATATTTATATATATTTAATATGTAATAATGATAGAATATAAAAAAATAAATGTGAGTAGGAAAATTATAGGAATAAATGTTGATTTGATTGTAAATATATATAATATTTAAAAAATTATTAGTTAATCATAAAAGATGTGAGAGAGAGAAATTTTTAAATTTAAACTTGAATAAAATTTTTATAATAAGATATTTAATTTGAATAGGATTTAAAATGGATATAATTCATTAAAAATTAAATTTTTTTGAATCTGCGTTTGTTAAATTAGATGAAATTTTTATTATTAAACTGGCGTAGAAACTAGAAGCACTAAAGACAAGAAAGGTGCAACAGAATATTTGTGATTAATTGGCACACACAGTCATTATCTCCCTCTCACTACACTCTAAACACCGTTTTTGCACAACAGCTGGTTGTTTAAAAAGCGTGCAACGATTCACTGCATATGTAGAAATAAAAATCTCACACTCACCGAAAAAGGTCTCTTGGTAACGTCATCTTTAATTATTAAAGAACATTTCATTTACTACAATTTTCTAAGGGATAATTTTTTATAACAAAACCAGAGGTGAACACAGAAGAACACGTTTGGGGGGTCTTTCACATGACATGACATGGCATGACATTAACCAAGGGTTAAAAAGCACAAATTTAGTACAGCATTTTAATGAAAAAACGTCACTCGTCAGGTACGTAGAGAGCCATGCCCGAGAATAAAGGCAGGGGTTGTGTTCGTAAAGGGGCTGCCACATGAAAAACCCCTCTTTCCTTCTTAATCTGTTCACATTTTTCTCACTTTCTCCACAGGCAAAGAGATGGGAAACTGCCAAGCCATTGATGATGCAACACTAGCAATCCAGCATCCCAATGGAAGGGTGGATAAGCTGTATTGGCCTGTTGCTGCCAGTGAAATCATGAGGATGAACCCTGGCCACTACGTGGCGCTTCTGCTCACCACCACCTTGTACTCTTCTACCGCGGCCGCTCCTGCTGCAGCCGCCGCCGCCGCCGCCGCAGGAAACAATAACAATCTCCCTCTTCGCGTGACGCGTATTAAACTTCTAAGGCCGACTGATACTCTTGTTCTTGGACATGCTTATAGGCTCGTCACCTCACAAGGTTGGCCGATTGCTTTCTTCTTTCCTCTTCTCAACAACTCAAGTATGTTATGGTTTTCTTTCCTATGGAATTATGCGTTGAAATTTTATGGGATTTTTTCCCTTTTCCTTATAGAGGTAATGAAAGGGTCGTGGGCGAAGAGGCAAGCCAAGATGGCCGCAACACAGAGTTCAGATGTTGAAGCAGTAGTTCAAAGACCTAATGTGAAGAATGCCAATCAGGTTAAATTAATTGATACAACCGCCTTTTGTTTGTGGTGACTTAGTGTGGCTTCAAGATTAATTTGTTTAATCTGGTTAATACTTGTCGGCGGCAAGTGCGGTTGAGATGCTCTTGGTTTTCTGATTTTGAATAAAAAAGGGAAAATCATTGAATAATTTAACAATTGTACTATTCTTTTCCCTTTACCCATAAAATATTTTGGCCCCGAAATTCTAGGGATGGCTTGCTAATGAGTTGGACTTAGAATCTTGAGATCTTGAAATCATGCTTGAGTTTTAGAGTCAATGAATTATTATGTTTAAAAAGAAAATTATTATGAAGGAAAAGACAGTAAACATACAGTTCAACAAAGTGATGAAACAATTATTTTCTGAAGGATTACGAATGTTTCTCCATATGGATCAAAAAGATAAAATAAAAGGTACTTCTCCAACTATAGGTTGGTTTTCAAGAGATAATAAAGCAGTTTCCTTGGCCACACGTCATCCTATCAATAATAATTTGTCTCATCTAATATTTCTGTTTTATCTTCCTCAAATGTCTATCTCAGGGAAAGCAAGGAAGGCATGGGGCAAGAAATGACACACCACAAAACTCAGCTACTTCAAAATCCAGAACATGGCAACCAGCACTAAAGAGCATCTCCGAGGCGGCAACCTGATTGTGATTTTCCTTTTCCCTTTTTCCTAAGTTTTTTGTTGCTCTGTCTTTACATTGAATTCTGCAAAATACTTGGAACTTGGATAATCGACAAAAAAACAAAAAAAAAGGGACACTGTGAACATCGGTACTGACAGCCATGTTCCAATGTACTGAAGATTTAGCAGACTAGACAGGGTAACAAAAACGAGTTGAGAAATTATGTTGAGTGTTAATTTCAGAAATTTACAGTGAGCTTTCTTGGTGAATTGAGTCCAAAATATCAGCCCGTGTTGGAATTTCTTATTGATCATAAAAAAACACTGGAGAAATTAATTTCAAGAATATGATGTCTGTTCGCTGAGAGGAAAGAGCACCTGTCACAACTCTACTGATTTATGGAGCTTATAGGCATGAGATACAGTATTGATGAAGGTTGATATGTGACAGGAGAATATCTATATATATATTTAAAAACAAGGCAGTTGCAAAATATAGCAATCAATTGTTCTGATATTAGCTGTGCAAAAAATGCAGAAGTGGGCATTTTTTACCACAAAATATGGCTCCCTCAATATACAAGCAATCCTATAATGAGTTGGCTGCAGAAGCTGTCTTCCATTGCAAGACCATATTTTCAGTAAATGAAAGCAATTATTCAGTGTTCTAGCCTACTTCTTGTAGATAATTGCGACTTTTTATTTGTGTGTGCTATACGTGGGTTCAAGATTGAAAAATTATTTAATATATATATATATAATATACCGTATGGAAACATCAGATGGGGTGGATTCAGGCTATATTATCATAAAACTATGTAGTTTTAACCCACTAATTATAAGAAAAAATAAATAAAAATAAAGATAAAATGATTAAAAAATTATCATTTAAATCCTCTAAGCGGCCTCTCAGTGCAAGCCTACTACTAATTAATCCTTCATAAATAGTGCACATTTTCTTAAGGATAATCTCAATCTACTCAAGCTACAAAAGAATGTCCACTATTCCCTCAAGCATTGTGTCCACTTTTTCCTCAACAGGATGCAGGAACAGACACTTTTTTACTTTGCAAAATACATATGGAAAAATGCATTCTTTTCCAGACGGCAACGTTGGAAAAGATACCTGATGAGAAGGAAATGATTAGGGCATTAGATCAAATCTTTTAACCACAGGAAAAACGTTTGGGCAAAACAAACTTGGCAAATAAAGTGACGCAGATAAACAGACAGTCATCAATCCATTTCTTGGTGCATTTTTGACTTTGAGCAACCGCATCAGCCATCTTTGTTACACTGGAGGAACAAGGAATCATTCCTCCAGCCCAGGAGGCCATTAGATCTCTCTTACATTTTAAAAGTTCCATGATTTTTTTTTTTTTTTGATAGTTCAGTCTTTCGCTTCCAATTGGATTAATATTGGATTAATCTTTAAAACATTTTAGACTTAATTGAACTTTAATTTAAGCTTTTAAAATTATTTTCTAACTTGCTTTTGATATTTGACTTGCGCTTGAATTTGAAACTAGAAATACTTAAAATTGAGTTGAGTCAAATAGTTGTCAAATTCTTGTTGTTAATTAAATTCAACTGGTTTTCACTCTATAAAATGGTATACTAAGATCTATCTTGTATAGTGGTACTTGCTTTTAGTTCTCAAATTATGGTGACTAAAATGCAATTTAGATTTGTTTAATTTTTGTTAGTATGGATGGTCTCAAATACTGAAAACCAACACTCTATATTATAACTGTATTGTAATTTTGAAACAACATTAGAACACCCAACAGATAATTTTGCAATTTTGGGTGTAAAATTTGCCTAAGTTCACTGTAACTTTGCAAGGCACATTCACACAGTAAATAAAATGGTAAAAGAGATTAACACAAAATAATTTTTATGTTGTTCAGTGTAAACACACCTTCAACTACGAGGTTACACCCAATAAAAAAGAATCTACTAAAATAAATGAATTTTACACCAAAAACCTATCCCAACTAGACGGAATTCTACAAGAAGTCCTCCTTATTAGAATATGGATCAAATTCCCTATAGCCTTCAACATTCTGTCAGAGTGAAAACACGTCTCTTGAGGTATAGAACTTTTGGACTCAATTCCAAACACATGAAAACAAAATTCGTTTTCAATGACACTTTGAAAGCTCAACAATTTGCTCAAAGACTCTCCATAGGCTTGATTACTTCATTTTTTGTCTTTTTAACATTTGTAAAAGTCCCTCTAAATGATTTTCAAAAAATTGAATTTTCGAAATGCACCATCATTCATTTAATTTGATCAACTATATACTTTTTATACTGTGTTGACCTAATACTGTAACATAAAATTGACTTTCTTTTTGTAACTAAGATTTGTTGCATGCCAAATCCATTGGATCGTGTTACTATAATCTTTCCAAAATCTCTAAGATATGAACTGACACTTCGGACAAAAATCTCCAGTAGATAATGATTTGGTGTGATCATCATGTCTCCAATATTTGGTCAAGTATCACCCATCTTAACAATAGCAATAATTAGAGAAAGAATTATCCAAAAATAAAAAATAATATCCTTGAGCATAACAATGATTTTTGATGACATGGATCACCAAATGTGTGCCACATAAATAAATGCCAATATATCATAATGTTAAAAAATTTCGTTATCATCTCTACTTTTTTGTTGCAATTTGTTCTCAATTATTTATTTATTATATCTTTTTATATTTCCCACATTCAACTTTATTTATTATATTTTAATTCTTTATATATCTATATTATGTTATTAAGTTAATAATAATTCTTGGTTGCACACTTTCAAATCTCACAACTGTCCGTATTTTAATTTTTTTTCTCTCTCGTTCTCTCTCTTTATCTATTCTCTTTTCCTTTAACTTATTTGTACTATATTGTTAAGTTAATAAAGAGTTTTTACAATATTGAATTACACAATTATCTTTATTGTATTTTTTAATTTTTTATCCTTTCTTTCCTCTTTTCTTTTTTTCTTTTCTTTTAACTTATTATATGTATTATTTTTCTCTCATATTTTATATTTTTGCAAATTCTTTTGGCCATTCTTTATTTTATTATTTTATAAATTAAATAATTTTATAACAAGTATTTAGAATAAAATAATTTTATAATTTATAATTAATTTGCACATGCATTAAGCATGCGGTTTTTACGACTGTGTATATATTATTCAACATCCAATCTAAATGTTCATTTATCATATTTTCTTTTTTCAATTTCCTCTATCAACTACAATTTATTATATTTTATTCTTTCAAATTTATATTTGTTTCTTTCAGTGTATTCTTCATCTTTTCAATTTTTACTTTCTACCTTGGAATTTATTTCTTTTTTTTTCTTTCATTTGTTATCTAACTCCATTTGGCTTTACAACTCTTTTTTTTCCTTTAAAATTTTCATATATTTTAAACTTTAAATGATTTTATATTTACTATGAAAATATTCTGCATATGTTTAATTATCAAAATTTACTTAAATTTGATGTAAACTTTTAATAAAATAATATAATTAACTTACACGAATCAATATAATTAAATTTGTACTCCATAAGCGGACAAAAGTCCTTATCTTAATGAAGATTGATTGGTGTGCTTAATACATTTCCCTAGCAGTTTGGCATCGTGTTTGTCTTCCATCAAGATTGACCAACACTTTTCAACACAAAATGATCAATAGTGATCAAGGAGCTAGCAGATAGTTAATTGAGAGAAACGAAAACATCTTTATAGTATGTAAATCACGAAAAAAAAAAAAAAGCACAAAATTGACACGATGAATAGTCAAATAAATACGATTATGATAGTCATGTTGAAGTTTTCACCGATGGTTTTAAAATCAAACTGATAATTAAACCGAATGACACAACAATTCATTGAGTTAGTGTTCAATCGATTAAAAAAAAAAAAACCAGTCAATTTATCCAAAAAATCAGTCAACCCAACTTATATATCAATCATGTGTTTGTGTGTCTAAATGATTTAATTAAACAATTAGAAAGGGAAAATATTTGACAATTGATTTATTAATTTCAAAATAATTAATTAAATAATTTATCACTAAGTATAGTCTAATTATTATTCATATTAAAAGGGAAAAAATATGATACATATTTAAAAAACAATTATAATAGATATACATTTTTCCTTATATATTTTCCATTCTTTCTTGATCTCTTTCCTTTTTCCTTTACAATTTTTAAATCATATTTGTTGTATCATTGGTTTATATTTTTTTTACAAGCCCCTTCTTTCCTTTCTTAAAAATTTAAACGAACAGATAAAAAAAATAAAACAAAAATAGAAAAACACTTAAAGAAGAAACCGTTTGACCGGCTGGACCTGTCAGTTCGATTTGAGTTTGACAACATTGGCTCTCACCAGGCATCAAAGGCAGTACAAGAATAAAGATGTCCATCTCCTGCGATTCAAAAGGGGAAAGATGCCCAAACTTTGTGGAGGGGGAAGAGTACTAGGAAGCAGAATAATATAAATCAAGACATAATTGGCCTTATTTGTTTTCAAATTATGAACTCCAAAATATATTTTTAATTTTATCTCTTATTTTTATATAATTCTTACAATAAAAATACTAAAAAACACGTGTAGACCCTTGCTAACACCAATCTTGGAGACAATTTTGTATTAACTGTGTACGAACTAACACTTCTTTGAGATTCTCATGTTTTGAGAACGAATTTGACCTCATGACATTTTTAATATTAGAACATGCTCAATGCGTTAGTGTCGAAATGGAGACCTTTTGAGATCGATTTGGAGGATGAGTCTGATGCAAGAATAATCCCATATATAACGACTTGGAGAAGGTATTCGGTGCATGCATTTATGCTTGAGAGATTACTGCACGCACACAAAGACGTACGTGAATTTTGATTGGGAGAAAATGTGAATCCTATCAACACTAAACTTAAAGATGATCTAATATTAACTACGTACAAGTTAACCACCTTATTAAAATACCGTATTTTAAGAACAGCATTTGATCAACATTCAAAAACGAACAAATTTAGCATCAAAATGTCATGATTCATCTCAGAGATACAATTTTTATTTCTT
This sequence comes from Avicennia marina, assembly GCA_019155195.1. Classification (NCBI taxonomy): domain Eukaryota; kingdom Viridiplantae; phylum Streptophyta; class Magnoliopsida; order Lamiales; family Acanthaceae; genus Avicennia; species Avicennia marina. The sequence continues at coordinate 10,202,549 of CM032767.1, forward strand.
ACATAGCCGAAATGCAATGTACAGTGTTGGGGTGGGCAGTTTGGTTGCTCTTGGTCTCACCACTAGTGTTCCCGCACGAGGAGAAAGCCCGCCTATCCTCACTTCTTTCATTCTCCCTTTATATATTTTTTTTCCTTCTGATTTTTAGTTTTTTATTTTTGCATTGTTTTTTTTTTCTTTCACTTTTTCAAAGCATAATTTATTTGAACCTAAACAAATTAAATATATTTATATTTGTGTCATGTTATGTTTTCAAATATATTTTATAATTATCAAGAGAGTGTGTGTGTGTAATAACATATGACATGTTAAAATTACATCTAAAAATTATATCATTGCAATAATTGGATATTTTCACCAATATTACAAGAATTATCACAAATATATATTTTACTAATGCGTTTTTTTATAGCTTATTATTTTTGATTATTTTGTATAATATTTATAAATTATATGTATTTATTTTATCATTATGCAATTTTTTCCATTGTATATATGGGAGCTATTTCATAGTTTATACAAATAATTTGGAGTATATGCATACATACATAAATATATATAATTTATAATAATATTTGGGAAATTAAAATTGAAAGAATTACACTCAATAATTATCATTATAATTATATTTGTTCGGAAAAAAACTATGCATGAAAAAGTGAAAAAAAAAAAAGAAACAAAAAGAAAAATAAATGAAAAAAAAAAGGATGGGAAGAGAAAAACAAAATTAAAATGGAAAAAAAATAAAGTTAGTGAAAGAAAAAAGTGGAGAGATGTCAACATCTCTTGTTGTGGATACATTGGACATCTCTTGATGTGGGTGGATTGGTCTCAAGACCAGCATCCGCTAAACCGAGTTAGGCAATTAAAACATAAGTGCAATGTCTTGTCGTATAGAAGGGCATTTAGGTGTATTTACAGGCAATTTAAAATAATAACTTTTTAACTTATTTGGAACATCATGGCTATGCTCGTTTTCTCTATTTCAATTTGCCAACATTTCATCAAATTTTACACAATTGAATGTATTATTTAATAAAATTTTTATTTAAATTCAAATTCAAAATTTATCTCTCTTATATGTATAACTAATTATTTATTTTTCAATTATTTAACTTATTCACAATCAAATTAATGCTTATATATATACACATACACTCACATTTATATACGTTCATCACCTAAAATCTATTAATTATCTCCATATATTATCACACGATTCAATTATTATTATGCATTTTATACAAATATCTAAAATAAAATTAAAAATTTCATCCATCAAAAGCTTATAATCAAAATGTACTACCCATCCCAACACAATTTTCACAAAATATTATATCTAACAAAATCCTTCTCTCGACAATAGTCCACATAAATTACGCCATTTTATAGTTAAATGATAAATATCTTTAATTACATGGTATTGATGCTTTTTAGTTCATTTTAATTATCATTAAACCAAAACATTATAATACCCATACTTATAAATTTTAAGAATCCACTATATACTAAAAGTTTGACCCCTAAATAGTTACACATAGTAAATTTACACATATACCCCTCCTCAACCTAATAATGTCAAAGTTTGCATTTTTGTTCATTATTTTTTCTTTTTCTTTTTACTTCTTTTTATAATTATAAATAAATATCTAAACAAACAAATATATATACTACAACTAAATATAAATTGAATAATTAATTTTAATTTCATACTATGTAAATTTAATATATCTATACTATATATTAAGAGTTTGACTCTTATAAGGTTGTTGTAAATAGATTTATTATTTTAATTTTATTCTCTAAATATAATATTTTTTGCATATTTATAAAATAAATATTTAAATAAACTAATACCTACAACAAATAATAATTACATATTGATTTAATATTATATAGATTTTTAGCCTACACTTGGTTTGTACCAAAATTACTAGTATGCTATAAGTTGTTGGATATTATTTTATGCAAACAACTTGAAAGTTTATTTTTTAAATAAAATATGAGAAATTATTACTGATAAACTTAAAATACACAAGTTTATTATAAATTTTTAAAAATAAGTTTTAGCCAAATACTCTCTAACTAATGGTTTCATTCTCCCAAATCGGGATGTTACAATAAATGTCAATAGAATACACCCTTGATCTTAGTCAAAAGGCCAAGAAAGCTAATGTCAATAGAATACGTGGAAGTTTCGCTAGACACACGGGCACTCCAGCCCAAGGTTTGATGGGTTTTGTAGATGAAGATATATGAGCATTTAAAATTGATATATTTATTACAATTTTATTATTTAAGTAATTTTTTATTTTTTTAATATAAAAGTATAATATTTATTACAAGACACTCAACTCAATTATGTTTATACCTCGTTGAGTGAAGCATCTACACGACCCATCTGATGAAGCAGCTCTGGTATGCCCAGTGAAAACTTTGGAAAATGAGATATTTATTTATGTAAATAAGAATAGTAGGGGTCCAGCCTAAGTTGCTGGTAGATTATTTAACTTTGGCTTTTAATTGGAGATAATGTTTGGTAAAAATTATACTGAGATATATTGTATGTTTAGAAAAAATATTTTGTTAAGATGAATACTATAATTTATTTGAATATATATATATATATAATATAAAATAATAATAAGATAATATCATAATTTATAGTGATAAGAATTATAGTGTAAATAAAAAATATGTAAATATATGTATGATATGTTAGATATTAATTTAATCTTTAATAAGTGTAATAATTAATTAATTATATACATAAGAGATGAAAAATTTGAATCTGAATTGATATTTTGTTAAATTATATGTTTGGTAGTGTTAAAATATAAGATGATTTTGAATTAAAAATTAAATTCCAAACAAAATCTCAGTAAGAACTCCACGGTACAGGTGTGTGTGTGTGTGTGTGTGTGTGTGTGAGAGAGAACTCACGACAACATCTAATCATTGCACAATTTATATCCTCATCTAGAAGTAGAACTTGAGATGCTTCTCAGTTGCTTGGTTGGTAGATGTCAAGCATATGCAACAACAGAAACCAATTAATTTCTTCCGAAGCTCTCGATCCTGTTTCCCGCGTCCATCTACAGCCAATAATAGGATGATAAATGGGGCCTCTCAACGGAACTGATTCGACAGTTTTTAGGTTTCACACTTTCCTGGACGACCGTTGTGGAAGACAGAAGTACCAACACTTTCCAGTTGATCTAGGGTTCTTAACTGAAACACAGTAATCGATTTAGAGGAATTCCAACTAAAATCCTGTAATGCTTGAGTCAGACGGATATCAAGAAACAAAGAAAGAAACCAAGGCTTGAACATGCTCTTCATTACACAATGTCCCGCACAGCAACATCAGAAAGCACATCTAAACTTCTCTAGGACAGTGTTGTGTCCCGCAGCCCAAGGCCCTCCCTCATTAAGGGTTAATTTAGAAAGAATTAGAATGAGTGAGATGCAGCGAGGACGTTGGAAGATGAAATGCATACTGGAAACAAACAAGAAAACACTCACGCCTTCTAAGCTTCAACAATGTGTATGACAAGATTATCTCACTTAGTACGAGGTTCGTTTAAAGTAAAAAGCCGATATGTGTGTATTGCCAACACGTAACAAAAATCAAAAAGCCAAAAAGAGATCACCTGCAAGCTGCAGATGACCTCGGACATTAAGCGTCCTTGGACTATGTTACATGGAAAGAGGAAGGAAGTATCAGTAAAGTTCATACTCTTTTGGAATTGCTTCCCGACTCTGGCGTAGGAAACACAATTTCCTCATCAGAGTCACGGATTTCACACGCATGAACCAATTTAGGCTGGGCCACTTTCCTCCTTAGCTTGTTCGTGTTTGTCAAGTTGGCTAAAGTTGCCCTTCTGCTTGAAGAGCTGGGTGTGATGATGCCTGCAGTAGAGCTTATGCTCGTGGGCGATATAATTTGAGGGACTTATTACACATCCCCCGTGGCTGCACTTGAAGCAAGCCCTATGGTACGAACTGCCATCAACGCCCACCTATTAAATTACAAGTTATCGACACAGTTAGACTCGAACACTGTGGCACCAAGTTTGAATCAAATTGTGACAACAGTTTGATTTTTCTTCACCGTCCATGCATACCTTCTCAAGAGGGTAAACTTTTTTGTCGCAAGCAATACATTTATCTTGAGTTCCTGCAAACAAACTAGAAACTGTGCTATTCGTTGTGCCCTGCTCAGCAGATCTGTTGGCCCTAGCAGTTTTTGGAGCTCCTGTGAATAGCAAAGAGAAACAGGTGAGCTAAGAAGTGGAAATTCAGTTAGAAAGTGAGGATCAGCTCTACTCTGCTATAACCTTCAAAACTCTTATCAAGGCTGCCTGTCATCTTGAAGAGTTGATCAAAATGAGGTTTGCAGTACAGAACACTTTCATAGGAAGAGTAATTACTCAGCTGCAGCAAAGACAGCAGCATTACAGATCAAAACTTCGAGTATCAGACATATAACATATTGACTCTCCAGCTTAAGATAACACAGGTAGATCTGAAAAATGAAAATCTGGATGATTCTACATGACAGAAGAGGTAAGTAGTCATTGAAAGAATCAAAAACGTTGAGTGCCGGCAGGAAATGTGCATTAGAGTTTCGGAATTTTGACGTGCGCCATATATTCTCATTATTGGTGACAACATTCTACAGCGTTCTGCCTTGCAAATTAAATAGTGACTTCCTGGAGAGATGTTGATCAAAACTAAAGCTTATTTTGTTGTACGAAACTGTATGATCCCATCTTCTGAGTGAGATGCATAACAAATTTGTCACGTAAATTAGACGCCCATTTCCAACTGCCGACTAAATATTTGGACTACGAGTGCTTCCTAAAGGCATATCATCACCTATCCATAAGCTAATTTTTCTTACAGTTGACACCCTTCACATTCGCTCGGCTATGTTCTTTTAACTTGCAAGTAGCATACTGGATCAACTGACACGGTATCTAAGCTTATGGTATGCACTAAAACGACTACAAATTAAAGTTGCTTAACCTGACAAATATTGATGCAGATCCTATGCCAGATGGGGAGAAAAGGCAGAAGTTCAAGGACTACAAATTGATCGGCAGATCAGGAAATCTGGAATTTGTAGATCAATCTACGTAACATAGAAATGGTGGGGAAGACATTCGAAAGCAACTTGACATATAGTACGAATATCGCACTAGATATCACAGTTCAAACCACACCACTGTGGCAAATCGATATAATAACCAATCAACTTTGCCTTCAGATTCGAAAATTTCCAACAAAAACAAAACTTGAACACGATCAAACTAGCAGAACTTAAGAACCAACAAGCTAGCCAAACTACCAGCCGATCAGACACTTCTCTCCATGAGACCCCATCCTGCTTTCAAGATTCTCATCCTTCACAGTATAGTCTTCTAAACTACAACTCCAGCCATTGAGAAACAAGCAAGCCCATTCAACATCACTACACCCGATTAACGCATCCCAAACCATATTCACAAATCAAACCGATCACACAGATTAACAGTCTGTCACGTAAAACCCTCATCAGAACAAGATGCACTCAATCCAAGAACCATCTTGATTCTTGCAAATAGCAATTTTACCAAACGACAACAAGATGAATACTACAGAAATACCACAAGGGCCGCCGCAAAAAAGCTCACCTTGAGGGTTCTTTTGCAGTGGTGGCATCTAAAACAAGCCTTGTGATACACCTTGTTGTCAGCAGTGAGTTGATCCACTAAGTACACGGTCTTTTCGCAGGCCTTACACTTCTGTGTTGTGCCTGCAAAAGTTGCCATCTTTCTTGATTCCCGAGTCTCTTTCTTTAAAAAATCCTTCTTAGATCTTGATTCTTGCTACCCAAAGGACAAGGGCAGTTCAAAGAAATCAATGCTTTAAACTCTGACCCCCACCCCTTTTCTTTTTGTTTTCGAGTAATTTACAGGTCAGCCAGTCAGAAAAGTAGTGAATGGCTTTGACAACGCATGCGAAGAAGTTTGCGTGCAGCTGTCCGCACAGGCCCATGTTTGGGGCAGTGTAATTTGAACTGTACTTGTCTATAAATTAAATTGTATATTTATGTATATACTACCCAAATAATCAATACGATGCTCAAGCTAATAACAATTACAATATACATATAAATATAAACACATAACTACACATATGATTTGTAATTTTTATTCAAAATTATATTTTTTCATACATGTAATAAATACAAATAATGATCTAGAGATAACTCTCTTTCTAGCAGATTTGTTTTATTTTAAATGCTAGAAAGTATTTAAATAACTCTCTTATTTATTTTTTGTATTAACAAATAGAGACAATTTTGTAAATTTACTTTTAAGTTTTTTCTAAAAATTTCCTCCATTCCATGTAGTATTGATATTCTTTTTGTGTATGTAATCAATTCAAATAATTATTTAAAGTTAAAATGAAATAAAACTGCCATAAACACAATTTGCGATACTTTTTTCATGAAAGTTTTTTTTTTTCATAACAGTTTTTATTTGTTTTAAATGCTAGAAAGTGATATTTTTACTTTAACTCTCTTGTGTATTTTTTATATAACAAATAAGGTCAATTTGGTAATTTTACTGTAAAGTTTCTTTAAGAGTCTCCTCTATTTTGTACGGTGAAAATATAAATATTTTTTTTATACATATAATAAATACAAATAATTATTTAAAAATGAAATGAAATGAAACTGTTATAAACACCATTCGTGATACTTTCTTTACAACAGTTTTCACTTGTTTTAAATGTTAGAGAGGTATTTTCACTTAAATAACCTTTTTGTCTATTTTTAATATTAATAGAAAAGATCAATTTTGTAATTCTATTTTTAGGTTTCTGTATGGGTTTCCTCTGTTCTATATGGTATAGATATATTACAAATTCTTTCAATAATTAATTGAACTAACAGTAGTATTTTGAGTATCTAGATCACAGAGGCTATGTTTGGAAGCTACCTTTTAACTATCAAAACATTTTTTCAAATTTCATGCTGTCAAGTACACTATTTAACAAAATTTTATTAAAATTTGAATTCAAATTCTCTCTCTCTCTCTCTCTCTCTCTCTCACACACACACACACACACACTCCTATACAATTAATTAATTATTTTTCATTTATTACACCTATTTACAATCATATTAATACTTACATATATATCACACATGTACTTATATTGATTTTTATTTATATTTTAAAAACTAATCATTATTTTCATATATAATCACATTATCTAATTATTATTATATATTTTATATATATATTTAAATAAATTATACTATATATCTTATTAAGCTTTCATTTTAAACATACTATTCATCCTAATACTATTCCTTCCAAACGTCATCCAAATGAAAACCCTCTCCCAAACATTTGAAGTTTTCAATATGTCTATTTTGAGATTTGGAAGGATTTTTATTCCTTCCAAATTTTCATAATTTAATTTCACATTTCTATTACTTAAAATTTATATTTGAGTATCAAATTTAGATTATTTCTTTATATATATATAATATTTACAATTTAATTATTATATTTATTAATAATTAAATTAATACATATACGAGGATATACAAATACACTGGCATTTATATTTATTTACATCTTAAAAATTAATAATTGTCCTTATTTACAATCACATAATTAATTATTATTTTATATGTGCATTTACACACACACACACACACACACATATATTCACTACACAAATTTAAACAAATTAAAATTTTCGTTCCATTAAAAATTTGCAACTCCATTATTTTTCCCGCAATAAACTCTCTTGCCAAAAATTAAACATAGCAGTGAGTCTTCGGAAGGGGGAAAAAAAAGGAATGATCTTAATACTTTTATGGCAATATTTGGATCCCTTTTTTCCTGTGATTTAAAACTCTCAGGACAGGATCCACAGCCTCCTTAGAGAAACTTTCACCTAAGCTGGTGCCCCCACCCCACGTTGTCCGCACGACTGATAGCTTCACAAAAAAATTATGCTTATGTTTGTTTTTCAAGTTTTTTTATTTTCATCTCATTAAAATATACATATTGTATGCATATATATATATATATATATATAGTTTTGTCAAAATAATATTTACAATTCTACATTTTCAAATCTAAAATTAACATTTTTCGTTCCCATAAAAAATAAATGGCAGCCAATATAATATTATTTGTCAATAATTATAATCATGACCAAGAATCAACTTGGAACAAAACAGATCTTTAATCCTATCTAAATTTTCAGCAAGAATTCGATTCAAAGAATAAGTAGGATTGAAATCTATAAAAACAAAAAGAGTAGGGTTTTGCACATTGGAAGGGCAGTAGGGTTTTGTTTTTTTAGAATAACCTAAAAAAATATTTATTTGTGAAAATAATCCAATTTTGGTGGATTTTGTCAAAATAATCCAATTCCGTGATATGAAATCACGCAATTGGTTAAATATATATAAAAAACCCAATTCCGAGCTTTTGAATCACGGAATTGCTTCGATTTGAGTAATTACCGTGATTCAAAATCATAGAAAACAAAAAATTATATATAAAAAATCAATTTTGCGATTTGAGTTCACATAATCACATTTTCATGATCTTGAATCGTGGAAATGGAAGCTTTGTCATCAACTCATCTCGGATCGTCTTTTGACTGCATCGTTTTTTGCCGCTTCCTACTTAATTCCTTCTTTCTTCTTCAAAATCGTTCATCTTCTCTGACCGATGATTTCCTCCTCCATCTTCTCCAAATTTCTTCCTTTAGATTTCTCTTCATCTCTCCAGCTAAATCTTTCAAAATTCCTCCATCTCTCCGTGAATTTATACTTTAATTTTCATAGTTAAAATACATAATTTTATTTATATTTTTAAATTATATGTTTAATATTATGTTTAGTATATAAATGTTTAAATATTATTTGATAAATTTGCAGTTGTCAAACACATCAACAGTATTCGATCGCAATTCTGCAATTTGCAGTAACAATTGATCGGTTTGTTTCTTTCATTTACTTAATCTCTTTCTTCTTTTTATTTTTGTAAATTTATAATTTAATTTTTATAGTTAAAATGCATAATTTTATTTATATTTTTAAATTGTACGTTTAAGATTGTGTTTAGCATATAAATGTTTAGATATTATTTGATAAATTTTTTTATACACTAATTTTAAATTAAATTAAAAATTTGTTCAATTATTTAATAATTTAAAATTATATTTAGTTAAAATAAATTGTTGCTTAATTGATCAAATTTACTATTTAAAGTTGTATTTAATGTGATATCAATTTAAAATTTAAGATTAGTCTAAGGAAAATGTTTGGTTTGAAATTAAATTTAGTTTTTTAAATTTTATTTGAAGTCACATTTGGTTTACAACTTTAAAAATTTAAAGTTTATATTCTAAAGTATGGATTAAATTGTTGTTAAATAATATAATTTTGATTTTTTTTATTATATGCTTATATTTTAATATTTTTGGAAATGTTATTATATTCGTATATATTGAATATGTGAGTATGTCATTTTAGTGAAGAAATGTATTTGAATTAATTTAACAATGTAATAGTTTAACAATATAATTAACAATTTGTTTTATATTTTATAGATTTATATGTGTATACTTTACAAAAATTATAAATAATTTGTAATTTTTTAAATAATTTTAATGTATATTTAATTAAATATATAGCAAATAATTAGAGTTTATTTAAAATATCTTACATATTATATATTATATGTTAGAGTGTAATACATTTATATAGTTTGAACGTAGACAAACAGCAATTGGTTGGCTTTGAGATTTAAGACTGTGTTTGGTTTTTAGATTCAGACAGAATTTGGTTGGTGAAATTTGAAATTCCTAAAGTATGTACACATCTTTTGTTATATAATATATAAATATATTTGGTGATTATGTGTGTATGCTTTTTGATATATATAGAAATATTATGATATTTATATATGTTGAATATGTAAATATGCTGTTTTAGTGACAAAATATTCTTGAATTAATTTAATAATTTAGTTAGTTGTCGCAATTGATTTTTTTAGATTTTTTGTTATTTGATATGTATGCTTTAATTAATTAGAATTTTAGTAAACTACTTTACTATTTGATATGTATAATGTTTGATATAGAGTTTATTCTAAAGATATAATGAATACATTATTTTTAAAGATATAGATAAGTTTTATATATCGTTTTATAACAATTAAATTATCCACTTAATAGTTTGACTTAATCAGAAGTATAATTAATAATTTAGTAGACTGCTTTATTCCTTGATATGTATGTATAAATTAATTAAAAATTTATTTTCTATTATATAATTTCCATATGTATGTGTGTATTTTTCATAAAAATTATATATGTCCTGTATTTTATTTTAAAAATTTAAAAATACTTTTTAATCTAATATATAAAAAGTATTTAGGAGTTATTTTAAATAAGTATTTACATATTACATATTAGTTTATAACAATCAAATCAGTTTGAAATTAGAGTTACCTTCAAAAAAATGTTATTAATAAATTTAGTTGACTAAACACGATATGTATAATGAATACATGAAATTTATTTTAAAGATATAGATAAGTTTTATATATTGTCTTATAACAATTAAATCATCAACTTAATAGTTTGACATAATCAGAAGTATACGGAAATAATTTAGTAGTTTAAATATATAATTGGATAATCCGTGGAATTGATAATATGTTTCTTTGTAATTTGTTTTTATAAAGATATTTTGATTGGTAGATATTATGTGCAAATCGTGTTGTATTGGGATGGTACTATTTTGTGATGTGTAAATTTTGTTAGATACGACCGCGAGTTATGTGCATTAGATACCATCTCTCGTGACACAACTTAATGCAACTTTTCACAAGATTGTACCAATTGAGTGATGTTGATAGTAACAGATTTGAATTGAAGTTTACATGCCACTCATGCTAAGTCATAGATATGGACATGATAGAGCCACTATAATTAATTTGAACATCAATGACAATCTACATTTCTTCCTAAACCCTATTAATGGAGTTATATTTGGAGTTTCATGAGACCCTACATCCTCAAGTAGATCATGATTTTCATTCGTACCCTACAAATGAACAATTGAGTGAGTTGCCACAAGTCATAGAAGGTTTGGCACAGATGGAGGTTCATGAAAGTCCCCGAGAGCATAATTTTGATGAGAGACCTTCACATGTGGCTCTACAATTATATGATACATTGAATAAGGAAGATGACCTAGAAATAGAACTACATGATGTTGTGTTATGAGCATATGAGGATAGTTAAACAAGATTGGGATGCCATAGATACACTGTTAGATGATAACACAGAAGAGAATGATGACGAGGGACTTGCACATGTGAGTACAATGGAACCGACAGAGGAACGAATTAGCTAATGGTACGTTGGCACATCAACTCAACATTATATGCTGTCAGATTTAAGTTCAAGGTAACGTATGTACCCATCCACTGAATTTTTGCAAACCATTCTTGGTGACTGTGACCAAGATTCTCAAGATATTTCTCCTACTTCATGGGACATATTTTATAAGGAGGATAGTGGAGAATTGCTTGCGAGTATAAACTTCAATGATAAAAATCATATAATTTCGGTCGTTAAAGAATACTCATTTAATGTTGCACAGCGTGAATACAAAGTGGTAAAGAATACATCAATTTTGTGGAAGGTGAAATGCAAGCAAGATGAAGAAGGCTGTAAGTGGGGTTTAAAGGCTATTCTGAAGCCAAAGTTGGGTTTCGGAAAAATTACAAAATATGAAGGTCTGCACACTTACTTTTTGAGCACGATGCCAATAGACTATAGAAACCAAAACAAGAACACCATAGCTCGATTGCTTCTGAGTATGGTTAACCAAAACCCATCATTTGAGATCAAATTTATCATTCAGACAATAAAGGACAAGTATAAATTTAAAGTTAGCGATACTAAGGCATGGCATGGTTTAAGACGAGCTGTTAAAATAGTGTATGCCATGTGAAAGAGTTTAGTTCAGAAGTTATCTACATATATAGCCGTCCTGCAAAAGTACAACTCTGAAACTATTGTGGAGTAGCGCCACATTAAGAGTAATGCTTGGAGTCAACACATATTAGGGTATGTTTTTTGAGCATTCAAACCATATTTTAATGGGTACCAACACTGTCGCAACGTAATTAGTGTGGATGAGACACACCTATATTTGAGGTACAAGCATAAAATATTGATTACTATGGCACTGGATGTGAACCACAAAATATTGTCATTATCTTTTGCTATTGTGGACGAGGAGAGTACAAAGTCATGGCACTGGTTTTTAGATTTGATCAGTCGTTATGTTGTGCACGATATGAAGCATACCTATCTTATTTCTGATTGTCATATGGGCTTACTCACAGTTGTGGAAAGGGTTCTTGCTTTTCAAGAACCATGTGGGACACATGTCTATTATTTGAGGCATCTTTACTCGAACTTCAGTAAAGCATTTAGGAACCAAGCTCTAAAAGATCTATGTAGGAAGGTGGAGTCTAAGCATGAGCTACTAAAGTTCAATAGGTGCACAAAAGAGATATATTTAATCAATCATAATGCATGGAATTGGCTTATGGCAATTAACCAAGTGAAGTGGACGCTAGTATACAATGGAGGATGGCGTAGAGAGATCCTGACAACAAATATTTCAGAGTCTCTTAATGAAGTTTTGAAAAGTGCAAGGCGGCTTCCAATAACATCAATTGTTCAGCTTATATTTGATTGTGTTGTTAGGTTCTTTTTAGATAGACTCACACAGGTGACAAACATGAAGGCAGAGGGTTGTGATTGGCCAACGTGGTGTGCAAATAATATTGAGATGCAGAGAGGGAGTCTATTAGGCACACATCTCAATTGATTGACAAGCGTTTGCTTTCTGCTGACATTCAAACCGTGTATCGTGGTGGGTGTCGCAGGACTAATTATATTGTTTGTCACACGCGGCACAAGTGTAGTTGTGGCAAATGGACTTTAAGTGGGATTTCATGCTCTCATGCTATTCATATGTGCTGTCAATATCGCGTGAACTCGAAGGAGCTTGTCAGTACCCATTACTTAATTAATGCATGGATGGGGGCTTACTATGGTGAATTTCAAGCAGTGTGGCCCGAAAACTATTGGGACCCTGCAACATTTCAATGAGTGCATAATGTAGGACGTCAGCGAGTTCAGCATAGAGGGCGGGACTGAATGACTCGCATTACAAATGAGATGGATCGTGAGCAAGTATGTGCGAGGCAGGCTTTTAGACGTGCAGAGGTAGAACGTTCACATGGGAGAGTCTAGATAGTCTGTAGTGATGCCACGTATTTTAATATGTTGTTCACTAAAATAAAGACATTTAGTTGAAAATGTATGGGTCTATAATTTTGTTTTGTAACGTAAATGATCAAATACCTATTTAAGTTTTATTTAATATAATGTCTCATATTGGCAATAGTACTAAGCAAATTGTTAGTTCTCAAATTCTCTACCATAATCACTACAGATCTTAATGATTTTCCCAACTGCTTCTCATTTTTTTGTTACAATCTGATTGCATATCTTTTCAAAGGTTTGAAAAGTGTCTGATTTTTCCTTCAAAGAGTCAACTTAAGTGAATTTAGAATAATTATTAGCACACACAAAATATACATTTTTCCACAAATACTAACAATACTCATAGGATCCATTAAGTTTGTATGTAGCAATTCTAACACCTTTGAAGTACTTAGTTGTTGCAACTTTTTGTGTTATTGTCCCCGTTGTTTTTCAAGTGGACAAGGTCCACAAATTTGAGATGAAATTTTGGACAATAAGGGTAATCCATGGACAACTCCAATTTTGGATAATTTTACCAAATCATGATAATTCATATGACTAAGTCTCTGATACTAGCTCATGCCATCTTCTTTGGTAGACTTTAGGCAAGATGATATATGTTAGAGGTATAACAGTTGTGATCTGACCTATTGCCAATACATATGCACTTATTTTGATCATTGTACACATAATATTGGTCTTTTGTAAACTTCACGAAAAAGTTTTGATCACACAATTAACTAATACTCAACCAATTTGCTTTCAACCCATCTACATGAAGAACTCCTTGAAGCTTTGGCATTTTGTCAACTTGAAGAGTCCCTATTCCTATTATTTGACACCTTTGATCATCACCAAAAGTCACATGTCCTCCAGCAAAAGTTTTGCAATGAAAATGGTTGTCTTGGTCACCTATCATGTGCTTGGAGCACCCAATATCAAAGTACCAGGTCTCCTTCGTAAAAACATATAAGAAATAAAGAATTTAAAATCAACATTCTTAACCTAAACTAGTCATATAGAATTTTTGTTACATTTGATGTTACCAACATTGAATCCTACATGGCCACCATGAAGCATATATTTCAGCAACGTAAAACATTTTCTAACTAGATGTCCTAATTGTTTATAGTAGCTAAAGAAGGTTTTTAGCTTATGCTTCTTCCTCTATTCAAAATTTATGAGGTGGTCACTGGATTTGGGGTTTTTGGTGTAATCTCCTCCACGAACTTTATCTTTTTTGATTCTTTGGTATTGCTTTTGGACTTCTCCACAAATCCTAGTCTAGTTCTATTCTTTGTCACCTTTCCCATGGAAAATGCATTATCTAATTTTGCTTAATAGAGTTCAACTTGTTAAGAGTGGCAACGTCATTTGTTCTTTTCTTGGTTTATGACAGAATCTCAGCTCTTTTATTTTTAATATTGAGCTTAGGATTTTTGTCCATTAAATTTGAATTTTGATTTTTTAAAATTCTTACCTATTCCTTTTGGGCATTAATCTTACATTGGCAAGATAACTTGTCACATGACAAATCATATGTTGTTAACATCTCCTCTTCATAGTCGCTGCTACTATGTTCAAATTGATCACCATGTGTTGCGACTAATGTTGCATGATTCAACACTCCTTTACCTTTCTTGCTTATCAAATTGAAGACTACATGGTTGCACATTTGGTTATCATCATCATTTATCTAATCTTTTTTCACTTTAAGTCATATTAATAGATTTTTCTTACTTGTTGAGATTGGTAGGACACATGGCTTAGATAGAACCATAGCTTCTACATTCATAGCATTGTGCTCTTTTGTTTTGGGGTTCAAGCATATCTTTCATTTTGAAATTCTTACCCTAATCTTTAGAGTTCCTTTTCAAAGGATTTCCACTTTATTTGGTCCATCAAACTTTTTCTTATGCAGGAACTTTTTCACATTCTTTGTAATATAAATAATGTCGAGATCAATATTACATCAATCACTGTTGCTATCGTTGGAGTTCTAACATTGGAAAGCAATCTCCATTTCCTTTTCTTTTTGCTGTGATTCAAATTCATCTCTTAAGTTCTCAGTGATCTTCTGAATTCATTAGGCCGAAGATTGTTCACATCTCTTACTTTTTCTATAGCAATAACTTTGGGGACAAACCTTTTAGGCAATTATTATAAGGTATTTTTTACAAGTTTGAATTCAAAATATTTTTCACCTATTAAAAAGCTTGATTTGCATTGTGATACAGTGTACCATTAAATATCACTATAGTATCATCTTCTCCCATCCTTAAATTTCAAACTTGGAAGCTAATATTTGAAATTTGGAATTTTTTACAACATTTGTTCCTTCATGAATATTTTGAAGGATATCTTATGCCTTTTGTGTAGTTTCGCATATGGATATCAACTTGAAAATTACATTGATGACTTTTGAATTTCCTAGCATAACTCATCCTTTTTCCAAAGTCCATGATTTAATATCCTTGAAAGTTCCACACAATTGGCGTGCTTTTTAGTTGGTAGACGCCACCCATTCTCAATAAAATACAATGCCATTTCATCTTGTGATTTGATGAATACATGTATACGTGTTTTCCAATAGAAGTAGTTGGTACCATTGAAAAGTAGGCGGGGTTGTTGTGGTTGCTCCTTTTTTAGCACTCATATCATCAAGTCAGTAGAAATCATCAGGATTACACCTGCTTGTCGAACCAAGCACTATTGGTAACTTGACTCTAATGCGACCTGAAAAATGGATGACGATGTTGGCAAAAATCTCAACAGTTGCCAAATCTAAATGCTTAAAAACATTATGATGCGAACACACACACATGCTAACAAATAATCAACTTAATACTAATATGTTAATGCAATTCAAAATATCACTATTACATCTGCAGGAACTTTGTCAGGTAAAATCTTCCACTAACTCAACAAAATAGTGAAGATAAATAATCAACTTTCTCACACAAACCTAATTCCTCAACAAGGTATCCAAACAGTTGGATGCATCAAAACCTCAAACCAATATTTTGTACTTCACCTAAACTATCATTTAGGTTCAACTCTCCTCTCGACTGATCTATATCTCTCAGAAAAGTTGATTCACAAAGATCTATTTTCCAATTAGTACATAGATAAATCAAACTATCAATCAAGACTTTTAACTCTCACACGGGTCTTCTAAGAAATGCATGCTTTAACTTCCTTGGCTTATTAATTGATATTTATAGTTAATAAATCTTAGATGCTATAGCCTAAAAGTCTCTTTTGAATTAACTTGTTCATTCTTCAAAGTAGATTCCTGATCAGCTTCAATTTCAATTGCAAACACCAATTGTAATAGTTTAAAATAGACTCAAACACTTTGATACTTATCGGGTTTCAATAGGTTTTGAGTGGAATTTTTAATTTTAAAATTATACATAATTAGAACATCCACAATGGAATAACAAAACCTAACCCAAATCACTTTCATCACATAACACATATAAACTGAATAAATCCCAAAAACATGTAAAGTTAACCTAAAAGAAAATCTTTGAGTATTGAGGCTTTAGAATAAAGAAGAAAAACTGAGAAAGAGGCTAGAAAACCTTTTTTTTTTTTTCTTGCTTGGGTAGGGCACAAGAACTTCTTGTTATTTTTCAAATTAATTTTGATTATATATATATATATATATAATTTGAAATTCTTTCAAATCTATTTATTTTTAAGACATAACATCCTATACTTTGCAAGATTCTTCTTTCCATGTGTAGCACTTATGGCACACATGGCATGAGCTCCCTAGGCTTCCTACAAGGACATTTAATTAATACAAGCCATGCTTATTTAATAATTAATCCAATTAATAATTATAGCTCTTTTCTATCATGTTCTTTAATTTAATTAATCCCTTTAATTAAATTAAAGGTCAATTATGTTTCTAATTAATAATCTCATTATTAACAAATACAATGAGAAATCTATTTTGTCAAATCTAATTGTAACCAAATTAATATCCTCACAAGACTTCTCAAATCCTATTCTCACCCCCAACCAAATTATCAACTTTTTTTGGTTTGGCAGTAAACAAAACTCGAAGAATATAGTAACCCTTAACCTGTAACTTACATCGTAGCCCAATTAAGAGGAAGTGAATCGATTATATGAACCTTTCCAATCTTGAATACCATGCAGTATTGGTTTTTTTTTTTTTTTTTTGCTTTGTCTCAATCGAGTGAGAATTATAAATTTAATCAAATTCACTCTCTCTCAGTCATACGACCAAATCAAAGATACCTCATGAGACTAATGTCTTATCAAAATCTTTTTTTCTGATAATACACTACTTTGGCCAAGGATTTCTGTTTTATGGAATATTGATTGCATTGGACTAACGCCTTGCTCATTTTCAAGAAGACAAACCCCTGATTAAACACATACATACCTCTATAAATATCTGGACAACAAAACGTTGGACTCATGGTCTTATCTCTTATCAAAATAGATGTTAGTTTTTACTACTCTAGTGACATATTAACCATCATGTGCATAAGACAACTATGTCATCTCAAGTCTAAAGTCCACGTGCACTTAAAACAATCATAAAACAAGACATCAATTGTAGAGAATGAATTCCATATGTCTGCTTTCTTCTTCAAGTCAGTGTTCGAGTACTCATTCTCCAATGACGTGTCTCTACTAATGTATTTTCAATATCTCATACTAAATTTTATAACATTGATCGTATAAATACATGGTATGCAAATCATGATAACTCTTCAATGTCTATTCAGAGAGTTTGTAACCCGAGAACAAGTTTTAATGATTTTGTACTTAGAAGTCTAGTGTCCTTATTTATAATTGTTTATGAATAAGACTAATTAACATAGTCACATGAGCATATATATAACTTTATGCCATACAAGATTTACATGCCTGATAAACTATCAAAAATATTGATATAAGTAAAATTAATATTTTATTAATATGTGAAAGTTTACATACAACCAGTATCCCTCGTAATCTATTAGTGTGATCTAATTTGAGATCTATTTCAAATTTCTTCAAACTTTGTTAGACTCCAAAAGCCTGAAAATCTAGAAGTCTAAGAATGTCTCTTTGCATAAGTTCAATCCGAATTTTACCTTCTAGTTAAATTTGAACATCATTAAAAATATTCAATACTGATTCCTAATCAAAATAGGATATTTTTTATAACTAAGATATTGGCAACAACACTATGGTTAATATCAAGGATAAGTGTAGGTTGTGTTCGACTATAGTGAAGATATTGAGATTAATGCTCAAGGAATGGACAAAATTATTATCAATGAAGAATAAAACCTAACTAAAAAACCAAAGAAAAGAAAAATGTATATTCTATAATATATTTTCATTTATCAATTTCCTAGACAATTGAACTCTGTGTTTTAAATAATAATAAAAGACGAATATATACAAATAATTATTAATCGAGAAGAAAAATTAATTTCTTTTCCGAATTCTATTATAGTTATGCTTATTAACTAATAATAAGAGAGTTTGAAACAACACAAAAGATTTTACTTTGAATTCTTACAAGTGGTTAAAGTAAAGAAAGTCAAAAAGTCATTCTTGAATAGGAAAATAATTCAAAAAATATGTATAATTTAGCCATTATGTTTGTAGCACAAATTGTCATTGTATGAACAGCATATGTAATTAGAAAAGCAAATTGCTTATTCCTTACAGAATTAGGGGAATAAGTTTAGCATATATAATGTTTTGATTAAATTAAAATATTGATATATATTTGACTAAATTGAAATTTGAACATGAATATAGCAACAATGTAGGAAGTTATGAATATGTATACATTTTTTCAATCTATTTTTATCTTACTTCTAGTATAATAAAATGCAAGAGTAAAATTAGAAATATAAACTCAATAATAAAAATCATAAATGATAAAAATCACTATCACATAACCTGAGGAATAAATGTATATATTTAAGAGAATTGTTGAATAAGAATAGACGATGTATTTTTTTCTAATTTATCACTGTACTTAATTGTCGAAAGTAGTACGACTTTTGTTTTTCTGATTTATTACTATACTTAATTGAAATTTCAATGTTGAATAATGCGACCCAGTCAATAAATATTTGAGGACTTGTACTAAGGAAACAAATTAAAAAAAAATTCTTAAGTCAAATCTAACCTTTATTTAAGTAAGAAAACATTTAGATCTTTCAAAATTGAATATGAAAACTTATTTTTGAGAAATTAGTGAATAGTCAATCAAATTTCTTTAGGGCGTTGAAAAAATTAAAATTTGAAAAAGTTTGATATAAATATTCTTTTATTTAGCAAATTGACTAAATATTAAAAATCCATATTCGAAAAAATAATGGGTAGCTAATCAAATTTCCTTATGAAATTAAAAATTTAAAATTGTAAAAATTTAGATATAGATATTATTTTATTTACGAAATCATAAATTTCTTTATGATTAGAAAACAAAGAATGAAAACTACATATATGGAGAAAAAAGGAGACAACTAATAATTATTATAATAATATATAGATGGTTTTTGCATAAATTAAAAATAAAAAATTAAACAATGAATTTAATTATGTAAAGTAAAAGATAATTCAATACGACATAATTGAATGGTAATAATATAGCAACTCTCATTAAGAGAATCAAAACATCATGTATAGGATTTATATTTGTGAACAAATTAAAACTTTCAATATTTGGCAATGTTTGGAAAAGGGATTTTTGTTTGAGATGATGTTTGATAACAATTAAATTAGAATGAGTAGTATATTCAAAAGGAAAGTTTAATATGATGAAAAGTATAATATATTTAAATACATGTATAAAAATATATAATAATGAATAGATGATGTGATAGTATATAATAATAATGATTAAGTTTTATAGTATAAATAAAAATAGATATATATATATATATATGTGATATATATATATAAAAGATAAATTTTAAATTTAAATTTAAATAAAAATTTTATTGAACGACATGTTTAATCAAATGAAGTTTGAAATGACATTTTAGGATTGAAGATTGGGCTCCAAACACAGGCCACCCTCAAATTTAACAAATGAGGGCTATCAGCAGTCAGTACCTCGTGAATGCATCCAGTAGAAGTTTCATTTTTCATCAGTCACTGGCTAAACCTTTACTTTTTGTTTTAATTTTCAATCCAAACTCGTTCTATTTTTCTTGGTTGCATAAAATGGTGGATTGCACAATCTTGAAATTGAAGAATTTGTCCCTGCTGGAGTATTTATACCATGTTTGGACAAATTCCATTGTCTTATTGCTCGCCAAAACATCTACTGATTAAAGTAATATTAGCATCCTATGAAAACAAAAACAAAAACAAAAACAAAATAAAATAGAGTAGAATATAATTGCTGACTTCAACATAGGAGCAGATGGGTTCTGCTTATGTGTACAAACAGGTTTAGGTCGTATGTCTATTCTTTCATTCTGTCTTACATGTCCTCATTTATTCGACGTTTAACACGTATTTATGCAGTGATTACCTTAAAAAAACATATTACACTTTGACAACTAAACCATACACAATACATTAATTCTTAACCATAGTCGAGTTTGGATTAGGTGTAAATAAATTTTTTATTAATATAAGATTTTACAAGACAGATGGGATAGACGCATGCACAACTCAATCAAACTGCTTCCAAACTTTTGAATTGTTTTCTTCTTGTTTTTATATGAAAAGAGACGCGCCCGAAACAAACGCCATATGGATTTCAAGACCCTTTAGAAACAATTACGAAGTAAATTGTCAATCATTATGTTATACTTAAAACATAATAGTCATTTCAATCATTAATATTTAATTTCATTTATTAAATCTGCATCTTCCAGCACATGTAACCTATCATCAAAGAGTGTTTGACTGTTGAGGATTTATAATTTCTGGAGTTTAAAATATATTTTTGAAGTTAATAAATTTATAATTTTCATATTAAAGTAAGACGTCAAACACAATTGTATAAAGTAATATCTAATAACTTCATAATATCCAAGGGACATACTTTTCTAGAATAACAATAGCAAACGGAAAAAAATAGATGATACCATTTATAGCAGACAATTAAAGATATTTATGCAATTTTTACAATATAGAATGAGATACCTTACAATATGTTTCAAAATTAGTTAAGAAAACTATTACTTTAATAGAGAACTTATAGGTTGCAAATATTTTACCTCCTTTAGCCAAAAAGTTTGCTGAGTACTTCAAGGAATATATAAGCTTTTAAATATGCTGTTAAGTATCTTGTAGTACAGAAGATGTCTTGAAGAGTTTATAAGTTCAATTGAGCACAATCTAGTTGCCAAAAAAGAACTTCATGGAATTAGAAATTCAATGTCAGATGAAATCTCCAACTCGGAACCATGCAGCAATCAAGTAAAACTGAAACCCTAGTTTACATGCTAAGCTTCGGAAACATTAGACGTTTCACATACATATATGTGAAGTAAATTGAACAACTTTATTTGAACACCATCTAAAAGGCAGAAAGACAGGTCTAATTTTGCCAAGAAAATCAAAATGCCTGCTTCTCTTACCATTTAACACATCTCCTTCACCGAAGAAGGCATTGCCATGCATTATTACAATGGATTCCACGCTTATGCAGTCTCTTTGGCCTTTTTACGGGCTTCTTCTCGCATGACTGCTCTAACATAGATTTCGTAGCAGCATCCTGAATATAGAGTATCCAGAAAAGTATGGTATAAATTTAACACTCCAATCAATAAGGTAGCACGACAATAGGATTTTTGAAGGGTAAATTTAAAGTCCACTCTTTTTAAACGGTACCAATAATTTATATTAAGGTAATTTAGGTCCTTCATAAAAACCATTAAATAGAAGTTTTCATAGACATTACAATGTGGAGGATTGCAAGTTAAAAACCAAAACGAATAATGATTGAATCAAAATAATCACCAACACTGCTATTTAATACCTACATTTTACAATAGATAGGAATTCAATTAGTCGAAGAGGTTCAGAGCAGTTTTTATTGCTTGGATATTCATCAACTGAGTGACTGATGAAGAAACAATACAAAAAATAAAAACTCAAAATTTTTATTTAGATTTTCTTTTTAATGATATACATGGTAGCTTCTCCTACCAAGGAAACAAGTACTTTCAGCCATTAACCTTATATTTTAGGGCTAAAATTCAAAATTTTTAACCATCAATACATGTTTTATTTCCAGGTTAATGGTTGGTCACCAGATGGCTATTGCAAAACTATGTCACCTGCACCGCTGTAGGAACAAGAGAATAGAGAAACACTCCTAAGATATAACAATTTTAAATCAGCACAAGTCCAAGGGCCAGCCAACAATACCAACTCCTTTCATGCTTTACCGAAATTCTCATTCTTAAAATATTTATAATGCAATACACCTGTGAAACTCCAAAGGAACTTCTAGGAATTTTATTACCAGGGTTCTAATTCCTAATAGAACATTTTACTGAGCTAAATAATTAAATTTCATGATTAAACTTTCCACAAGAACCCTAGCCAAATTTGGCCTGAGCAAAAGACAAAAACTCGCTATAGTCTATATCTATGTCTTTTATAACCAGTTAATTTATTTTATAGATCTTTAATGATAAAACTCTTGCACCACTCAAGTCATAACAAAATACAAAACAACATCTAGAGACAGCAAGCTAATTGAATACATTTAAGAGAAACTCATGCAACAAAAACTACAAAGGCTGAGAACCTGGTACACACAAATTGTTAGTGAAGAGATAAGCATACCAGCTACAACCACGATGGTAAGAACATCTCCGACAATTTTGAGCCGTCGCAGATCTTTCTTATGTGATTTGAAGCGTCTTAGTGATGGGTCCTCAGCCAAGAGCTGCAAAGTAATGACATTGTTTTAAAGGGAACTCACAAGAGGGAAAAATTGTAGAAAACAACAAAAATGTAAGGTTAATTATAAAACAAGGCACATTTTCAAACGAAATGAATATCAGGATGTGAAATGCTTTTGAGCTTTCATTTCAACTCTTATCACATTTTAACAATTAACACAAACATGCAATTGTGTATGTGTACATGCAGGTAAAGACAAATCACTGTGGAGAAAAAGGATGGAAAAAATTAAAAGATAATCACTCTAAGTACAGAATAGCAACGCAACAGGAACCTTGAGGCAGAAGAACATTCCATTATGGGTCCAACAAACTACTGTAGTACTGTTCAAGGTAGGAAGGGAAGATAAGGCAGGCAAATCAAAACAATCATAGTTCAATGGCTCCTAAAGAAATTGGCGGTGTTATGATATGTAGTCAATCCTTAAGAATGGTCCATGCACAACTGTAATGAGAAACACGAAATTCTACTGAAGAAAAAGTAAACCATTGAATTATCCAGGTTATTTTCTTCTGGAATGAGCTTCTTCAAAATTAAATATGGCAATAATAATTGACTGAGTTCATTACAACCTTCAATCTAAAAGTCAACTGCATGAAATGCCGCCATCTGCATTGGACTCTCATACATTTACTCATCTGAGAGAATAATTTAAGCTTTAATAGGTGTTCTCTCTATCTCTTTTCCGGTGCAAGTATAATCCAAATTAAGGAGTCTAGAAAGGCTAGGAACGAATTTAGCTCTTCCGAGACATAACCATGCTTTGCAGCACAGTTTCCAAGGACCAGAATGACAAAAGAAACCTACTGAATTTGATTCTTACATCACTACTGCTTCTCTTATTCAAAACTAGATGGGGAAAACTGTTTCAAATTTTGATTCAACTTGGGGGTTCTCTCTATTCAACTCCCAGACATAATTCTTTGATTACAGTCCAACTAAATCTAACCACAGCCCCGTTCGAGCTGCTTTAATCAGGTGAAATCAATGTGAACTTAGCCTTTTTTGCGTCAGCTTAAATAAGTAGATTCACATCTGACATTCAGGCAATTCGATGAAAATATGACATCTTCAAGCAATCATTATTTTATCATTAATTGAGGGCCAAAAATATCCTGATTCAACATTTAACAGCTGACCCGCACGCCTAAGCCCGAAGCAAAAGAAAAAGGAAAAATAATATATATGTATTAAGATCCTAGTTATTAATATTCTTATTCATCTAGAAGCACAGAGAGCACTGAATACCAACAGATACATCCAATAAAATCGAAAAGGTAAAATATAAAAAGCACTCACGGCCTTCTCGCGAGCGCCCGGCTCCACATGAAATCCACGCCTTGAGTGCATCAACGAATCGTTAGATTTCTGCATATTTTTCACACAACCATCAATTATCACTACTCATTCCCACATTTCAACACATCAAACAAATGAAAAAAAAAAAAAAAAAACCGCAAAAATCAAATCGAAATCAGATACACATACGCATACATACGAATACAAATGTGCATATAATTACCTGGGAACGGAGACGGAGCGCTGAGAGAGCAGTTTTGTTGAGTAAAAAGGCCATTCCTTCGCTTGGGCGCAGAGAACAACTGTAACGGAGACTTCTGCTAGATGCTGTAAATGATGGAAAAGGGTGCTTGTAATTTTTGAAGTAGTCCCTCATTTTTCTTATATTGTCACTTTGAACCCATATTTTAGAGTAAGTAAAAATAATAATTTAAATTAGTTCAGTAGAAGTATTAATAAACCAAATAATTTAATGTGTTTAATTAGATTCCAAAATATTTTTTAGTCTAATTAAACCTGAATCCAAGCTTTTTTTCAAACAAAAAATTAGCTATTTGACTTAAACAAGTTTGAGTTTGAAGTTTAGAAAATTGAGTTGAAATTAATTGTGGAGTTCAGATTTAACTTAACTCAATTATACCCTCAGTTAATGACTTCAAGGTCAAATTTAAGCTCTTTTCCATCCAGATTGAACTTGCAAGCATTCATTAAGTTTCTAAGAATCTGGTTAAGAAAAGACTTAACAAAATATTTAATTTGTGTGATATTAAGTGAGCTTGTGTCATATCAATGTTTATACATGCAAACCCACATATATACATATATTTGAGCAAGAGGTTTCCATTATTTAATTTTGACTATAGTTTTAAAGTTTGCCTAATCGATGTAATTTACTTAGCTAGTCAGGAAATTGACAAAAAATTGATATTTAATTTAATTTATTAATTGTACACAAATAAATAAATTAATAATAATTACCATTAATACACTAAGATGTTTATTGATGTTCTAACTATATGATGTATAATTAATTACATTGCATAATTAGCATATAACGTGGACCTAAATATATTATCTCTAAATTTTGTTTGAATTAAATTTGTAAACTATGAATAACATAATAATTCCTTAATTAGCTCTAGGGTGTAATTGTTGATCACAAAAACGGTTTTTAATAATCTAAGACTTTGATTGGAACAAAATTTTGATGCAACAATACTCAATTTATTTTTAAATTTAATCTCCTATATATTTATAAATATTTAAAATGCTATTATTACACTTATTCAAAATACTCTGTATACATTATCACATTATACAATTATTATTATATATTGAATACATAAAATACTCAAATTAAAACTTCCTCAAATTTTTATCTCTGTTAGAATCTGAAACTCAAACATAATTTTAATACTCAACAAAATATGTATTATTTTTATTTTCCATCAAAATAACAAAAAAAATTATTGTTTAAGATTTTGTTTTTATGCGAGACATTATTTTGATCTTTGAATTGGTTTTTCCAACATTAGTTGTTGGCATTTTGTAACTATTAGCTTGGAACATAGATTTGGTGTCATTACGGCCCAATCCTAGGAGACAATGTCAATTCTGAAGTTCTCATGCACATTTGGATTTTTGAAGTTGCACACATGAGGAGACTTTTTGTGAAGAAGTGTTGACCCATTGCTACTATGCAAAAAACATGAGACGATGACCTTCGAGCTAAAGCTAAACCTTTGTATTCTTGAACAATTTTGATGATTATTCTCCTTATCTAGACGTATTTAGCACTATGTGGCATAAAAGGAGAGAAATAAATAAATAATGGTGAAGGATAAGGGAAGCACGCACTATGTGGCA
Source organism: Avicennia marina (assembly GCA_019155195.1). Taxonomy (NCBI): domain Eukaryota; kingdom Viridiplantae; phylum Streptophyta; class Magnoliopsida; order Lamiales; family Acanthaceae; genus Avicennia; species Avicennia marina. The sequence goes on from CM032767.1 coordinate 10,229,024, forward strand.
TAAAAGGAGAGAAATAAATAAATAATGGTGAAGGATAAGGGAAGCACTCAAGACGAGCATCAGTCAAGGGAGAGTTTTCCATTGTTTCCTATAGATTATTTAAAATTTATTATGTTGTATACATTGTTGCAACATTTAGCTAATGTTGGTTTCCAATTAACAAATAAGGGACCTTTGGATATGTTATGATACAATGTACCAATTGGGGAGATTGTTAGTTTTAAAAAAAAAGATGTATTGTCACATTATGGCACAATGGTGGCAGATTATGTTTGTCTTGAAGTTCCCACACACTTGGACTCTTGAAGTTGTACGCATGAAGAGATTTCTTGTGAAGAAATGTTGACCTATTGCTACTGATAAACCAACCATCAAGAAGATTGAATTAGTTGAAAAGATTGGTGAAGAATCATGGATGGATGATCAAATTATTAACAAGTCCAAGCACATCTAACCACTGTTGCAAGCTGGTAACATATCTAAAATACTCAAAGCTGATTTGATTGTTGATTTTACGAGCATTTGAAGTGATCTTCTTTGAGGGATTTCAACCAACCAAAATCATGATTTTTCCACAATAAATAGGCATTGCGTATTGTAAGTTTGGGTGAGCTTTCATTTCACAAGTAGAGAGATTACATTAAATAAAAAAACGAAGAGCTTACTCATCACTCACATATCACAATGTATCATTATGTGTTGTGTTTGTACCATACCTCCGTAGAGGATTTTACTATGATGTCTAAGGGAGTTAAGTCAAGGGATTAAACAAAAGAGGCTTATATTTATTACGTCAACTAATTGTGAATCTTAGATGTGTGACAGTGAATTGTTATAGCGAGGATTGTAACATGAGCTGTGATCACTCTTCTAGTGAGGATTGTTTATTGCGATTCAGTATAATCGCTTTGTTTTGTGATTGAAGAATTGATTTATTTGAGCAAAGGTATTGCAAATCTATGAGTTTCCATTTTGAATTGCATGACCATATCATTTGTCTTGCAACACTATAAACAACTTGTTCTTATTAAATTGAGCATACCATGCTTCTCACAACACTACAAACAATTTGTTTCTAATGTATTGTCAACATTCTACCTGAGGATAGAGGTAAGAATAAGTTGGGTTGATAGGTTAAGTAAAGACATAGGTATTACATGTAAATTGTCAATCCAAACTTCATCCATTTAATTTTTTGGATCATTTTTTGACCCAAACCCGATTTGGTAATTTTGCAGGTCATTCAAACTCAATCTACCAATTTGTAACAAAAAATTACTTTAACCTAAATAAAGTTAGCAATAAATTTTTACACATTGCATTTTTTTTTTTTTTGAATTTCAATACTACTACTTCAAAAAATAATTCTCAATGCACTTAAAGTTTAAGGTTTTTTACTTTCTTGTAATATTTTACTGGATTAAACTTTAGCAAAATATATGTAATCAAAAAAATAAAAAAAAGAAAGAAAGAAAGAAAGAAAGAAAGAAAGAAGGAAAATGGGAACAAGGCAATCTAAATGGAGCCATCGAACTTGTTTAGGTGATGTTGCTAAGTGTCGGCGACACTCTAAATTCTAATGCTTAAAATGAAAAATTTAGTTTGAGAACATAGATATAAGGCTTTATATAATATAACATTTAGGTTTGAATTTTTACACAGTATTTTAGTAATTAAAAATAAGAAATAGTTGATAAAAAATATTTATAAAATTATTTTAAATATATAAATGAGGGTGCATGTTCGCCTGATTTTGATCCACACCTGTTGCACGTTTTTCTATAACTATACTAATCAAAGCTGCACTAAATTATATTTTATAATATACAAATGTGTTTGCACTCTTTTATTATTATTTTTAATTATTTGCATTTTGAACCACCAAACCTTTCTTTTCTTTTCTTTTTTCTTATTTAAATACATATGATAGATATATCATCAGTTACATTGAATTTAATTAGTACATAACTTTTTTCACTTCTAACTCATACAATCAAGGGATGGTGGAGGGTTTGAACCCCTATTCTTAAACTTAAAAAGTTTGAGAAGTTATCACCAATCTACACATACCCAACCATAATTAGTACATAACTCAAATTTTTTCTAAATATGTTAACTCTTTTTTTTTTTGAACTTAATTTTTATCCCATTAATCGCAAAACAATTTCTTTTTAATTTTTATCCCATTAATCGCAAAACAATTTCTTTTTTTTTTTTTCCATTAGTAATCGCACAACAATTTCTTAATAATAGCTCGTATTGTTTTGTAATTTACGGTCGTCATTTAATATTAACTTCAAGTCCATTGATTATTTATAACTGATTGCCATAGCTATCAAAATTAACCTCGTTGGGTGTGCACATATGTTTAGTATCGTATAATATTTAGTTTACTTATTTTGATTTTGGATCATGAATTACAACAAACTAGCACATACTTTCTGTTATTGTAATGTACGACTATGTCATTAATATCAGTATTCTTGTTTCCATATATAAACTGTACTATTTACATCTTCTCGGATAAATTTTTCATATAAAACGTTTTTCTTTTTTTCTGTTTTAATCCCTCTAAGATATTTTGTACAATACGAAGAACAGATTGTTTTTAGATTTTATATTTGTACGGTATGAAATTTCCAATGCTATTTTTCATTTTCGTCAAAGATGATAGCTCAAACAAAAAATGCATCCTCCCATCACACGTTCTTTTGTTGGGGGCATTCCTTTTCGAAAGAAAGACAGAATTAAAATTACTAACCATGTTCATGAATAATTAGGTTGAATAAATTATTTTATAAAAGTTAATCCTCATGTTCTTTATTCATACCAAATTCGGTATAAAATAATTAAAATAAATGATAATTAGTCTTATGCATCAAATGTAATTAAATAATCATTCAAAACTACCCCAATATACTTTAGCCTTATTTTTGAAAGTGAATATGTCCTACACGATTATTGTAAAGGATAAAAAAGTTTGCAATTATTAATTAATACTTAATAATCTCATTTAGTTAGCTTGACTATTTGATATTATTATATTTATTTTTTTATTATGACCTTAGTATGTAAATTATTCAACCAATAAAACATGGTTAAGATAGTTTTGTGAATTAACTATAAAAAAATCAATATTTTGATTATTTTATTATAATTTTCAAGTGAGATTATTTATCTTACAATTTTACAATTTAATTTTAAACTTTTAGTTTATCAAGAACTTTAATCAATCAAAAAGAACATTTGATTAACATGAATAAAATCCTACATAATCACTCACAGTAAACCTGTCTTTGGTTTTTTGTCATACATGTTAAATTTCACTAGGCTTGAGGTGCAAAATCTAAATTTTAAAATAGTCACATGATCAGAATAAGCGTAGCAAAATAAAACCTAAAACTAAATTTGTTTACATCATATAAAGCACACAACAATATTCAATAACTTGTATGAACAATTCCCTCTTTTAACCTAATTTTAGACAAAGCATACAAACAATTCAAAGGTCACAAGACTCATTCACAATTTCTAATTTGTTTACACAAGTAGAACTCAAACACACATCTCCAAAACTCTCACGAACTCCTTTGTCAAGATCTCACACAAATGTCTTTTTGCGTGAAGACCTTTTGAACTAGAAAAACTCACAATATTTGGCTAGAGGCTCTCTCTCTCTCTCTCTCTCTCTCTGAGGGCCACGAATTTTTTGATATTATTATGATTTGAAATTCTTTCAAATTTATTTCTTTTCAATACACATAATTCTATGCAAGTTATGGTTTTTATTTTCATCTATATGCAACTGAAGCACATGGAATGGACTTTTTGAGATTCTACATGAATTTTTAATTAATTCAGATCAATTCCATTTTTAATTACTAATCTATATTAATTAAATTAAAAACTTATTTTTTCAAATGAGTTAACTCATTATTAACAACTATTATATAAAATAAATAATTCTATTTTGATCTAATCTAACTACGATTAAATAAATTTTGCCACAAGACTTTTCAAGTTTTGTCTAAGTCCCTAAACTAAAATTGTCATCTTATCCTTATTCCATCTTTTTGTGTGTGGTATTTTTTGTTCACTCTTAATTGAAAAACGAACATCGCTTGAAGGATATAGGTAATACCTAATCTACGACCCATATCATAGCCAACTAAGATGAAGTGAATGAACCATATGAGCCCTTCCGATCATGAATACCATGGAATATAAGCATTTTACCTTACTTCGTCCTGATCGAGCAAAAGTTATGAATTTAATCAAATTCACTAGTAAAATCACATGACCTAATCAATATTACCTTATGAGACTAACATTCATTGAAAACTCTTTTTCAATCTTCCACTACCATAGCCAAGTGTTTCTATCTCATAAAATATCGATTGCATAAGATAAATATCTTGCTCACTTGCAAATAGATGGATCTTACATTGATCGCACACATATCTCCATACGTATATGAGTAACGGCACGTTGGACTTATAACACTATCTCATATCAAAATAGATATTTATTTTTTAATACTTTAATGACACATTAACCATCATGCATACAAGACATTCATGTTGTCTCAAGTTTAAGATCCACACGTACTTATTATGATTATGAAGTAAAATATTGATAGTTGAAAGTGAAACACATGTGTCTGCTTCATTTTTTGAGTTAGTGTTCAAACACTCATTTTCTAATGACTTATCCACACACATATATTCTCAATATATCATACTAAATAGCATAATATTTATTATACAAATACACAATGTGCAAGTTATATCAATTCTGATATCCATTTAGAGAATCTGTGACCTGCAAATTAGATTTAATAATTGTGTATTAAAAAGTCATGTGTTTATATTTATAACTCTTTATGAATAAGATTTTTTAATATAATCATATGAGCACATGCATGACTTTGCATCATAACAAGATTTACATGTATGATAGAACTGTCGCAATATTAATATGAAAGAAACATCAATATTAGCTTCTTTAATTTTCCCCAATTTTTGTAAAATATATGTTCCTATTATGAGCTTTTAATTGGTCGCCAATATAAATTCGAAGAATTATGCACCAAGTACTTTTAAAATGAAAGTAACATATTCTTAACAACTATATATGCAATTAACTTTAATTGTGCAATTTTAACCAAATAGTAAATTCATCTAATTTTGAACTATTTTATCATCAAAAAATTCTAATTGTTTTATGGCTAATAAAACTAAAAGGTCGTCATAACTCATGCTTGATCTCTAGTGAATCTACGTCGTGGAAAGAAATAAATGAAGGCAGTTAAGCCTTCAACAGAATGCAATAACTGTAAAATTTCTAGGGAAGAAGCATCTTGGTGTGTGATGTGACCCCATATCTTGTTACCAAGATTAAACCAATAGAAAAGTGGTTGCCCTGTAAAGCAGGTTGGGTGGCAAGAACTAGGTACAACAGCCAGTTTGGGACCTACGGCAACAGCACATGGATTGCAAGTCACCAGGTGAGCTCTACCTTTTACTATAAATAGCAAATTAGAGTTCAAAAGAATCATTGAGAAAAACAAAGAGAACCCATATCATAATTGGCGCCGTTTGTGGGAAAGTTCCAATTCCAAAAGTGAAGTATCAATGTTAGGGATGGAAGGAAGGCAAGGACAAGAACAAGAACAAAGGGTTTTCTTAGTAGTCCCACCAGTTCGAGTATTGCAATTTGAGGATGACCTGACTTGCCTACTAATCAAGTTGTCCACTCTCCTTTGCAGCAACTTAACAAGGCTATAATTGAGGCAGTTGAAGCTGTCTTCAAAAAAAGAAACTTAGGTCAGGATGGTTGTGGCAAGTAGAAACCCCAACCTCAGAACTTTGGGATTGATAAAAATGAGGGTAGTGATGTCAGGCAGAAGAGGAATGGCGGAAATGGGCCAAAAGACAATTCTTCATCTAATAACTTAGAGTAGAGGTTGGCAATATTATAACAAGGGTTGTAGAACTAAGAAATCAAGCAAAACAAGAGCGACCTATGGATAATATCTTTTTTACAATAGGGATATTAGCCGATCCAATCCCAAAAATTTTTAGGGAAATTAGCTTGCCTAAATATAATGATGCTTCAGATCCGGCTGAGCACTGGCTAAATTTAAACATCAAGCGCTTCTCCATAAATATTCAAAAGGAATCAAATGTAAAGTTGTTCTAAAAACATTAAGGGGAATAGCACAATGGTGATTCAACTAATTGCCCCCAGGAACTCTTAGGAATTCAATGACTTTGCAACTCTTTCTCTCCACCAGTTTGCAAGTTATAAAAGATGTGAGAAAACACCAATGTCCCTTTTTATTATGAAGCAAGACAATAAGGAATCATTAAAAGATTGCATTAAAAGATTCTTAAGGGTTGCTTTGGACACCCTCTTAGCTACTCAGGAGGTGCTCGCATGTCCATTCGCACAAGGACTAAGAGAAGGGAAATTTTTTCAAATCATAAACTTTTATTATTTATAGTTTTTCTTCCACTATTATTTAGAAAATAATGAAATTCATTATTTATGATAAACTTTATTTTATAGTTTTTCGTTTGATGTTCATTTTCTTTAACTTATTTACTTTGTATCTCATTATCATTTTTATCTCTAACTTATTTCATTTTCATCTCTCCTCCATTCCTTGTAAAATTTTCTAATGCATTTATAATTTTTAAAATCCTTTATTTATGTTGTATTGTAAATAATAAAATAATGTAACTTATTAAAAATAGTTAATTGTGCACACATATAAAATGTGACATTTTTAGTATGTTCTAATATTCTTGATTACTTGTCATAAGAAGAATTGTCCTCCACTTGTCATTGCCACTTTGTAGCCTAGGGTAAAAATGCCAACGTGCTGAGGTGATTCTTTTGAAAAGTTCTCTTAAGTGCAAGCAGAACAAAAACTAGCACACAAAAGCTGCACTTCTGCATGTGAAAATTCAATGAATTGTTAAAGATTATTCAATTTTACATGAATAAACTCACAGATTTTCAAAACACAATTTATTCAACTAATGATTTCATATAATCAAGGATCAGGTTTGAAAACATGCCTTGATCAATAGCCCTTGATAAATCTCTACAAAAAAAAAGAATTGACAAAGAACTTTTTATCGTGAAGTTTTATTCCCCATCTTCCCTATTTTGTGCTTGTTCTTTGATGGATAAGATCACGAAGTATATGAATACAAATCCTATTATCCATTCTGCAACTTTTTGTAACTTCTATGTATTTCATGGTAGGGAATCTTTTATTTCCTTAGTTGTTGCTAATATTAAGGGGGAGGGGAGGGAATTTTGACCGATTAGTTCTAATTTGCTCCTTACGCTCAATGACCATCACGTTAGACCCATTTATATTAGAATTATACCTTTAAGTTACATAAGCCACATTATAATTTTTAAATAATTCAATCTAAGAGTCTCCCAGTTAGCCCATATTATGACTTAATGATTCAATAACTATCATGGGTGTACCATATTTTGAATCTATCAAGTCATTATCCTTTAATTGAATTGAAATGATGGGATCATGGTGGTTACACTTCATTCAACAACTTGCTTTCTTCTATGTATTACACAATCAACTCAACCCAACAAAACTTTGATTGAGGAGTACTGTAATCCTCAAATTTTTTGTCATCTCGCAGAAGCTATTATTGTATACAACGTATGTAGACGACAAATAAACAACAAAGAACATAACTTTTATTGAATTCACATGTGTCACAATAATCTAAGCAAAACATCCATACGTATATACATAAGTTCATGCTAACAAGGAGTTGTCCATAATGCCCATCCATTCAACTCCAATAATGTTTTAGGCGGCAATCCTTTAGTTAGTGGTCTCTTTCATGAGATTAGTACTAATATACTTAATTCACACCTTTTGCTTTTGCTCTTCCTCTTTGATAGACACATATTTCAAATCTATGTGTTTTGCACCCTTAGAATACTTGTCATTCTTAGAAAAAAAAAACAGTTGCGGAGTTGTCACAATAGATTTTCATTAGCCTAGCTATATTGTCAACAATTCTAAGGTCTTGAATAAAGTTCCACAACCACAATGCATGAATAGTAGCCTCAAAACAAGCTACAAATTCAGCCTCCATGGTTTAAATAGTAATAATAGAATGTTTTCCACTTTTCCATGAAATTGCTTCTCCAGCCAATAGAAATATTTAACCTAATGTAGAGTTCCCTGAGTCCACACATCTGGCATAGTTTGAATCTAAGTAGCCAACCATTTCAAGGTGATTTGAACTTTTGTAAGTGAGCATGTAGTCCTTAGTACCTTATAAGTACTGAAGTACTTTTTTTGTATAGCTTTCCAATGGTCTAATCCAAGATTGCTTTCATATTGACTCAACATTCTGATAATAAAGCTAATATCTAGTCTAGTGCATGTTTGAGCTTATATCAAACTCCCAAACACTGATGAATAGGGAATAGATTCTATTACTTTTCATTCCAAATCATTATTAGGACATTGTATTTCACTAAACTTGTCTTCTTTTTGAATTAGAACTATTCCTAAAGAGCATTTTTCCATTCTAAATCTCTCTAATATTTTATTGATATAAGTTTTTTGAGTCAATCCTAACAATCCTTTTGATCTTTCATGGAATATTTCTATTCCTATCACATAGTATGCCTCACCCATATTTTTCATTTCAAAATTTTTAGAGAAAAATTTCTTTGCATCATGCAACAGTGTAATATCTTTAGCAGCATGAAGGACATTGTCAACAAATAAGACCAAAATAGCGAACTTGCTCCCACTAACCTTCATGTAGATACACCAATCAATGGTGTTCTCCACCAAACCATATAACTTAATGGTATTATTGGACTTAAGGTACCATTGTTGCAAATCTTGTTTCAATCCATATGTTGACTTCTTTAACTTACACACCATGTTTTCCTTTCTTCTGACCTTCAAATCTTTTGGTTGGTTCGTATAAACTTCCTCTTCTAAGTCAATGTTTAAAAAGGTAGTCTTTACATCTAGTTGGCAAAGCTCTATATTAAAATGAGCACTACAACCATGACAATTCTTAAAGAGTCTTTCTTTAAAACTAGAGAGAATATTTCTTTATAGTCAATGCCATCCTTTTAAATGTATCCTTTAGCAACATGTCTGGTAATGTTGCCTTTTAAGCCCCTTTTAGTCTTGAAGGCTCATTTACAACTGACTTGTTTTCAATTTTTAGGCAACTCGACTAATTCCCAAACTTTATTGTCACTCATTGATTTCAACTCTTCTTTTATGGCATTAAACACTTGTCAGAATTGCTACATTCAATGTCTTGTTTGATTGAGACTGGATCCTTATCAATGCTTAATTCACATTCATGTTCAGGTAAGTAAATGACATAGTCATCCAAAATAGCTAGTCTTTTCTGCCTTACAAACCTTCATAGTGCTATTTCCTATGGCATAACTTGTTCATTTGTGACTTGCACATTATTCACTGGTTCATGTTGCCATGTTTATTTTATGTGTTTGACACATTAATATGTTGTTCATGGATGTCATATAATCGTGATACAATAGGAGAGACAACAACTTGAGAAGAAACACTAGGTGTGAGAGTTTCCACTTGAATCTCTCAAACATCAACCTTTCTTAGTTCTCCACTCCTACTAAACCAGCCATTTTCAATTAAACGAGCATTACCACACTCAATTATTCTTGTACTATGGTTAGGACAGTAGAATCTATACCCTTTTCACTTTTCAGAATAACTGATAAAGTAACCACTGATGGTCCTTGCATCAAGTTTCTTTTCATGTAGGTTATATATATCTTTACTTCTACTAGGCAACCCTAAACATAAAGATACCTTAAACTAGGTCTCTTTCTTGTCCATCGTTCATAAAAAATCCTAGGAACTGCCTTACAAGGAACCCTATTAAGCATATATGCAACAGTTCTTAATGCATGCATCCACAAGGAAAAGGGTATGGTACTGTAATACAACATATTCCTGACCTATCCATAAGAGTAGAATTTTGCCTTTTCGCTACACCATTTTGATGTGGTGTACCAGGCATTGTGTATTGCACACATCTGTCTCAACTTTCAAGGAATTTCAAAAATGAACCTAGACATTGTCCATTTTCATCAAATTTGCCACAATATTCACCACCCTTATCACCCCTCACTATTTTCACCATTCTACTTGGCTACTTTTCAACCTTGTTATTGAACATCTCTAACATGTCCACTGATTCAAATTTTTCATGTAGCAAATATAAATAACAATACCATGAGAAGTCATGAATAAATGTGATGAAATATTCTTTCCACCCCAAGACGAGACATCAAAAGAACCACAGGTATCCGTGTGTATTAACTCAAGGAATTTGCTACTTCTTTTGGATATATTTCTTGATATGTGTTTGGTTTGCTTACTTTTAATGTAGTCCACACACACATCCCAGTTAACAAAATCAAATTGAGGCAAGATTTCCCTTTTCATTAACCATAACATCATTTGCCATAAGAAAGTAGAATGTTCATTATGTGTACTATGTTTATTACTAATACTATGTTCAACATGAAATAGAGATTCACTAAAAGTATTATCAAGATTGAAACAATATAAACTATCAATAAAAGTACAAGAACCAAAATAGTACTTTGGCTTAACCTAACAATTGAAATATTGTTAGAAGTTTCGGTCTCTTAGATGGAAAAGGCATAAAAAATATGTTGGTATATATTGGCATTTTAGTATAAGTTGATACTTCAACTTATATTGTTTGTGCTTCGGCTTACATTGTCCTCTAAGCTTTGGCTTAACTTATCAACTAATATATTCTTAGATACTGTCTTTTTAATGGAAAAGGTATACATATTATGTTGGTATCAGTTTTGGTCATTTGAATAACAACACTTGACTTATGATGTTCTTGTTTAGCATAACTTAAGTAACATTTACAAGAGATAAGATATCAAAAGGGAAGGGGCCATTCGAGCCGAATCCACGTGCGTAACCATCCATGGGATAACAAAGAACATATGCATATTGGTGTACATGCTACAAATGCGATGTCAACTTCAACTCAACCTCAATAACTTATATACCAAACAGAACCATCTTCATCAGTTCCACCCTTCAAAACTCCTTCTAATTTCACCGAAAGTGATAACAACACATTGGTGGTAGCCGAACCAAATGCGCCCATGCCACAAGAGTCACATTGGTGAAGTGGAGGCCTTATCCACTTGACACCTCATTCATTTCAATAGGATATTTTTTTCAAGAACTTATACAAGAAATATTTCACGTGCATTTAACATACTTCTAATTACTTTTTTATTCATATGTGGCACTTTACATGAGGTGCCAGACGCCATTAGGTACATAAAAACTAATAATTATAATGGCACCTGGATACGATATTCCGATGTTCCACTGGAGCATGAAAATTTTGGTTTAGACGATTTAAAGTATGTATATAGCTTAAAAACACAATGTGAAGTTATGATTTTATGGCTTTGTAGCTTTGTGGTATTTAAAAAAGCACAATGTGTTTGCATTGATTTGAAAAGGTTAATTTAAGTATGTTGTCTAAGCACATATCTCTTACCACTTTCATAATAACTGTGTTCAAGTTGAAATTTGTTTTTCAAGCACAACTCACTTGGGATCTAACTGACATGACCTTCGTGGAGAAGAGTTTCAAAAAAAAGTCAAGTGAATTGTTAAGGAAGCACTTGCATTAGGCAGGGGTTTCCAATATTAGGATTGGATGGATCGACAGATGCTAAACTAATGAAGAAAGGACATGTACAAGGCTGTACGTGAAAAAAAAAAAAAACCAACTATATTGCTGACTCCGCCTCAACTTCAATGATCTATTGAGGCGATGTATATCGATATCAGCTCACTGCGATCATTTGGTAAACCTCGTATTTATGGTAGTCATATTTTATTAGTCATACATTATATGTACACCTGTTAACCAGACTTGATTTAAAAATACACTAAGAGACAACTTTGAACAGACCTCCTACTTAATTGGAGATATACTCCAAGGTTTGAAAAATACAATTAAAAAATAGGTAGGTTTGCATGCGACATCCCAAGGGGTAAGTTAAACGGTTTACACTTATAGTTGTATTTCAAATGATCTCTATAAATTTTACAATCAACAAACATCTTGATTTGGGAGTGCAAGTCAATCTAACAATTTCATGATATCAATTTGAGAGATTTCAAAAAGAGAAGGTTGTTAGGTATGGGGTATTTAACAAAATCTTTTAAGAATTATTCATATGCAAATCTTCCTCCTCATCATACTCCGTACAACCTAAACTTTATATGCTGAAAAGCCATATCTATAAGCTATGAGATTTGAATTGCAAGTCATAATCCGTACAACCTAACCTAAACTTTATATGCTGAAAAGCCATATCTATAAGCTATGAGATTTGAATTGCAAGTCATAATCCGTACAACCTAACCTAAACTTTATATGCTGAAAAGCCATATCTATAAGATATGAGATTTGAACTGCAAGACTATATCTCAATTGGAACACATGAAGACAAAAATAATTGAATGAATTTATGAGGACAAATAATAATAATATAAATTTTATTTAAATTTAAATTTAATTTTTTCTAATTATTTTTAACTAATTACTAATATTTGAATTATTATACTTAATTAAAGTCAAATCAACGTTCTACCTATATTTAGGTTTTTATAATTTTTATCACTTTATAAACTTTCGTATTATCACTTTATTTAATTATTATTAAATATTTAATATATAAATAAATAATTTTTCAAAATTAAATATAATTTTAATTCCTTTTCAAATCAACTTAAATTTTTACCCAATCCAAAACAGACGCAGCCTATACTTTTTGGGTGGTTTTCTTTTTCCAATATTATTTGAGGCTTGGTTGAGGACTTTGTTCTCGCAATTTCATGGGCCGCGGGGTGGGAGGCTGAGGCCTCGCGCTCAGCGATGAGAGAATGGGGAAGAGACGAGGGAAACATGGGCATGCGGCCGCGGAGTGGAGAGGGCGAGGATGGTATTAAAGATGGGGTAAGCAAAAGCGTGTGGACCCTACTGAGGAGCCTGTGAGATGACAAGACCAACACATTTATATGTGCTTTTTGCGTAAAGAAAACAATTGAACAGATAAACCCATCATTTTGGTTGAATGACCATTGTAGGATTATTATGTTGACACAAGTAAAACCTCCGACAAGGATAACACAAATAATGATTCATTTTTCTTTTCGTTTTTTCTTCAACATTTGGCACAATAAAAGCAGTAGCACTTACTACAGCTACCCACTCCACATTTACACGCATATGCATGATGACAAAAGGACAGCACAGCACGGTAAATTAAGTACGACCAAATATTAAATTGGTGCAGTGAAGCTATACGAAGGAAGAAGATCCATCCAGCTGCATCGGAATCCAAGCAAAACGGGGCCTGCTTTAGTTAATCAAGGGCACTTGGTCTTGTTGCCATGGGTGGTCATGTCGGTGTAGCATTTCCCACACATTTCTCGGTTGCCAGAAGTCCCAGGGGGCACGCACTTGCACCTCACGCAGCAAGTTCCGCATGCCCTCAAGCATACATGTTGCCTTGAGTGAAGGCTGCACCTGTGCTGGCACAGCCCATCGCAGTCCAGGTGGTGGGCGGGGCTTGGAGCTGGAGCAGCAGCAACAGCAGATGTCAACTGGTTCTTGAAATACTTGGGCAGGTCGAACACTGTCAGAATTGTGATTCTATTGAGTCATATGGTTGGTTAGTTTCAAAGGTGGGAAGCTCCACTACACAAGTAGGAACATGTGAAGGGAGAGGCCCTAATGTGCCTACTTAGTGGATGTTTAATGATAAATTAAATAAACCGATTCATTCATATTCAAGCTCAAAAAAGTAAAAAGTGAATGGAAGCATATATGCGTGCTTGCACTACACCAAGTAAAATGGATTTCTTTGAGTGTCGGGATTTTTGCAAATCATGTAAGATGGCTCACCCAAGTCTCGCATCAGTTTTCTGTTTCCTCTGCTGAACACCTGAAAGAAATAGAAACAATGGCCTCAAAGGAATATGCCATGTATGGAGTTACTACGAGTTTAAGGATCAAATAAATTAGAAAAGGGGGAATTTGAGGGCCAAAGATTCAAAAAACCAAAGGGGAAAACGAAAAGAAAAGAGGAAGTGACGATTGAATCACATGTAGGGCCTGGCTAACACGGCTGGTGCCTTCATTGTTCTTTAAATCTGATGAGACCTGCAAGAACAAAAGATGCCAATACGTATGTTAGGAAAATAAGCAGATACTGATTAATTTAATTTATAAACTAAAATAAAAATAAAAATAAAAGAAGCATATAGAGTTGTTTCGGATTTTTTGCCTCGGAAACGAAAAGAAGAGAAAAAAGCAGTGCAATAAACACTTTAGTAGCCATGAGTACAGAAGCCCCGAAAATCCGTAATGCTTTGAACTTCTGCAGCGCTGGCTTCATTTTATAGAGGAATTTTGTTTCACTGTTTCCAAGAATGCCACTCTGTAAATATTTAATGCCCACGAAAACTGTTAGCCTACATTTGTTTTTAAGTTACAAGTCTCAAAAATATTTAATTATTATATATTTTATTTTTTTATTTTTACATAATTTTTAAAATAAAAATATATACTAAAATTCAAAAACAAATAAAATCTATTTAATGTTAAATATTGGCTATGTTAAGATGCAGATGTAACTATTTTCCTCTCGTCCAAATCAAACAAATTGCTTAACTAAATAATTTATATTTATCCCCTCCTTTCTCTAATTTTTACACTGTACCCATGTGTCAGGTGTCAATTTTCTGTCCACCACGATTGCATAGAAAATTACGTGTTAATTTTTATCCATATTATTTAAAATTTTTAATAATAATTTTTGACATCACTATCCGTTGAACTGCCAGCTGGAACCTGCTTCACAGAAGAAATTAGTTGGATTCCAGCTCATCAGCTAGTAGCTAGACGAAGAAAATAGTTGGACATTTATTTTTCCTGCTAGATTTTTTATAATTTATTTTATTCCACATTGAAAGTATATATAATGCAGGAAAATGTGAAACTATTTTGGACAAAACAATTTGAAAGTATTGAAGCTTAAAAACATATATATTTTTTAAACAAAATTGAAAGTTCATCTTCCTTAACTTGTATTTTATTTTTAATTAGTTTTAAATTTACATGATTGAAATCTTGTATACCGGAAGCACAAATTCAAGCTCACATCGACGAGTTTGTTCAAACTCTTATTCATTTACAAATTTAAGTATTTATATTTAAATGTATTTTTTAAGTTGTGTAAAATTAAAAGAAAAAATAAAAATTTTAACGATTGGGTTATGTTTCTTGTTTTTTTTTTTTTAAATTATATAAGAGATAAAGAACAAAAATTAAATAAAAATAATTCAAAACAATAAATAACGAAAAACCTAGGCCATGTTTGATACCGTATTTGACAAAAAAAAATTATATATGTTATAATTATTATATATTTTTATTTTTTATTTTTACTCAATATTTTTAAAATACACATAAAAACGAAGACTAAAATTTACAAACAAATGTAGCACAAAGTTTGGAATCACTCAAAGTGGCTTTGAAAGCAGGGAAGAATGATCTAAATAATTGTTGGGGTTAATTCTTGTCAAAGAAAAATATATTAGTCGGGTCAAAGTAGGTATTTGATGGATAATGATTGGATGGATTAAATCCAAAAAAAAAATAGACGAATCTAAACTTGCTTTATTCAAATGGTAAGAAAAACGAAAACAAAGGAAAATAGAGAGAGACAAAAACACTTACAAATATTTAAATCAAAAATCAAACGTAGCAGTTTTAGGGTCTAGTAATGAAAGAGATATATATAAATTTTTTAGGATATCATTGGGCCATATTTGGATGTCAATTATTCAAAAAATTTTACTTAACAAATGCACACTTTTAAACGCATTATCCGTCGAATTAAGGCTTCTCATTTCTTTTTTTTTTTTTTTTTTACTTTATCACTATTTTTAAATTTTCAACCTATTGTTTCTTCCCAACAAAATATGCATACAAACATAACCTTGAAAATTTTACATTGTTTTTGAGTAATCGAAATTTTACATTTAGATATGCCAATATGATCCGTAAGTTATTAATTTTATTAGTTGGCTTTGAAATAACCAGTTTACGTAATAACAACAGCAATAAAAAAAAAATCATAACATTTACATATAATTATATTTTTCAATAAAATTATCATTATTGTAAAAAATTGGAATACGTAATTCAAAAAACAATAATTTATTCGTCACTTGTTCTTTTTTCTCTCTTCTTAATTACAATTGTTTCACTCTTTTACGGTATGACGAGCTCAAGGTTTTTTAAGAACATGTGGGAAATGGGATAATTATTTAAAATGTGTTTGGCTAGTTTATAAATTTTTAATATATTTTATAAGATATTTAAAAACTTATAAATTTTTCATAAATCTTGGGTATTATTTTATGACAAATGAGTTTATATATTGTAAAAATAATATATTTAAAATTTTGAAGCTCATAAACTCTTTATAAATAAATTGATTATTCACTTTCAACTTATTTTTATACATCTTATAAATTACTACATTTTATGTATTAAAAATAATATAAATATCCTTAACTTACATTATTATTAATAGTATTTGATGAAATTTTATTATTATTATATTAAAAAATTATAATTAACAATAATTATAAATTTTATAAAATAATTTTATGAAATGCTTTATTAAGTTATTTTTAAGATAAAATTTATAAACTTATAAATTCTAAAAATATCTTTAAATGATTAAATAAAGTGAAAGTTACAAAATTACTCATTTAGTCTTATAAAAAAATAATTTTATCATTCAAATCTAAGGTAATTAATGTATAAGGGCTAATCGAGTAAATTTGTATTTGACATACGAATTCAAATTTAACACAACAGATATCCTTAAATTTGAAAGTATGGAACATCAAAAACATAAAAAACGTTTAACTCAAAAATTATCATATCAAATTTTTTCATGTAAAACATATCATTTAATAATATTTTTATATAAATTTAAATTTAAAAATTCTCTCATTCAAATGTATAACTAATTTATTATTTTTAAAATTATTATACCTATTTACAATAAAATCAATATTAATATATTACATATAAACTAATATTTATTTTTATTTATACTCTATCATATAATAATTATTCTTATAAACTATCAAATTATTAAATTATCATTATATATTTCATATATATATATATATTTAAATAAAATATATTATTTATCCAATTAAAATATTTTTTTTTAACATACTATTCATATCAATACAATTCTTATCAAATACCATATCCAACCAAAAAAAAAAAAAAACCTAAACCAAACATAGCCTTAGAGAATTGATTGACATGCATCAGTTATGGGAAATTGTAGGTGCAGAGGGTGACAAAAGGACAAAAATATCAGAAAACTTGATTGAAGCCAGCTGGGATTTTTAATGCCCTGCACGACAGACAAGTAACAGTAGTGTTTGCGAAACAAACAAAATCAGCTTTAATCACTTCAGACATTATTATTTAGTGCGTCCAATATTCATCCAAGCTCAGGGGAGGAAATAAAAGACAAAGAAAACGAAACAAAAAAGCTCCATTTTCACTAAACGAATATGTAAAGTTCAGGTAACAACCGTCAGCCTGGGGGTCTAATCGGCTTAGCACATTAGTGTTTGCAAGAAACTTGGGCTGGGTTTAGAGTGACTTTTTGAGGTTAAAGGGTATTAGTGTATTTTTGGTGTAAAATTTGCATGTTTGATTTGTTTATTTTTTTTACGTGTTTGCATGTATATAATATTTACGTTATATTATTACGAAAATAAGAATTTTAAACTACACAAATAAAATTGCACAGTTATTCATGTTTTAAATTTTTTGTTTATCACTCTCTTTCATCCTTGTCTTCCAACTTAATGTTTTTATTTATCTTTTCTTTCGAAATTTCTCTCCTTTTTAAATTATTTTAATCCTTCTTTTTATTTTATTTTAAATATATTTATGCTTTTTATCTATACCTATATTAGACATTAAGCAAATAAGAAAATTCGTTTACAGAATTTCTAATTATTTGAATATTTTTAGTTCTTTTCTTAGTATTTTATCACTCTATTCTTTCAAACAATCCCACTTTTTCTCAATCTGAATCAACACACAACACACGGGGGATCAAATCATTCCGAATGACATGTTTGAGGTTTATTTTTGATAAATTTTGACGAATTGAAAATAATGTGAACTACAGTTGTCAAATACATGTTATTTTCAACTTGTTAAAATTTATTAAAATAAATTTTAAACATTGACAGTTAGATTGATTTTGAGTCCCCCCCCCCCCCCCCCCCCCTACTGTCAAGGTGTGATTGATTGACATCAAAAAATAAAAGTGGAATTTTTTGAATATTGTTCAAACCATGTCTTCACACTATTTATATGAAAACATTTTCATGAAGTAAAAAGTGTGTATTTTTACTTTATTTTTTAATATTTTTATAATATTATATAATAATTAAATAATATTATATTGTATATTGACGGTAATTAGTTTTTAAATATAAAGATATTGATGTGAGTTTAAGAATATAGATATGTGTGATTATTTGATTTAGTGTACAATTTAATGGCAGGCTAATGATTGGACAAAAAAATATATTTAAAGTGCATGAAGTTTGATGGGACAAAAAAAATAACCTAGAAAGGCCATCAAACATTGTGAAAATTTTTATGATACAGACATTATGTAATAAAACAATACTAAAAGTACAATTTAAAAAAAAATTGAACAAAACTAGAGAATTACATCAGACTAAGGCAATTTCCACTTTCACTTTTCATGAAACATACATTAGAAGCATAATTAAACAATATCTAACAACTTTCATCCAATTCTTTTAATTGCTATTCATACGATGTTGAAGCTACTTTTTTAACATGAAATTAAAATGCTCAATTGAGAAATTTGAAGAGATCGGTCCCAAATCAATAGTTAGAAGAAACATTTTTCCAAAATCACGAAAAATAATGTCAAATCAAATATGTATGTCTTTATGGTTATTATTAACATTAGTAAAAGATTAAATAAAAAGAGATAAGTATGAAAGACAAAAATAAAAGAAAACGTTGCAAATGCCTAGGATCCCTATTGCCCACAATGTTGCACTTCACTGTCGGGCCAGAGTGAGAGATTAATGCAACTGTTGTTTGGATGGTGCACACCAACTCAACATTGACGAAAAAAGTAAACATGCTGCCTGTCACTACTCAAACTTTAGCTAAAGATGGCCAACCTAACGCATCTTTAAGTTCTAAATTTATTTAAAATAAAAAAAAAGAAATATCCAAACGAAAAGTACAGCTAAACAGGGGACGTGAAATGACGTCTTCAAATTTGTGTAAAAAGGGATGAAAAAAGAAGAAGAATAATCAAAATACCAATATGGAAAGGCTATTTTTTCACGTAATAACTCGCGGGATATTTCAAACTCTCAACCCCAACTCTGCTATTTCAGACTTATATTTCCGGTCCAAAGGAGAACTTTATGACCTGTATAAGTCTTATCTTGTTGCTTGTACTTGTAGGCATGATAAACATGCTAGGAATAATAGAGCAATAATCGATGAGATTTAATTATGGTGTTCAAGAGACAATGTGTCGGACACAGTTTTGATGTGCTTGAAAATGGAGGATACAAAATAATTCAGGACAATGGTATGTGTTCTTTTATGTTTGGGAGAGAGAAATGATAATAATAGTGTTTTGAACTCTATTCTTTTTCTTTATTTAGTTCTCTTTCTCTATATTGATTAAATTGCACAAAATGTTGATATCTACGTACCAAGATGCTGCTGCTAAAAAACTATTGGATAGAGACGACTTTTTGAGATGAATATAAAATAGGTTTGAGACTAGAAAAAATATATATATATTTCAAATTCGCTACAAAAATATGATAAACTATGAAAAAAAAAAAAAAAAGAGGTCGTCCCGAGGGTAAAGATAGCTTAGATCAAGCCATCCCAACTTAGGATGACATTTTGTATTGTCTCAAGTTTTAGAATGGCTTTAAAAAAACAATTGTTTCAATTTAAAATGACTTTTTAATTATTTCAAAATTATCCCAATTCCCCGATTTTACTAGAAAGTAAAGAATGAACCTATTTTATTTGGCAACTTCATTTTTCCCCCACCGTTGACAAAACCATTTCAAATCCCATTGAAAAATCCATGAAGTAGGAAATCTTCAAAGAATTTTTATTTTTTAAGGTAAGTTTAGTGCTACAAATAGATTACCCATCACGTAAGCAATCCCAACATAAATCATCTCAAAGTCGTCCTCTAAACAAACTATTCTGATATTGTCCCCTCACATTAACAGTTTCAAATCCATACTTAAACGAGGTCGTCCTAAGTTCATCCCATCAAAAAGTTGTTCTTAATCTATCCTTAAAGTCAATCATTCCAAATTCATACTTAAAAAAGTCGCTTCAAAATCATTTCAAACGAAACCGTCTCAAATTTGTCTCAAAAATCTAACCTCAACTTGTAGCAAAATTGTCCAAACTTTGTCCTGGATAATGAAACCAAAAGGACATTTTTTTTACAGTTACATCTTTACAAACTGCCATATAAGATGGAATTTTATCCTCATTTAATAAAATGTTCCATTTTAGTTTTGATGGTTAAGCTTTTTTAACAAAGGATAGAATATACTTTTATCAATAAAACCTTTAATTTATTTTATTTTTTACTTTGGAGAATGGAAGAAAATTATTATAAGTGAATTTAATAAAGAGAGTTTTAAAAAATTATTAAACGACTAAAAGTAGTTATCATATGATGTAAATTTTTTATCTAAAAAATGGTATGTTTTTATCAATAAATCTTCTATTTTATTTATTTATTTATTACATTAGAGAATAAAAGAAATTGTTTATAATTGAATTAAATAAAAGGAGTATTTTAAAAATTGATTTTTGAAATAACACAAATTATAAAAAAAAAAAAACTCTTGATATATGATTTGATCAACCTTGTTCGGTTTCCATTTTTGTTAGATTTCAAACCTTAAAAAACACACTCAAATTTATATATGTATATTCATATTTCAAAAATTAATTATCATTTGTATATATTGTCACATTATTTTACCATTATAAATATTATATATAAAAACATAAAAATAATTAATATTATACAATTATTACTTTTATACGAATATATATATATAGATTCGTCTACATGGTAATATTCAACCTAAGACGAATATCTAATAACATGTAAATTTATAGCGTAATTGTACCCTATTTGTGATTAATTTATGCATACTTGTAAACTAAAATAGAATTAATATATTATGAAATATATCAAATATAATGATTTGAACGTGTGAAAAAGTGTGGTTTTAGAGTTTGTTGATTGATCTTACACGTTGTCTACAATTAAAAGCAATATTTGGTTTGCATTCGAGGTTTGCCATCGCGAGGGGACAAGCCACAACCGCGAATAGAGGCATTACAACCACGGAGAGCAACTGCAACCTATTCTGGAAATTGTTGCATTCGTCGGTTGTAATGAGAATCGCAGACAAGAGGCTCACTCACGCGAGAACTGAAGCTACAGTGGCGAGATAGAGCGTGGAGTCCACCAGAATATGAAGCAGAATGCATCGCACTAAATGCCACATCCTATCACATAAAATTCCTACAATATGTGCAATCTTTAAGAAAGTACAAGTGTTTTGTACATCAATTATTAACACTTGTTTTACCTTTCAAAAAAATAGTTTAAATTTTAAAATTTGTTGACGCATCGAAGAATTATATAAAAGTAAAAACTATTTAATATTTTTATACTATTTATATTACTAAAAATTGCATGTCTTTTTGCACGCAAATTCTTAAATTTGTTTTTAAACTCACAAACATGTTAAAAAATAAAAGAAACTGAGAAAAGCATACAAATATAAAAATTATTTCATAAATATAACTATCACTTCATTTAACTTATAAAATATTTTTATTACTTTGTAAGATTTTTAATAACTAAATCAGCATTCACGGGAATTATTCATCTAGATTGTACCTATCATTTTTATATGTTTTGACGAGGTCGAGATTGAATTATCTATTATTTTTTCATGCAAATATAAAACATTCTAAGCAAATGGTACCTATCTGTCCATATAAGAGCATGACTGTTTATGGTTTATGGTTTATCAAAGACAAATGCATGCCCAAAACCTGTATTAGGCATTCTTTCATATTGACATGCACATAGGGATATGCAAATTCAATTCAGCTCCTATTGTTAACATACATTAGTTACATCATAAATAATTTACGAAATCATACTCTAACCATTGTCAAAAGCATTTAACAGAAGTTCTTCACAAGCTTATAATTATGACGCACATGCCGTGTTTAAAAGTGCAAAGAGACGTTACGAGTGTACAGGGAGGGAGGACTGCAAATAGAGGTCAGTTGGGGGATCAATGGAGCCATTATTGTTTAGTGAACCACAAAATCTCAAAAATCAAAATAGTAGACATTCAGTCACAAGCTCCCAAATATAAGGGTATGAAGTACCTACCATTCAGTCACAAGCTCCCAAACATTCAGACAAGCTCACCCTCCAGCCAACAACAACGTGGAGCAGGCTTCCAAACATTGAACTATAATCCACCACTAAGAGTTTATTCAAAATGATTTAATTGAGGTTCAGACACTGTAAGATTTCAGACTTTAGTGGGTTAGAATCCCTTAGCTGTTAATGACGGTATATAACTAATGCAATGCTTATCATGCATGATAATTGTTTCACTCAATAGATGGAAACTAAAGAACATAAAAAGAAAAAATGGGAAAAAAGGAGCATCTCCTTGAATCTCTTTTCTTATCTCAGAAAGCGGTCTAAGGAAGACAATTACCTATTGATAAGACTCGTGCAGTTTTTAGAACAGAAGCTAGCGGTG
This sequence comes from Avicennia marina, assembly GCA_019155195.1. NCBI lineage: Eukaryota > Viridiplantae > Streptophyta > Magnoliopsida > Lamiales > Acanthaceae > Avicennia > Avicennia marina. The sequence goes on from CM032767.1 coordinate 10,252,140, forward strand.
AATGAACAGATTCAACAGTGAACAGGTAGCATGAGTTGAATCTAGTTAGATCAATTTTACGTTGTATTTTCAACTATACTACATCTAGAATAAGCTAATAAGGGGCAGCCCTCATCTTCAATTTCCTTATCTTTCATAATTAATTTCCTTTTGGAGCATCTCCAACAAGCCTTACCGTGAGTATACAGAAGACAATTCAGGTCAAATTTAAGTTCAGCTGGAATCCGATGATTGAGATGGAGATACGTCTTTTTTATATCTGCAGCAGCTGGTACCCAACCAATAGTCTTGGCTATCTGAAAAACCTGTACAAGTGATGACCAAGATATTCACCAGTATGCTGCGCACAGAAAATTGCAAAAAGATGCAAGATCAACAGGCATGGCTTCTCTGAGATTTGTAAACAGATAAAATTACTTACATGTGTGTCCACAGGAAAATCATCATGTTGCAAATGAAACATCAACACACAGGCTACCTGCCAACAAGTTCAGATAATCGTCTGAGCAGTAAATTGTGCACAAATAAGATTAAGCAACGTAACCATCTGATTGTATGCTGTGTGCATGCTCATTATTTCACATTCTCCCTAATAGAATGTACTTTTGCATACATCATGTTCTAGAAATTTACAAGTTAACATGCATTCATTTAGTGTTTCACAGAATCACTAGTAAGAGAAAGGGAAACAAGTGATTAAAAATTTAACCACAAACTATGATAATGTTTTCTTTAATTTTTTTGTAACTTAATACCACTGCATTGGATTAAACCATTCAATATCTAGTCCTTTAACAACAATCTAGTCAAATTTTTATATACTGAGTTATTGATGATGCGTCAGAATACATGTGGCTGTAGGATATATAACCTCATAAAACTTATTGCATTCTTTATAAATTTTTGATAGATAAATCGTAATGAGGAAACAATAAATCAATAAATAATTGTAATCAACATAAATCATGAATGATAGAATAAATATTTAAAGCAACTGAATTATTGATTATTTAAATCTTAATTAAGTAAATTATGAAATAATATATGGAATACACAGTTGCATGCCTTCAGTAATCCTGTTGGTTGGCACAAATCATTTTGTATTTAATTTCAAGAATTCTAGTTTTTTTATTCATTTTTCATTTTCAATTAACTTAAAATGGGGGCAGATTTTTCATTTCATCACTAAAACGCTTTAGATAAATCTGCATCTGCATCTATGTTTATCTACACTTATTACAATAATATCTGACTAATCTAAAATAATTAATTTAATGACAATAATGTAATTTTACATTATTAATTTGATCCAAAAAAGGAGTAGTCAAATATTATACTTTGTTTTTAAATTTTGGGGTGTGTCTTTAGGTGGTGGATAATTGTAAAACAAACATAGCCTATATTATTATCATCTTCTGAATGGATACTCAATTAAGTAACATGCTAACAAATTTCCTGAATAGATATTCTATCTCTTAAATCTCTATACTGCAATCTTATTTATAACCTGTATCGATTTACTTTCTCTGGAACTAGCAGAAAACAAAATTCATTTGGACCAAATACTTCCTGAAGTGCCATTCTAAAGGTGACACAAATAAATTTTTATCTATTTATTCTTACATTCAAAAGGCATGATACTATTAATGTGGCTATGAAAGATCGTTTATAGGAACCAAAGCTGCTTGCGCAGGGAAATGAAGGAGAGATGCATATTGAAATTCGGTACAGATCTTAATCACATCAATGTGCGGTAGTTTATGACGAGCACTATCCAAATGGTGTCTTAAATAATCTTCAGCCCTTCAACACAGAGAAACAGAGTAAATTTCACTCTAGCATCTCAGAGCGAAGAAAATTACTTCTCACTCTTATTCAAATTAGGTTGCAAGAAATTAAGTGATCAAATCATCAAAATTTGATCTGATAACTGACAAAAAGGTATTTCCTAGAGCAGAAAAGGTACCGTTTTGGGACCAATTCCCTTCAAAAGGGAGAGCTCTGCCTTGACCTCCTCAATTGGCAGTTCTCTTAAGTACTCCATGCACAGTTTCCCCTTTTTCTCAAGCAACCAACTCAACAAATTCTTTATACAAGAAGACTTGGTTGGAGCTAGACCTCCACATCTTATGACATCCTCAATGCACTTGCAATCAGCTGCAAGAACCTTAAACATTTGTTGGATCACATGAAAAAGGAAGCATTTAGTGGAATCAGTTCATTTTAGTCAGCTTGTTTTCACCTAAATCCACAAGATTCTTGCACTTATAACTACAAAATCATCTGATTGTAGTTCTGAAGCCACATTCAGATTGCATTTTATTCAAAACTTGTAAAAAGAAATGAAGCTACAATGCATGGTTAAGACATCTTATCTTGTTTGGTTAAGTAATTTGTTGTGTTTTGAATCTCAAATATAAATGACTAACATATTTTTATTTGTCAAAAAACTAATTTCCGAATTTGCAACAAACAGGAAAAAATTGCTCAGTGCCACTACTTCCTTTTTAGTTCATAAAATGGCAATTAGGATTTTCAACACCGTAGTCACCCTAAAATAAGCCACCCTTGAGGAATCAACCAATCATCAAAAGAATACTTAGAAATTTAATCTGAACATTCCCAAAAATAATTGTAGTCAATCAATATTCAAAAACCGTGAAATTTAACCACATAGCTTAGAAGAAAATCCCCGGAATACATCTCCCGTAATCAAAAAGTATAGGAAAGATTTTTTGGTGTCTGCATAACTACACAAACCCATAAATGTAACTTCACTAACATAACTAAAGCTCCCAACTTTGCACATTCCACTATCCCTTCAAAGCTCAAATTATCAAATCCAAACTCAAAAGCATAAAGTATAAAACAATTAAAAGATAAGGCACCATAAAAGGCGTACATACATCTTGCCAAGTAGGGAAAGCATTCTTAAGTGAAGTAAAAGCCTTTTCAGAATTAAACTCAGTGGTATTCTGGGACAGTATAGTTTTCACTAGACCATCCAAAACACTCTCTTCATCACCAGCTTCTCCATCATTCGTCAAAGGCTCTAACTTGCCACAATTTCTGGGTTGCGATTCTGATGGCATTCTTCGGTCGCGGTATTTGATGAATTCTTGGGGGAAACCGTGGAGAGACAAGAGGTCGTCCCGCACGGAGAGGCATTCCTCTGGGGTGGGACGGAGGTGATCTGGAAATGGGCTCCGAACAGTGGCGCCGCCGCTTTTTCCGGTGGTTTTGGGTGATTTGACGGAGGATTGCCGGCGGGATTGGTTTCTTTTGCGGGTTCCCTGCATTTTCGGTTCGTTTTGTGGGTTTTCGCCAGCGAAAAGGAATTCACATTTTGTTTCAACGTTATCCTAAAAATTTTTCAAACCAAAATATTTTATTATACAATTTTTATTAAAATTTAAATTTAAAATTTTTCTGCTTGTTCCAGTAATGTTTTTTATTCACATGTATTTTTTTTTATTTTATAAATTTATATATTATTATATTATTTAATTATTATTATATATTAAATACACATACAAAAATTATTTTTCTTTCCAATTAAGCCTTACAAACCAAAGATAAGATTTACTCCTATTCAAATCACCAAAATTATCCCACTCAATCAAATAACAAACCAAATATAAAAATTTAGTGAGGTTAAAAATTTGTCATGAGATAAAAATTGATATTTTAACTTGTGATATATTTTAAAAAAAAATACTTGAATGATTGAAAAAAATGGATCCAAACATAAGGTTTAACTTCTCAAAATTTATAATATTAAAATTTTGTAAATTCTATACTAAAGTATGAGTCCTATGTTATTGTAGATGTCTCGGTGCTAACATTTTTAAGTACTTATATTCTTGTGTTATATTTCTTCTCTGTTTCTTTTAATCTTTTATTTTTTTAATAATTATTTTCTTTCTTATAAATTTTCAATGTATTGAATAAAGGATCCCTTCAAATGACATAATATAAATTTCAAGAGATACTCTTATATTTTATTTTTTTATGATTTATCTCTCATTTTTTTAATCTTTTATCTCTTTAATAACTATTAATTCGTCTCAAATTTTTGAACGAGCCATAATTGCTAATATATTACAGCATAAATGTTGGTATAGTGGTGGAGTTCCGAATATTTCTCCATAAAATTAAGATGGGAACATGAGAAAAAAAAAAAAAAAGGGAAAAACCAATGGCCATAAAATTAGAAAACCATGGGTATTGTTAGTAAATGTCAGCATGTTTGAGTTTAATTTCCACTGACTGTTAGATGGCTTGCAAAAATTAACTTGAAACTATTTAAAAGTTCTCTAACATACAAAAATTATTGGTGACAAGTAAAAGTTGTATATTTTATGTGCGTAAATTTATTTATAAATATTTTATTTTTAAAAATAAAAATAAAAATATATAACATAAGAAAATAAAGCAAGTTTAAAAGAATCTGAAAAAATAAAAAATTGAGAGAATATACAAATAAAATAATAAGTTGAATGAAAAGGTGAAAAATAAAAGGATAGAGATATGGAAAAAAATTTAAGAATAATTGCCTAATTTAATTTCGCATCAAAAAAATCTTTATTAATTTAATAATATTAGTGATGGGACACACCTATAAGTGTGTAAAATAAATAAAATAATTTTCTGCACATATAAAGTAAAAATGTCGAAAGGAATAAAATATGTAGAAAGCGTGAATTATTTTAATAGCTGAACGCCCCCTATTGTCATATTGTAAATAATAGAATAAATACCATACGTAATACACGCACATATACAAAATAATTTTCTATTTTTTCTTAAATGCAGAAAAATATTAAGTTTATATATACATATTACCAGGTAAAATTAAATTCAACAAATAAAGTAACACAAAAATTGTAAATATTACTAAATTTTAATTAAGTTACCAAATATTATAGTGGGCGAGTCAACACTATAATGTTAATTGTAAATATGTTTATAGTGGGTTGAGTTTGGAACCATAACTTTAATCACAATACTTCCTCCTAAACTTCATAATAATAAACATATTACTTAATAAAACTTTTATTTAAATTTATGTTCAAATTTCTTCTCTATTACATATACAATTAATTAATTATATTTTAATAATTATACCTATTCACAATCAAATCAATATATACATATATAATATATATCGCATATACTCACATCTATTCTTATTTATATCATAAAAACTAATAATTATCTATGTATGCTACCATATTGTTCAATTTTTATTATATATTTTTATACATATATTAAAATAAATTAAAATTTTCAAAATATTTAAATTTTATAACCAAACATATTACTTGTCAAACCCTTTTCTCAACATAGCCAAGGTAGATAAGTAGTTATACAAGGTGGAGTATTAATTTGATTCTCCTTTTATATTCTAATTCTGTGTGAAATATATTTAATGTTTAAAAATCAAGCGTGGGGGGGGTCGCGTAAACTTATTGAGGGTAAATATATGTGCGTAATTTAAATTCATTTAAGTTTAATTTATTTCAATACATATAAGAAAAGGTGAATTCATTTGAGTTTAATACTTAAATATAACAACTCTTATTTAATATATTTTTTTCATAATAAAAATTGAAATTCAAATAAAATTTGTCCTGCTGCTAAGAAAAAAATAACATATGTTGAAGAGGTTGATACTCAATTTTGATTCATATTCAATTGCATTAAAATTCGTGCTCGGTTAAATTAATAACTAAATGAAGTTAAAATAGTACGGCCATGTTCTTTTAAAATTTTTGAACCCATTCCCCCTTGATCACACACACAAATAAAAATAATTCCCAATAAATATAACCCTTCAAAAATAATCTTTTCTCTTTTTTAAATATTAGTATATATATATATATACACACACATACACACATTAATATTCAAATTTTAATCGTTATAAATATTTGCAAACGAATCACTATACACACAAACAGACATATATTTATATTTTAAAAAATAACTATTACTCTTATATATACAAATATGCAAGAACAAATTTACTAAGATATACTTTTATCATTTTTACACTATTGGTAACCATTCGAAAAACATTAAAAAAAAAAAAAGACATTATTTTCTATCCCCAAACGGCAAAACAAACACGATCTACAACCTTCGACAAAAATAAAACAAACTTGAACATACGTATTTGACCCATTCTTTTCCACCACTTGTAGTCATCGACTTAATTTATCATATAACTGAAAAAGTGCGGATGAAAAAAAATATTCAACATTTAATAGGTATGAGTATATTTCAAATTTTTATTTCAAACTTTTGTTAAAAGTCGGGGTTTCAAATTCAACCAAAAGCCAAAAACAAATAATATATAAAAAAAAAAATATTTGAGAGTAAATGATTCGACTGCGTTAGGATTTGCGAATGTATTTTTGAATCAGGCAAAAATATATCTCTGTGTTGTCATATTATCTAATACTTTATATTTAGCACTTCACGACTGTGTGCCCATTTACCATTTTTGAGCCCACCTGATTAGTTTCTTGGCCACACGCTTAGATGACGATGATCGCACACCGTCGCTTCTTGGAGAAGATAAAAAATATGCAATTCTTACACGTATCAATCAAGGAGAGGAGATGAATCATGAATGAGATGACTGGGAAAAAGAAAAGGGTCTTCTTATCTTTGCTTTACCAAATGAGCTTCTTCTTTTCTCCATCCATATTTCTTTCTTTTTTCCCTTGAGGGAAAAATGTACTGAGGCCCTCCTAAAAGATTTGAGGTAGGAAACCATTCCACACGCAGCCAACCAGCCCACGCTTATCATTGCTCCACCAACTGATGATATAAAAGCATGGTTACGCCGCTCGACCCAAGCTCGACGGATCATGCCTATTAGGGTCCCAGTCTCCCTGAGCTTATTGTATCTATTGTCGATCTCTATCATGTCTCTATGCTGATCTGTTTGTAGCTTTCATGCCGATCTAATTATACAACCCACACGCCAGTGCCTATATATCGTCATCTCCGTGGTAGCCTGCTTAGGGTTTTCTGAGCCAGTCTCTTTGTATAGCCCTCGGGCCAACTTGCATATGCCTTGGGGTTGTAGAAGAGTCTACCACTCAGCCTTTTGCATTTGCCCCCTTTTTTTTTGAGAACTTGAACTCAATTTGAATGTATTTAAACGAGTTCGAGTTCGTTGATCTCGGATAATTGAGCTCGACCTGGCGTTTGAATCAATTTATTTAATTTTTACATTCTAAATATCATTTAATTTAATTATTTTACAATTTTAATATACAAAGATTTAGCCACACCCCTACATATATACTATAAGTATGGCACACTCTAAGCATGAGTAAAATTATTCATAAAGTCATAAAATTATTGTATTTCAAATAGATTATTTATTGAAATTTAAATATAATATTTAAAATAAGAGAAATTTAAATATAAAAAGATTTGAAAATAGAGAAAATTTAAAAGAAAACTATAGAAATAATAAGTTAAAGAAAAGAGAAAAAGAAAATGATAGAAAAAAATGATTTAAAATAATTGTATAATTTTACAATATGCAGTAACAAGTTTCAGTTTTTTATAAGTATAAATAAGTTTTTTATTAGTATAAATACATAGTATATAAGTATAAATAAGTTTTTTATTAGTATAAATACATAGTATATAAGTATAAATAAGTTTTTTATTAGTATAAATACATAGTATAGAAAAGAAGTAATAGTACTTTAGTAATTATATTTGAAAGTGTAAGGATAAGATGTAAATTTATCAATTAAAGGTAATATTATAAATATACCATATAAAATAAAATTAGATTCAAACTTCTAATAATATAATATAAATATGCATGATCGTATATTCATTTATATTTATATTTTGTCAACTAATTTCTTAAAATTAATTGTATCAGTCGATCAAGTAGTTCAGTCACTTAATAAGTTGTCTCATTTAATAATCGATCTAATTTAAAAAATGTGCCAACAATTAATACAATTCTCACACGCACGAGCATAAGCTAGAAGCCAAAATAATACAATTCTCACACGTACATGTACAAGCTAAACAGACGAGACGACAGAGGGATACATAAAGAAAGAGGGGCTTTTCTTTTTTACATCCTTTTCTTTTCCTTTAATGTTTTTATCTACATTTCTCCTCTTTTGTTCCTAAAAAATGATATACAAAAATAGAGATAAAGATCTCTCTAATTATTTACGTATTATTATTTTGCTCTTCAGAAATAATAATACTGAGGCAAAAACTCCTCCTGTGAATGAAGGTCACAATTATTGTTTGTTGCTTTGCTTTTTATATTTTTTGTTGACGTCAATTAGATTCTATTTTATACTTATAATGTATTAAACTAATTCTTTAAATAATTTTGCTATTATTTTGAATTTTAAAATCAATATAATATTTTTATTATTTGGTGTAGTACATGTAGTATTACCTTTATCTTGAAAGTACAAAGTATTATTCATAATTTATTTAAAAAATGAGAATAATCTTAATCTTTTTTATGAATACAAATATTATATGAGTATAATATAAGTTATTATTAATAATAATGTAAGTTAGTTGTTTAATTTTTTAGTAATTAAATGCAATCTAAGATTCTTGTAACAAACATCTTTGTGTGCTTAAAATCCATACCTCTTAATAAAACATGATCCCCTCATCATCACCATCAAGAACAATCGATTAAAATATCTTGTGAAGTAGTCATTTTTCTTATTTTTCACGTTTCCCTATGAAACATCTTTTTTTAAAAACAATTTTTTCCAACTTCTTGCTTTTTATCTCTGTTTTCCCCTTTTTTTATAATCTATTGTTTTATTTTGTAATATGTGTTTAGTGTTTTAATAACATTTTTTTAGTATTAAAGTGATAAGTTTTTAGAATAAATTACATATCCCATAAATAATTGCAGCGTGGCTATCAAATCCAAGCGCAGATTCAGTCCAATGAAGAGATGTTCTTTCCCGCAACGCCATTGAATGCTTCTCAGCCCACTGATTCTCGCCTAAAAATCCAATCTTTACTTGGGACAGCCTTTGTTTTGCCATTGATCTCTTCTTTTATCTTGTCGTGGATTCCTTTTTTAACTTTAACCCAAACACAACACCCTTTCCTGTGAACCACACCGTCCTGCAACATGAAGGCCGCGAAGTTAATGGGCGGAAAAGGGAAACTCCGACGTTGGCGAATCTCTTTCTTCAATAGATCTTCCTCCAACAAGAAGGACCCGCCCAAGGAATTCATCTGCCCCATTTCCAACTCCTTGATGTTCGATCCCGCCGTCGTTTCCTCCGGCCAGACCTTTGAGCAAGCCTGCGTCCACGCCTGCAGGAATTTGGGTTTGGCGCCCACGCTCCCAGACGGCTCCACGCCTGACTTCTCGACGGCCATACCCAACCTTGCCCTGAAGACGGCCATCGTCAATTGGTGCTCGAAATCCGGGTTGGAGCTTCCGACCCCACCCGCCTACTCGGATATCGAATCCGTCGTTCGCTCACTCAGTGGCTCCGCGTCGTCGGGACAGGAAGAGAATTCGAGAGACCAGGTTTCGGAGAGGCAATTGCTGAACGGAGTTTCGGAAAACCCTCCGGTTTTGTTTTCGCACTCTGCTAGTGATTTGAACCCCAGGAATTCGTACTCTTCTTCGAGCTCCGAAGAATCCGTAATCGCCAATGCCAGTCCGCTTTTGCCTTTCGCTACTCGGCCTTATTGCTTTTCGCACTCTTCTTCGCTTTCAACTTCGTCGGAATTGTTCCACGACGAGGCATCGTCGGATTACTTTTCTGCTTCATCTTCGATTGCTTCTCCGGAGGATGAGAATTTTATCAGCCAGTTGATCAGTTTAGATGTTTACGAGCAAGAGCAAGCTGTGATTCTACTCAGGAGAACCACGCGAAACGACGAAGAAGCGAGGGCGGCGCTTTGCACGGACAGGCTTTTATATGCTCTGAAGCAGTTGCTGAATTCTAGCTACGCTGCTGTGCAGACCAACGCCACCGCGGCGTTGGTGAACCTGTCGCTTGAAAAATTTAACAAGATCAAAATTGTCAGAGCAGGGATGGTTCCTTTTCTGATTGACGTCCTGAAAAACGGGTTCGAGGAATCGCGCGAGCACGCCGCCGGCGCGATTTTTAGCTTAGCAATCGAAGAAGAGAACAAGATGGCCATCAGCGTTCTCGGCGCGTTGCAGCCGTTACTACACTTGCTGAGATCGGGAAGCCAGCGGAGCCGCCGCGACGCGGCACTGGCGCTGTATCACTTGACGTTGGTGCAGAGTAACAGAATAAAAATGATAAAGCTTGGAGCCGCGGGGATTTTGCTGGGGCTGCTGAAGGATAAAGAGGCGGCTGCGGGTGTTGTGCTGGTGGTATGCAACCTGGCGGCGTGCAGCGAGGGGCGGGCGGCGTTGTTGGACGCCAATGCGGTAGAGTGCTTGGTCGGGTTGCTGAGAAGCGGGAGTGAGTTGGACTCGGTGACGACTCGGGAGAATTGTGTAGCCGCACTGGACGCGTTGAGTCACGGGAACTTGAGGTTTAAAGGGCTGGCAAGGGGTGCGGGGGCGGTGGAAGTGCTGCGGCGGGTGGTGGAGACGGGAAGTGAGCGGGCAAGAGAGAAGGCAAGGAGGATTTTGATGGATCTGAGGCGGCGAGAGGCGGCGGAGGGAGTGGAGGAGGTAGATTGGGAAGCGGTTATGAAAGGCGGGGTGACTCAAGCGAGGTACAGAGTTGGGAAGAGTAATGAGGCTAACTCAAGCGAGTTCTGAGTTCACTGGAAATTCTTGTCCAATACCAAATTAAAATGGATTTACATGCGTAGAGTTTGTAATTAAAAATTAAAAAGGGATGAATTATAAAGTAACAGAGGAAAAGATAATTGTAGTGTAATTAGTTTGTTGATAGTTTAGGTGAAGCATGTGCATAATCAGGGTGTTTTATATGTAAATATTCATGGTTACTTTCTCGTCCTCTAGCTATCTATATTTTATTTCATTATTACTGAAAGCCTTTGGGCCTAACATCTTTTAGGTTCTTTTGGTCGTAATAATTTCTTGGGCGACTTCTCTTTTTCTCAGACTTGCTTAGCTTACAAGAAAATTTTGTTGGGATGGAAAGTGTATTTTGAGGAGATAGAAATTAAAAAATAATCCTAACGTTAGTGTTTGACATGATTGTAAGAATCAACTTTTTATTTCTTGTGATAGTTGTTAGTTGTCGGGAGTTTTTACTGATGATAAAGGTAAAGGGGTATTGTGTAGTGAGTAGGTATTGTTGCACTTATGTAGAGCACTTTAGAAGTACAATTTTTTTTAAAAAAAATAGTTAAATTACACATGAATAGGAAGAAAAACTTACCCGTATTAATAATGTTAGCACAATTACAGTGGAGATGTTTAGGGAAAGGAGGATGCCTGAGAGGGATTTATATCATCCCACGTATTTCACTCATGAACTATAGTGTTAGCTTACTACATGTACAAATACATATGTCTTGAGTCTTTTTCCCAAGTCAATTACATAAGGTCACACATGGGTACATTGTGATTCTCGTAGTGTTAGCTTACTATAAATACAAATACATATGTTGGTTTTTGTTTAAGTCAATTATATATGATCACACATACATTGAACCCTTTATTTGAAAGTTCAAATGCGACCTCTCAATTACATAGGGCCATGTATGCATTGAACCCTTTCTTCAGAAGCTTGGATACGGCCTCTCTTCAGGTGTCAAAACATTAATTTGGCTCTTACATGAAGAATCTTGCATGATTCAATGCGTTTTCGGAGTATCGGTGTCTCTAGAAGGTAAGTAATCTTGAGCATCCAAGATTGCTCTGCAAATTGGTATTGGCGAGGTTTACACAATGAAAGGTTAAGTTTCAAGTATATCTACCAACAGTATGAGAACTTTTTGGTTATGTTTGGAATCAATAATGATAATTCTATTATTTTTATTTCGAGAAAGCATACACCTTAAATTCATTATTCATCAGCATATATATTTTTAAATATACTAACTATCAATTTAATTATTTCTTCTCTCTCTTTTATTTCAAAATTCTATAGTAACTTTCATTCAACAAACAAATACATCCACACGTAGCCTTTGGCTTTGGCATAGAAAATGAAAATCATTAAACACGTGAGAGGTTAATAATAAAAATTTTATAATTAATATAGTAAAATTAAAAAATTGTTAAAATAATAAAAATAAGTTTTTTCAAAAAAATTTCGAAAAGGGTATCTAATTAATATTGATCTCTAGAGTTCATAATCTCTTGCAAAAAATTTTTTAATCAAAAGCATGTTTTCAAAAATTTTACAAACCCTTAAGCATCTTTTAATTTTTTTTTAAGAGTTTACAACTCAACTCGGGCATGCACTTTCCATGTTAATTAAGAAATTATTTTTTTTTAATGGTACGGAAAAAAATGGTGCCTGAGCATCCGGACAATGTTAATTATATGACAATCCTTCACAATTTCTAACATTTTGTAATCTATCTATTACTATATAGAACATCTAAATCACTTACAAAAATTGTCATTTGGTCACTAAATTTAATTATAAAAATAGGCCCATTCCGTTGTCTTAAAATCACAATAAAAGGGTGAATTGGTAAAATTACTGATCCCCACTTTTAAATTGAAACTACGTACGAAAGCTGAAAAACTTGTCCATCACTGCCAAGTCTCATCTTTAAGTGTGGACCACATTTTCATAAATGAGAAATCTTAAATTAAGTTATCCCTTCTCAATCTTCGGATGCAACTTTATTATCTTTCCCTGTTGCTTCACATTTGTTGTAGTATATAATTTATTATCAGATAAAAAATCAAGGTAAAATAATTAAGTTAATTTTAAAATTGACAAATGCAACGAATGTGCTCCAACAACTAATTTTTAGTTAAAACCATAACCCATGTATAATAATGCTAGAAATGTGCTTACAAAAATTTTACGACTTAATCGTGATCAATTTTTTTTTCTCTATCAATATAATCAATATAATTGTTCCTTGGCAATAATGTCACTATTATAACTACAACTTTACTTTTATCCAAAACATGTGAAGCTCATACCTCAACATTATTAGCACACAATGATATAATTTATAGAACTAAAATTCTGTTGATATTTAGTTGTTTTAGCCAGAAGTACCCCCTTAAAGAAAGGCATTTTAGGCAATGCCAACAAGACTTATTTATTACTTAAAATTGTACAAAGCCTTGATGCCTTGAATGTCGTCTTTGTGTAAACCTCTTCAATTCTGCCATGTCCAAGCCCAATGCCATGCCCCAACTCATGCAGTCCAACAGATTGGATGTCATAGGCATCTCTTGCACCATTGGAAGACCATTTTTTGCCTGCATCGAAGTGAACCCTCCCTTCTAGAGGTACAAATGTGTGAGCCAGTTCGTCGTCGCGGTCGAGGAATGGATGGCCGTCACCTTGATACCCATGCATGAAACTGATTTTTATGTTAGCTTCGCCCAGATGGCCGCGAGTAAACTTAAAAGGCGTTGCAGATGCCCATTACTTCAGTGCAGGCTCTAACGGCGCTCTAGGCTTTTCTTTCATGTTTCTGTTGAAAGCGAACGTTAGTTTCCTCTTGCACCATTTAGGACAACTTGGATAGAATGAAAAATGCAATGTGGGATGGAATGGAATCATGCCTTTATTAGGGTTGTAGAGATCCGGCATTCCACATCGTGGTTGTTGCAATTTCGTAATGGTGTTAGCATCTAAGGTTCCCACAATGTCAAGGCCATAGAATTCTTGGTATCTTTTGAGTACGGATTCCAAGGAATCGTTGAAGATGTTCTGGATTTCGTGTCTTTGGTCATTGGAGTTGTAGTCCAAATGCCCCAAATGGGACAGGTACTTTTCAACTCGCATACCCCTTTCTAGCATTCTCTTGGTTGGACTCCAATCAGTTGGTCAAGAAACTCCAAGTGGGACGATGTTTTGTCATTTGATTCATATGAATGTGGATGTATTATGTAAAGGTGAAAACAGGGTAGTAAAATGCATAGAAAAACTTGGGATGCCATCTTAGTTGCTTGGTGTATAGTGTCTGCAATTCATTGTTGATGAACTGGCTTTTGCTAGCAGCATTATGATGGGGGGAAGGGAAAAGCATAGGAAGTTCTATTTAATGCTTTGAGATAAATATTAGTAGAAGAAAGGCGCACCGGACAAATCCCTATTTCAAACATCTTAACAAAATGCAAGAAATATTAATGTCATTTTGCCCATATTGATTGACAACGATGTAACTTCACATTCATACTCTGTGAAAACCCTTGATTCCAATGATAACATCTGCATGCCCTCCTTTTTCTCTCTCCAGGATAGACCAATTCAGCCTAAGTACGTCGCCAATCTCATGAAGGGCAAAACTCCTAATCATCGTCCCCTCATCTAGCTGGAAAATTCTTATTCATCTGCTTGTTCGACCAAGATTTTTTGTCTACTCGAGGCTTTCTGATCTATACCAAACCATACCACACCAGTACACCACAAATCTCTGACTAACAACATAGTTGTAGCGGGGGATGGTGCTGTTAAACTCCCCATTCCGAGCTGACAAAGTCATTAGCGCTCACCAAGACCACAAAAATTGAGTTTAGAGAATCAACAGCCTCGACCACCATTGTCAGAATCTCAGAGTTGAGCCACACCCCCAACACTTTAGCAACTATGCTTACCTAAGAAACTCACCTAGGTGCACCGTGTTGAGAGAGTTTCAGCACTGGCCCTATTGGATAGAGGGAATCCCTGATTGACTGTTTACTGAGGTTGGAAAATATCTAAAGGACAACGGATTTGGAGACCCTGTTAACAATTAGGCAACAACTTGAACTCATGCATCATGGCAAAAAATAATCAAGTAAAAATATACATCATAATGCACCACATTATAATTAAGATGAAGAGTAAACCTGCATTTTCTACAGTGTTTCTGACCTCCTTTTAATTGTATAAATAAATAGAACTAAAATCAATCAACAAACAAAATTTGTCACCAAGAATAGCAACCATTGATCTCACCCCATTTTCAACCACATCAAAATAAAGGTTCTGATTAGTCATAGTCAAATAACGAGTGAGGCATTAGGAAAATAAGGAAATTAAAGCAATACGAACCAACCCTTGGAAAAGGAACTTGTGGTAGAAACTTGCAAAGAAAATTTGCAGAAGAAAATTCTTGTGTTCCGCCCTAAATATTTAGGAAGTGCAATGTCCGGAAACATTGCCATTGCTACAACAAAAACAAGAATTACTAGTGGTTTTATTCTAAATTTTCCAGTAATATTCTAAATATTCGAGCTGCGCAATTACACTTGGGATAATTTTTAAAATGCCATACCAAATTTCAAGATAGGCTTTCTGCTGTCTCAATTCACTCACGGGTTTTAAAAGAAAGTTAAGAACGAGTTATTTCATTTGACAAGTTAGTTTTTCTTTCCATCTGAAATCTAGCAAAAAACTCCAAAAAGTGGTAGATCTATGTCATTAACAATTCATGGGGATTGACCAATAAACCCATGATCTATATGTTTTTATATTTTCTTTTATTTACATTACATATATATATATTAATCGAGCATACTTTAACAAACAATAGAAAACTGATTTAGGGTGGCTTTTTGAGGCAAAATTCATCCTAAAAAGCTATTTCGGGAAGATTTACTAAAAATATTATTGACAAAGTATTGCACGTACTAGATCTGAATAATTTTGAAACTTTTGAAGAAGATTCCAATTTTGACGACAGTTGTGCTGGTTATACAGACTAATAATTCATGTTTGTCCTCTTCGGACATTGTGCGTGGCATTTGAATTTGTTTTGTTTATCATATATGTTTACAGCATTAGATGAATATAATCCTAAATCAATATTGAAACTGCTTCCTTCTTTATTTATGTGCTGGTGCAGCTCTGAATTCCTACTCAATCTAGACTAAATCTCTCAAATTCCATTAAGAAGATAATTGTCGAGAATATTCATTGATTTTCTTTGTAGTTTTCTTGTGATCTTACACCTCCATCAATTATGTTCTGTTGCTTGTGGGTTCTACGTGACAATTGTGGCCCTCGTGTTTGCTTCGTAATGGAATCATTCCATGTGTGCAATTGGTAGGTAAACGAGATTAGAATAGGATATGAAATTTGGGTGTAGCCCAATTGAGTAATCAAATTATCAAATATGATTTTGTTGTCTCCAGATACAAAATTGATATTCCAGCCTCTCAAGACTTTGGCTCGTTAGTCAATTTCGAGTCTGGAAAAGAAAAAACGAAGGAAAAGGAATCAACGAAACTCGGAAAATCGACATTATGATTATGACACCTAAAATTGGAATTGGGACCCATCAATTAGGAATCAAAATCGCCAATGCACCGTAGAGCCGTCCAAAATCATCGGCCGAGTTTACTTGGACCGTTTTGCCCCTTCATTCACGTCAATTGCCAAAAGCAATTTAAAAAATAAAACAAAATAAATTCTTTTTCTAATATGATATGCGAAAATATTTGTTGTAGTTAATTTTGGAGCGGCAACAAGAAGTCGTTGAACTGCAGTCATCTTGCATCAGTTAGTCATTGATTTGATATATAAAATAAATATAAACCCCCGACTATGTAAATAAACAAATAATATTTATATTATTTACAAAATAAGAGGTAGAAAAAGTAACTTGAGAAAAAATAAATTAAAATTGAGGACAATGAATAAAATAAATGAAAATTGAGCAAGTGGAGGAAAAGAGAATGTATAAAGAATTAAGGTGGTTTAATAAATTTACATTTGTGCAATCAAAATTTCTTATGATCTTAATATATAATCAGTGGTAAAAAAAGCATAATTATATAATTGAATAAATAATATTTTTTATCATGAACTAGGAAATAAAATTAAACCTAAAACTAAAAAGAAAATGAATTTAAATTGATAACTGGATTGATTGAAAAATATAATAAATCAAAATGAAGGGGCACTCAATGCTTGTGCAACAATTTTATATCACTTGTAAATTTTATCAAGTAAAAGAAAAAAGAAATTTAAACAATAGAATAATTTAAAACAAAGGAAATTCAATGCAAGAAAAAATAAAGAAATAAAGTGAAAAGAATATATAAAAATGATTAAAGACAATGTAATAATTATTTTTTTTACTAAGGATTAACGAGGTGTGGCAATGAGTTAAATTATTAAGTTAATAGGTTAAATTGAAACATGAATATTACATGCGAACTAACAACTTGAATCTGATTTATTTATTTTTATGGACTAGTTTTTTTTAACTTAAAGATGATCTACTAATTTTACAGGTCATTTAAACTTAACAAAAAAAATAATATTCAAACCAAAATAAAATTAAAAATATGTTTTTACACATTACAATTTTTTTTATAAGTTGAATACTATTGTTTGAAAAAGTAATTTTAAATGTACTCAAAATTAAAAAATTTTTATTTTCTTGTTATTTTAATTTTTACTAAATTATACTTCAACAAAATATATATAATCATGCAAATAATAATTAAAAAAGAATGAATGAATGAAAGAAAAGGAAAAAGAATAATGTAATTCGAACGGAGTCTTCAAACTTGCATGGGTGAGAATGTTGCATGCGCGAGAATGTAGTGTGGACAGTACTTTGGATTCTAATAACCAAAATTAGAAATTAAGTTTAAAAATGTTGACACAGTGTTAGTTTAACATAACATTATGATTAAATTTTCACATATTTACTATTTGGTATTTAATTTTATTTAATTAATTTTCTATTTATATAATTAATTACTTAAACAAGCTACAAAATAAAAAATTATTAAATTATTTTAAATGTATAAACGGGTTCATGGTTCAACTGGGCTTTAGGTTTGTAGATTGAATCTGTTTTTGATTCACAGTCACCAAAGTTTAATTCAAATTTATTAATTTTAAATTAAATTTAAATCATATTTTTGGATTATATTAGAAATTGCCACATATAAGTAATATCAAATCCTGAACCAAATCGGCAAGGCTGACAGCTATTATTGGATAAAATAAAGACATAAACATAACAAATAATTATAATTGATTTTTTTTTTTTCATTTTCTGTTGTTGCTAGACACGTAATTTCATAACACGTGCAATATTTATTTACTTGAAATCTCAGTTAATATTTTTAAAATTCAGAATCATATAAAAAATTGTGAATCCTGCGGTTATGTTTGTAGCCTCATTTTCAACTCAAAATCATCATCTCATAATTTACACTACCAAATATACAATTTAACAAAACATCAATCTAAATTCAAATTCAAAATACCCTTTATATATAATTAATTAATTAATTAATTTTCAATCATTATACAATAATCAAATCAACACTTATATATATCGCATATATATTCACGTCTTTTTTTTTATTTACATTTTAGAATATAATCATTATCTTTATATACCATCGTATCATTCAATTATTATTATATATTTTATAAATATATTTAAATAAATTATATTATTCATCTCGTCAAAATATATTTATCAAACGTGGTCTCTAACTAAAACCTCTCTTCCAAACGCTGCTTCTCAGCTGAGTTAATACTCTTTAGCGTATAGACTAAATATGTAATTTAGCCTCGTAAACGAGGCGACGATAAACCGCATCCAATCGTTTATCATCAATTCTTGGACCTCATTCATGGCTGACCTCTCGTGACGTGTTTGTGTACAGTAAACCATGCATAGGCTGCAATATGCAGTCGTGATACCCGCCTATTAGGATATAATTCTTATGGATATATCGAGCCAGATGGGAGGGCAGAGAATTAAAAAAATGAAATTGATCTAACAAATACATCAGCTTTCTTGTTGGGATCAACATTTTAGTGGGTCGCACATCTCTTAAAAATTTTATCAAGATAAACATTTTACAGTATGAATTTTTTTATTTAAATTTAAGTTTAAAAATTTCTTCTTTAACACACACATGCATAATTGTTTATGTACACACATATATATATGTAACATTTTACAATTAAATTAATATTTATATATCAATAGAAGTGACGCACTCTATACATTGTAAATTAATCTATAAAATTATGAAACTATTATATTTTACACAATAAAATAGTTATTAGAATTAAAATAAATAAAATTTAAAATAAGAAAAGAATTTGAACAAAGAAACATATATAAAATAATAAGCTGAAAGAAAAAGAATATAAAAATAAAAAAAAGATTAAGCATAATTTTGTAATTTTATTATGCATAATAAAAATATCTTACTTTCATAATAAAATATTATAGATTTAAATAAAGAGTATGAATAATACTTAAAATAAGAAAAAGGACAGATTAAAATTATTTGAAAAGAGATTAATTTGATAGAAAAGTATATAAAAATAATAAGTTAAAAGAAAAGAAGAAAGAAATGATAAAATAATTAAAAATATAAGTAAAGATAATAATTTAATTTTATAATGTGCATCGAAAAAAGTCTTTTCTTAATAATAATATAGGTAAATATGGATATATAACATAGAAAGGGAGTCGTAACATAATTATAACTATATTTGCGTTTGTTGAACTTTTTAAATAAAGATAATAGTATGAATTTATTTATTAAGAATAATACTGTAAATTCATTAATTACAACTAAATTAGCATCAAACTCTTACAACATAATTATAATAATGACATAGATATAGATATATATGCATACACTCATATATGTATATTTATTTATTTATATTTCATAAATATATATACTATTTTATTATCAATCATAATTACATATAATCACATGAGTATAAACCATAATCCTTATTTCCTAAATGTCATAATGGTTACGGAGGTACGTATATATAAATATTGATTTGAATTTAAACGTAAATAAATGTAGTGATTAAATTGTAAACAACCTTGAAAGCGTAATAAGCCTGTGCTGCAGAAATTTTGATGAGTTGAATCTTGCTAATAATTTTTATAATTTTTTCTATATCCTGATTGGACATTGATCTAAACATGGCCAATGCACCTGGTGTATTAATGCGACCATGTGCAGATATAATTAATTAAAGGATAATAATGAATGGAACTCTTTAGGTTTCACGTGGACATATAAATGAGTCCAAACCAAGTGAAGAGATAAAGCAGAGTGCGTTGGCTGAGCGATCTCATTCATACATGTCAACGATGGCAATCCGGATGCCGACGCGGCAGCTGTTCATCGACGGCGAGTGGCGAGAACCCGTCCAAAGAAAACGCATTCCGATCATCAACCCCGCCAACGAACAAACTATTGGTTCATCTCTTCGATTGCCTTCTCTGTTTGCATTTGTAGCAGTTGTGTTTTTCTCTTCTTCTTCTTCTTTTTTTTTGGCTTTTTAAAAGTTTTTCTAGGTTTCACTTTTTTCCTTCTTGGTTCAAGTTGAGTGTTTTTGGGTGGGATTTAATGTTATGGATCCATATATTTCTGGAAACAACTCGAAATTGAAAAATCTCGGATCAGTGTTTGACGAAAGCGTAATTTTTTGGAGTGGCTAGCAGTAAAATTTGAAAAATATTGACGTCATAAGGGTTTTTTTCCTAGTCGGGTTCATGTATTTTTATGATAATCTGGGAGTCCGTCTAAAGGAAGGAAAATGATTTGCTTGCTTATTTGATGCTAGATTTTATTGACAAAGGCAAACCATGAGATACTAGAGAGTTAGTGTTTAGTACAGCTTAAATCTGATGCTTGAAATACTTTCTTCCATGGTGTTTTTGTGCATTTCCAGGGGATATTCCGGCAGCTACTGCTGAAGATGTGGATATTGCTGTGGAAGCTGCTCGGAAAGCATTTTTCCGTAACAGTGGCAAAGATTGGTCCTCGACGACTGGGGCACATCGAGCCAAGTATTTACGAGCCATTGCTGCAAAGGTTATAAGAGTTATTTTGTGCTTCGGAGGTTGAATTTTGACTAGTTCTGCATTCCCGTGCCTTAATCTGAAAATATTGGCTTACTTTGTCAAATACATATTATTGTACTTATGTTTTATTCACCATATTTTATGACGGTATTCAATTGAAATTATGTTAGTACTTTCCTTTTTTGCCTTTTTCAAGTCGAATATGATTTGTGCATTTGAGAAAATTTACTAGGCTGCGTATTTGAGAATGTTTCAAGAAAGTTTGTTGACTTGAGCTAATAGCTCAGGATTGTAACGAACATCTGGTATTGAAATTTGGGTCCAGGTAAAATAAAAGAACAAAGATTCACACAGTGGTAATTATGACAATTGATTGGAACTGAAATAGAAAACAAATTTCAATTTAGCTGTTAAACTAAAACAATATGGGGAAAGCATTTTGTGAAAGTGGCGAGACTTCCATTGTTAAATCATTCTTGGCTAATTCAATAGTTGATAGCATTTATCAAGGAAAAGATATGCCTTTGGCCATTTGCACATTTGCTTTTATCTTCTTGTTTGCACCAAGTGGATAAAATAAATACATCTAAACATTTGTCTGTAACAATTAATCTTTGTGGCATTAAGTTCACACATACTGTAAAGATGTTTTTGTAGCTGTCCATAAATTTACTCAATAACTTATGCTAAGTTGCACTGGTTCTAGGTGTCTGGATGCTTACCCTATTAATTTGCTTGTAGATTAAAGACAGGAAAGCAGAACTAGTGAAACTTGAAGCAATTGATAGTGGGAAACCATTGGAAGAAGCATCTTTGGATATGGTATGTTTCTAATGCCTGTGTGGACATTTTCTGATTCTTTCTATCACACTGTGTTCTAATTAGTCTCATTCAGGATGATGTCATTGGATGTTTTGAGTATTTTGCTGGCATTGCTGAAAGATTGGATTCAGAGCAAAGGACACCTGTTTCTTTACCAATGGAAACGTTCAAGTGTCATCTTCTAAAAGAACCCATTGGCGTTGTTGGTTTGATCTCGCCATGGTATATGCTCCTTCTTAATTTGGTTAAAATTTATTTTCTTTTTAATTAATTAACAAAAGAAGAAATGTTGTTTCTTTGTTGCATGCTTCTTCTTAAAATAGAGCTATGAAATTATGTGCACACAGTCATATGATTCTGTGATCATTGGCTATTCTCTTTGTTAAACTGAATTGATTCAGAAAATATTGGTCAAAAAAATTTAAGTATGGATTAATTTGTACATGAGGAAAATAATTGTTCAAGTCTAGTTCAAAATTCTGCACTTGGTTCCTCATCAATACACAAGGAAATAGTATTTAGTCCAACCACATTTGGGAGTATATTGTACGTTCAGGAATATAGCATAAGTATGGTGCAGCACCCTCTCGTGCTACTGCAACTCCAAGTGATGGATAGGATGAGGTTTCGCATCCCCTGCTGACCACATCTCAGTCTGCAAATTATTTCCTAATAATTTGCCATATCTTGACTTGGTGTTCTGGTCCCAACTCCCAAGCCCATCATTTCATCTTCAATCTAGATTATTATTTCCAGGAATTTTCCTCAAGAAAAATGAACTTACCCCTTAAGAAATGCATTTCTTGTCTTGGCATTGGAATACTGTCATCAACCAATAGATATGTATTATTCTTCAAATAGATTTTTCTTTTCTGCATTACATCAGGAAGTTAGTTTTCTATTGCAGCTGATTCAATTCAGTCGATTCTTTTTGTTCTCCTCTCTTCCCCAGTGGTTCTTGCTTGTTGTATTGATGGTTTTGCTTGATCTTTCCCTTATGAACTTCTAGCACCATGACTGATTGTTGAACTACTTTCTTATTGAATAGGAATTACCCTCTGTTAATGGCAATATGGAAAGTTGCCCCTGCCCTAGCATCTGGATGCACTGCTATACTTAAACCATCTGAACTAGCATCAGTGTAAGTCTTGTTGTTTTGTCGTCTTTGTGCCTATTACTGATATTGTTGCCCATTTTACTTTTCCTCTGATTTTTGGAAATGGATTTTATTAAGATAAAAGAGTTATTACAAGATTGGAGTCCACATAAACAATATAGTAGTGACATAGAGATTGCTTCCAACCTCTTTGGAGGTCCCTAAGAAGAACCTAGTGTTTTGCACCAAAATAGGCAATGTGCGTTTTTCTGCCTAAAGCAATTATTGGTTGACACGTAGTCCAATCTATTTCAACTGCAGAACGTGTTTGGAATTGGCTGAAGTGTGTATGGAGGTGGGTCTTCCACCTGGTGTACTCAACATTTTGACTGGTTTGGGGCCAGAAGCTGGTGCTCCATTGGTTACTCATCCTCATGTTGCCAAGGTAATGTTCTATTGTGTTTCATTCTTTTCTGTACAGGCCTAGATATTAATGATGTTGCAACAATAATTTCATATTTGATAAACAGATTTCATTTACGGGGAGTGATACTACGGGAGTCAAAATTATGACTGCTGCTGCCCAACTTGTGAAAGTATGTTTATGCAACTAGTCGTATAGTCTCAACTACATGCAACTGTTTAATTTTTAACTCTTTTCTTCTTTTTTCTCCTCTTCAAAATATGTGTGTGTGTGTGTGTGCGTGCTGCTTGCAGCCAGTTACGTTGGAGCTTGGTGGAAAAAGCCCAATCGTTGTGTTTGAAGATGTTGACCTTGATACAGGTTTGAATCTTCTGAACTTGAACCATAGTGTTTTTAAACTTAGACTGAAAAGGGTGGGAAACCTTGGGGGAGGAAGGATCAGTTTAAACTCATCTGTAAACAGAATTACTAAATAAGTGGTGATTATTCAATAAATTATGCTCACTGTCTACTCTTGTTACCATCAGCTGCTGAGTGGACCCTCTTCGGTTGCTTTTGGACAAATGGTCAGATATGCAGTGCTACTTCTCGACTCTTGGTGCATGTGAGTATGATGGACGGCTGTTGATTTATGACAACCCTCTTTCCCTGCCCTATTTTCTCTCTCTGCCAGCATTCGCCCTACAATTGTAATGAGAAGATAATGTTTGAAGGGCAGCTTGTGTGAGAATGTGATATGCTTCATTGTTAATTAAATGATAAGTTTTGTGCTAGAACCTGAAAACTCATTGATTATTGTGCTTAAGGCAGGAATTGGTCTCCCAAAAAACTTACTTAGAATCAGGAGAGTTCGCAAATGCAGTGATGGCTTTTCTTTCTTTTCTAATTATTGCAAGTTTCTTAACTTCATTTCTGACCTAATTCTATGATGCAGAACAATTTTAGAAACTAGGTTGATTGTATATAAATAGCTATTCTGGAGAATGATTCCTCTTTTGAGTGTTTACCAGAAGTAACCAGAGCTTTGCTGCATAAGGAAATGGATAAGTGTAATTTAACACCATTGGTAATCTGATATGATGAAGCACACGTGGTGAATTGTCGTTTCATTCTTATTATGGATGCTGAAGTAGTTGAGAAGTTTCTCAATATTTTGACATTATGGGTAATGTTTCAGGAAAGCATAGCGACAACATTCTTGGAGAAGCTTGTGAAATGGTGCGAGAAAATTAAAATATCAGACCCCTTAGAGGAAGGTTGCAGGCTTGGCCCTATTGTTAGTCGACGGCAGGTAAAGAAACCTTCCTACTATGAGATTTGTAGAAAGCTCAACAAGTCATGCAACTAAAAATGATTGAGTATATACTACTAGGTTATGTTTGGAGGGGGGATTTGGTGGGAGATATGTTTGGTGTGAGTTGTATTAGAATGAGTCATATGTTTGGTTGTAAGATTTTGATATTTGAAAATTTTAATTTATTTAAATATATAAAAAATATATTATAATAATTAGATGATGTAATAGTATATGGGGATAATTGTTAGTTTTTAAAGTATAAATATATATAAATGTGAGTGTATGTATGTATAAGTATATGTATTGATTAAATTGTAAATAAGTGTAATGATTGAAGAACAATTAGTTAGTTATAACTATAAAAGAGAATTTGAATTTGAAAGAAAGTATTGTTGAATTGTATGTTTAAAAGTATAATTAAGATTTTGGAAGATTGAAAAATAGGTTCCAAACATAGCCCTGATATTTTATTGATTCTTTGATCACAGTTTTGAATTTATAGAACTCTGGAAATAAAATGACAAATATAAATTTCTCTAAATATTGGACCAGAACCAATAATATACTATGGTTCCTTCCGTTTTATGTTAGAAAGAGAAACTATTTTTTTGGTCTGCATACTTGACCTGTCATAAAAGTTTTCAATTTAGTATAGCAACAACAAACCATGGCATTACTTATTAGTCATACGTGATAATGTTGACAGTATGAGAAAGTGATGAAGTACATCTCAACAGCTAAGGAGGAAGGTGCCACGATCTTATGTGGAGGTGCACGACCTGAGGTAAAACTCCTCCTGAACCCTTTGGATTCTTTTGAATCCTATCATATGGGAATTCACCTAACGTTGCGATTAACTTGCAGCATTTAGAGAAAGGTTACTTTGTTCAACCAACTATAATAACAGACGTGAAGACTTCCATGCAAATCTGGATAGAGGAAGTATTTGGACCTGTTCTTTGCGTTAAAACATTTGCAACTGAAGATGAAGCCGTTGAACTGGCAAATGATACCCAGTGAGTCAGCATGCATCCTGTAAAAACAATTTTGCAACTTTATTTATGATCTGTTTCTCTGTCTAATTTGGGGATTATCTTGTACAGTTATGGTCTTGCTGCTGCAGTAATATCGAAGGATCTTGATAGGTGTGAGCGAATGGCTAAGGTGAGAATTTTGCTTTTAGAGAAGCTACTCAGAACCCCGACTAATTGGGTTGAGTGCGTAATGAAATTGGCGTAGATATTGCTGAACTTATTTCTCTTTAATTTTTGCAGGCATTTCAAGTCGGAGCCGTCTGGGTCAACTGCTCACAGCCTTGCTTCTACCAAGCCCCATGGGGAGGCAAAAAGCGGAGTGGTTTTGGGCGTGAACTTGGGGAACGGTAATATTAATATTCAGGGTTCCATGTTTATTATTCTATTTCAATTATCCTCTCCACATTTCTCTGACCATACCTTTGCTTGAATTAACTGAACCTTTTCTTTTCTTTTCTTTTCCTACTCAGGGGACTGGACATCTACTTGAACGTAAAGCAGGTCACACAGTATGTTTCTAGTGAGCCATGGGGTTGGTACAAGTCTCCTTGAAAGCCATGGAAAACTCTCCAGATCCCTGGAAGTGCGCAAGAATAAAATGGAGAAAAAGAAGCTTTTGAATTGGCAGTACTATGGTACTGTTAGACGATAGACTTGTACTGTTGTGCTTTGGTCAATTCCTGAAAAAATCCCTCTGCGGAACACAAGAGTATCATTCAGAACCGAAGTCAATTTTATTTTGTGCCATATCCTTAAGCAGCAGTTAAATTTCGTATAATCTCTGGGGTGGTTGATTTGAACTGCGACAAGGCTCACTCCACACTGGATGATTTGATGGCAAATATGCTTTCTCTGTAGCATTAATCTTATGAACTTCCCTAGGTTTGATAGTATTGTCTAGACTGTCCCATGATGCTTAGTTGTCCGCATCACGTGTGTAGCGTACGTGTTGAATGGGCTTTAATTTACGTTTAAAACAATTAGACGAAATGTGACAGTTCAGTGAAACTAACCCAGAGTAAATATGATGATGAAGTGAGATAAATGAAAAAAATCCACCAAGTACTGAATGGGGATTTATTCTAGTCTATTATTAATTTTTCTGTGTCTGGGACTGCTGATGGTAAAAACCACGTGCAACATATCTATGCCCGGGGTATGAGTCACTCGAATTTACTTAATTAAATAATTTAAAATTTTTAGTGATTTTTTAAGTACAAATTTGTGTTAAAATGTGAAAAACAAATACCCAGTCTAACAAATAATTGGTTTATTAAATTTTCTTTGCACAAATAAAATAAATAAATCTAGCATAAGCATAATATATTTATTTTCCAATCTATAGCATAATTAATTTTTTTCACCATCTTTTGATTTAAAAAATTTATTTCTCAAATTTATTCTAAATATTGAATTATGAAAAAGGACATTTATAATTTTATCTTGATATAATGTTTTTTGCATTAATATTAATAGCTCATCCAAAACTTTTTATGTCAGCTATAGTTATTAGTTAATACTAATATATGAATAAGTTCAAAACTTAAGGATTGATGTGCATGATTAATAAATGAGATTCGTCTCTAATTAAACAGATATTTAATCATTATATATTGTTTTAGAACCACTTAGGCTCTTTTAGCTAATATGTTTAAATTTCAAAAGTAAATATTTTAAATTTTAATTCAATTAAAATACACAGTAAATGTCATGTTTCCAAACTCAAAAAGAAACAAAAATAAAAATGCATGTTTTTAAAATACTTTCATTATATACTCACTATTATATAAAATTTTGATTCTTTTTAAAATCTTTTCTGAAGTCTCATTACATATTTCAATTCTTATTGATTGGTTATGATGACAGTAAGTTAACTTTGGTATCTCAAGCTTTTTATATATATGAATTGAGTATAAATTGATATTTGAATTTTTTTATAAATACTATAACATTAATTAAATTAATATATATCCTAATTAGTATATAAATTTCACCATAAATATCAACCTAATATTAACTGAATTTTTTTTTTTAATTTTTCTCATTGAAACTTATTTTTAAGTATAACATTGTTTGAAATATTTCATAGTTTATAAGAGTAATTAAAGAGTTCCAAAATTGCAAGAAACAAGACGTATTGAGAGGGAGGCCTTGTGGACACTGGCTTCGTTCACTAAAGTTTTAAAATTTTGTTATTTTCTCTTTATACTTTAATTGTAAATTTTTTAAAATGGCATATTTGTGTACGTTTATGTAAGTCGGCCCTCTCAAAATATTTTATTAGACTTCTTAAGTTTTAAAAACCAATTAATCATATATTAAAATTAGTTAGAAATTTCTAAACATCGAATAAATTTCTGGGTTCTAAATAATTAATTTAAAAGAATGTAAAAATATACTTTTAATCTTTTGTTATGAATTTTGATAAAATTTAGAGTTAGAAATGATTGAGTCAATATATTTTAAAAACTTAATAATTAATTAAGAAAGTAACTACGTTTTAATTTAGGACTTCTTATCAACTAACATAAGAAATAAGAGATTTAGAAATAATAAT
This sequence comes from Avicennia marina, assembly GCA_019155195.1. Taxonomy (NCBI): domain Eukaryota; kingdom Viridiplantae; phylum Streptophyta; class Magnoliopsida; order Lamiales; family Acanthaceae; genus Avicennia; species Avicennia marina. Next base: position 10,280,313 of record CM032767.1, read on the forward strand.
GAAATCCACTTTTAAATTTGTTATTTATATTTTTGGTAATTTAAAACATTTAGTCTTACATTTTCATCATCTTAATATTTTAGTATGAAATATTAATCTTAATATTATACAAACATATTTTTGTTTTATGTATTTTTGTTATTATAATATTTTTTTAAAACAATATTTTATGTTATTATATTTATTTAATAAATAAATAGTAATTCGATCCCTCCAAATTTTGAGTTCTAAATCCGTCACTAACAAGAACCAGCTAATCCAGTAACAATATAAAACTAGCATTTATGCACATAAACTATTTAACGACGTGTATAATTGATAAGGTTTTAGTCAAAATAATAAATACTCATATTTAGTAGTCATTAAAAAAGAAAAATGCACATGCCAAAAGAAGAGTTAAAAAATACAAAAATTTCACTATCCCAAACAAATGAAATAGTGTGAAATATTTCACTATAATTTTTACATATAAAATTCATATTTTATCTATTAGTGCATGAATGATACACAACTAAATTGAGTAAGTTTACATATTAAGAATTAATAAATATTTTTTAATTATTTAAATAATACACAAAATATTAATTTGATAACATAGTAGTCGTGATTATTTGAAAGAACAAGAAAAAGAAAATGAACTACAAATTTTTCTTAGTTAATTGAAAACATTAAAGAGTAAATTCAGCTTTTTATTTATTAAAATTAAGCACAGAAATATTCATAATTAATACCTTCAAATACATGTGCTAATCTTAACTCTCCACATTTTCCCCTTCTTGCTTACTTCTTTTAATTTATTTCTATTGCATTAGCCATCAAAAAAATAAAAATAAAAAATGAATGAGCATAAAATTGGCATTGTGAAATATAATTGTGAATCACTTATTTCATTCTTTTCCTTTAACTAACAATTGAGGAAAGATTACTCTCATACTTAAATCAAATAAGTATAATTAAATATGATGACATTTAAGAGTAAATTTGCTAAATTAATTTTATCACAAATACTTGTACGGAAGAATGAATTGACAAATGTTTTAAGTAACATCAATTTTATTATGTATGAAATTAGTGCATATTAAATAAAGTACTTTTGAGGTTTTTTTTGGGTTTTAATTCATGTGGCAAGCTTATCCAATTTAATTCTTATTTTGTACTATATATTTTATCAGATTTTAATAATTTTTTTATTATGTAAATGCATATTATGTCTATCATCATTTTAAGTTAATTTTGTCATAATACTTAATTTTTTATCCAATATTAAAAAAAATTAACTTTAAAAGTAAAAGTTATTTTGGGTCAAATTAAACTTTATTTATAGAACATATATTTAAAATATTCAAAAGTTGAACTTCTATATAAGTAAACTTTTAAATTTTGATTTGTAAAATTTAGAAAATAATGAAAACAAAAGTTTTTAAGTTGGCACAAGCATGGGAGCATCAAGATGGAGAAAAAATTAACATCTTACCATAACTTAATTCAATATTGTTAGAACATTTATTCTATTTCATATTCAATGTAGGCACAATTTTATAACTTTTGTAAAATATTTATAAGTTGAAGATCTTCATTATGTAACTCTAAGTTTTATTTTGTCATTAAATATCACTTTTATGTTGACTACCTAAAACTTGAGAAGGATTAAATCTTAATTATATTTTAGTTACAGATATTAAATGAACCTGTATTATTCAAAATTAGTAATTGGGTATTGGTGATTGAAGGAATATAAATATTACATACTAAGAGTAATGATAATATAGGTAAATAATATTATAAATTTATAATTATTGACTTTTCTTTTATGAATGTAATCTTGAAATGTGCACACTTGTTTATATTTAGTTATAATTTTTCTAGGCTGTCTCGATTCTCTTGTTAATTTTTATTTTTATCGATTAATATCCAATATTCAAGCTAGTATTATTTCTTTCATATAATTTATTTTTAAAAATTAATAATCATTATCTGAACTTTTCACACATAAAAAAATTTAAATTGAATTTTACTTTAAAATTAAGTTATTTACAATGTATATATATTATGAGATGAATCTTACTTTATCTTTGAAATATACTTTATCGATGATTAATTTATATTTACATGCATTTATTTCATTTTTTTTTTGTTAAAATATAACAGTAAAAGTAGATACTTATCTTTTTTTCATTAAGGACTATAAATCATAGTTTTGATTTTTTAATATGAAAATGATTTATAGGTCATTAAGTCGGAATGAGAATAAATAAATTAAATTCAAAAACCTATTTCCTTCTCTTGTTCTTCGTATTCATCACTAAACAAGTAGATTAAGAATCTTTTCTCTAATTATCATCTCAAAAATTTAGTATTATCTTAATTTAAAACTTTTTCTTTTTAATTTAACATAATGATAATTAAACTACCATATTTTTTGAAACATTAACATTCATCTAATAATGTTTTAAATTTCAAAATATTTTATTGAAGTTTTTGAGTTATTCAATTTAATAATCTAATACCCATCACTTATAGTGTAATTTATTAATTAAATTAATTTTTTATGACATAAATTTTATTATAAAAATATTTTTATAAAATATAAATAAAAATTAAAATATATAATAATTGTTGTGCGTTTGACTTTGCATACCTGGAAAAGGGGAGTGGGCTGCGAGAACGTGGAAACTCGCCACCCTGTCTACCCTTAACCCACTGTCCAAACCTGCCGACATATATTGGATTTGGATCGCTTCTGTATCACCTCGCTCCTCGCTTATCTTTTCCTTATTAAACCTTCAGTGTATTTGGTGTTATTTATTCACTGAATCTCGTAACTTTCTACCGTTATTTACGTAACCATGTTATGCTTATTGGATGAAGTTATCTTGTCCTTTTAAGTAATGAAGGAACTTATCACGTAATTGATATATTTTAGTGTTAGAGTTGGGCTGCGACTCTGAAGCGTTTTAAATGACCTGCAATAGTTGGACAGGCTGCTGACTGAATTTCGAGATCTAGGCTCTGGATTTTCTTGGTGCTGATCGATGGGGAGCTCTGGGGGGAGGGTTGTGGCCGTGATCATGGTGGGTGGACCCACTAAAGGTTAGAATCTTACTTCTTCTTTCAGCTCTATCTTATTAATAGTTCATCAAGAGCTACTGATGTTTGGTTTTGGCGGTAATCTGATTAATTTGGAGGAAATGATTTGACAACTCTGTTGCAGTTTGATTATAATTCTTGAAACTAGACAGTTCTTGTTGATAATTTGGATCTTTAAAATTGGATAACATGGGGCTTTTCTTGATAAAGGGTATACTTCTGGATAAGTTTGAGAAGTTTATAATCTTGATTGTTCAGTCTTCAGTGACCATAGTGGAAATGCAGGGACCAGATTCAGACCATTATCATTGAATACTCCAAAGCCCCTCTTTCCTCTTTCAGGACGACCAATGGTTTATCATCCCATATCTGCTTGTAAACGGGTAAGCAACCTAAATTTTGTGTTTGAACAGCAGCCAAGTCATGTATGTAATTGTGATCTGATTCTTGTAAAACAGTATGCGATATGAGTATGTTTGAAGAGAAAACTTAAATATTATGATCTTTAATCTGTTAATTTCTGCGAGTTGAGTGGTGAAGTAACTTGTGCACCATATCTCTCTTGCTAGATCCCAAATCTAGCACAGATCTACCTTATTGGTTTCTATGAGGAGCGTGAATTTGCTTTGTTTGTCTCCTCAGTTTCGAATGAGCTTAGGGTTCCTGTCAGGTAATTTCACTGCTTTATAATATATTTCCTCGTCTCTGAAGGTTATAATTGTGCAGCTCTACAATACTTATCCTTTTGTATTTTTCCGTGTTGAACTTTCTGTTTTAGGTACTTGAGAGAGGACAAGCCACATGGTTCGGCTGGGGGACTCTATAATTTTAGAGAGTTGATCATGGAAGATAACCCGGTTTTTACTTGTTCCCTTCTCATTTAATTTGTTTACATTGGGAGAAACATCATAGCAGTGATTAGTCATGGGTGGAAAAATTTAAAAATTTGATTTTTTTTCCTGACATTGCTGATGTAGTCTCAAATTATACCTTGCAGTCACACATTTTTTTGCTGAATTGTGATGTTTGTTGCAGTTTCCCACTGCCTGAGATGCTTGGTAATTGTCACTCCATCGTTCATTCTTCCATTCCATTTGTAGAGTGCATTACGGAACTAAGATTCAGCGAGGCGTTGCTAGTACATATTTAATGATCTTTTTCAATATATTAACTATCTGGCTGATGGTTTACTTTGCAGAGGCCCACAAATCCTATGGTGGCATTGGAACCATTTTGGTGATCAAGGTTAGTATCTCAATTGGCCGTCTGCCTGTTGAAAAATGGCCAAATCACTATCCTTTATTTTAATTGAAATTCAACTATTTATTTGTGGTTTGCAATATTCCGTTATCTGCTGCAGGTTTCTGCTGAGTCAGCTAACCAGTTTGGCGAACTTGTAGCTGATCCTGTTACAAATGAATTGCTGCACTACACCGAGAAACCTGAAACTTTTGTATGTAGAAGTTCTGAGATTGAGAAGTGTCTGGTGTTTGTGTTGCTTTGTTGGTTTTGACGTGCCGCATAGTTATATCATGCCTTTTACTTTTGTAATGCTGCATTAAACAGGTGAGTGACCGTATCAATTGTGGAGTATACATATTTACGCCTGACATCTTTACAGCCATTCAAGGTGTATCCACCCAAAGAAAAGATAGAGGTTTGTAATTTGCTTTGTTGGGGCTTCTGGCAACACTACTTTTAAAAATACATTTGATAAAAATTAACAATTAATTGTTTTGTATCAAGTTTGTTAGAGTTGTTGATTGGACTTGTATATGTTGTAAACCGGAGCTTTTATAAGGCTTTTCTGAAACTAATTCAGTAACTTTGAAGGTTTTGCATGATACAAGGTTCCTCTTTTGGTTATATTATTGATATATGTTTTTTGCCTTTGGTTGATTTCATTTTTAACCATGCCCGTTTGTAAATCTATGGCTATGATATGTCATAGATATGCTTATATGATTACTGGGGGTTTGTCATCTCAATCAATTGATTTTACAGGTTCAAGTTTTTACATATTAATTTATTGATGTCTTGATTGACAAATAGATTTCTCAAATATCTCAATAATAATAGGTTTAAGCTCTCGGACTGTCAACTTACTGATAGCTCACCTGTGCGAGCCCTTATAGATCTGCGTTTATTTTCTCTGCTGTGGCATAAAATCTATTATCATGATGTATGTGTTGCTCTCTCATTTCTTTGTTTTTCTAATTTGCAGCTACGCTAAGGCGTTTATCCAGCTTTGAAGCCCTTCAGCCTGCAAACAGGTAGAACCTTCATTAGGCAACTGCCTGAATGTTTTAACCAAAACATTCAACATTCTTCTTGCAAAATTTTCTTCACCTAAAAAATGGAGTATTGCACTTCAAATTTTTTGGTGGAGAAATGCAAATAATTTGTTTTCATTTTACCTATCTATAGATAATTTGTTCATGATGTACTAATTCAAATCACTAGATGATGGAAATATATTAAGGCCACCCTTATTAAATGCACTGAATTCATACCCAAACACAGCTGGCAGACGCCGTTCGCAACTCCCACCCCCCAATGTGTGTAACTGCTGGATTGCAATATGAGATTGCCTGATAATATTTCCAAAATGGGTATTTCTGTACTTCTATATTGCCTTGTATTCCAGGTATGGCTTGTTGAGCATGATGTCGTGTGTCATAGAAATGCCTCTTTATGCTGACAAATAGAATGCAACTATATAAATAATCTTTAATTTAGAAATGGGTCGATTTGATTGTCACATGAATGTTAGGGGTTTGAAAAGATTGTGTTAAGCTAGAGTACTTTGGATTTTTGAAAGCAATACTATTTTTCCCAATCCAATAAATAATCTGAGCCCCCGGGGATTTTAAAATTGGCCACACGAGTAGGAAATGGATTTGATGGGTTCTAAATGTCACCCGAAGGATCAATCTGCATTAGTTGTCAATGTGCACATTCCTGCCAATCAAATGCGGTTGTGGTATGCATTGAAAAATTTGTCTATGCATTGAATATTTCCTCATCTGAAGTCTTTTGTTTGTTTCTATTTCTGATGCAATTTCTTTCACAGGAGTCTTCCAACTGATTTTGTAAGATTAGATCAAGATATTCTATCACCATTTGCTGGGAAGAAGCAGTTATATGTATACGAAACCACGGATTTCTGGGAACAAATTAAAACTCCAGGGTAAGTCAAAGATCTAGGTACTTCTTCCTGTACTGCGGGTTCTCTCTGATGTGAATTTGTGTCCTGCAGAATGTCCCTGAAATGTTCTGGATTGTATCTTTCCCAATTTCGGCTCACCTCGCCCCATCTCTTGGCAAGTGGAGATGGTACAAAGAAGGCTGTAATTTCTGGTGATGTGTATATTCATCCGTCTGCAAAAGTTCATGCAACTGCAAAGGTAGCGTAATGCAAGCATTGGATATTTTTTAATACAAATATTCTGTGATTGGGACTTAATTACACCTTACGTCTTGCATATATTCTTAAAAACCTTTTCCGGTACGAGGTTTTGCCAATTGCCCGTATCTCATTATGCTTGCGATGCATTAAAATTTCATGGGCTTAGCACAGCATTGCAGTAAAGAGTAAAGTCTTTCCATGTTCTTGTTCATTCTCATACAATCGCTTAAGGAGATGATGAATCTTTTATCTCATCAATACCATGATACTCTCTCTCTCTTTCTCTCTCTCCCCAGTTTATAGCATTCTCATTATCTCCAAATGCGAGAAAAAGGAAGTGATGATGTGTTTTCTGCTCTGAAACAGATTGGCCCCAATGTGTCAATCTCTGCAAATGCTAGGGTTGGAGCTGGTGTGAGGCTTGCCAACTGCATTATTCTTGATGATGTTGAGATCAAGGTACTCATCACCCTAGTTAGGGGATATGACTTGTTGTGATCAAATCTCACTTCTTATGCTTATGTTACATAAGGAAAATGCGGTGGTCATTCATGCTATCATTGGATGGAAGTCGTCCATTGGAAGGTGGTCCAGAGTCCAGGTAAGCCACATCAATTTATCCCACCCAACTGCCAATAACCAAGTAGCAGGACTGTCTCCAAACAAAATGAAAGGATTGTAAGATGGTCAATTGAGTTGCGTGGCTTTCTTTCTTCTTATGTTGTCTCGATTATATGATCCTGGTGAGGAAAGTGAAAACGTAGACATTCGCCTGATGCCTAATTTCAGCCTTCTGTCCCTCCAACTCCTCATATTCTCATCACCATCGTCTTCTCCCGTCTGTTTGCCTCAGCTATGCCGATATTATCTTTATGCACATTCAGTATCCATATCACAGATACAGCTTAATGTCTCGTGCTTGCCCTGATCTGCTTTCTACCTTTACAGGCCTCGGGCGACCACAATGCAAAGCTTGGGGTTACGATTCTCGGTACTTCTGCACCCAATATCTGCACTTATCGATCTCTTCTCCCCTCACCACAGCAATTAGCTTATCATTTACTGTGCTAGTACATTTTTGAACCAGGTGAATCAGTGGTGGTTGAAGATGAAGTTGTGGTGATCAACAGCATTGTCCTTCCAAACAAGACCCTCAATGTCAGTGTTCAGGAGGAAATTATACTGTAATGCCCTTACAGAGGCTTTCACTTTAGGCCCAAGTGATGCAACTGCCGGTTTGCTGATCTTTTGTGTACAATTATTTGTTTTGGGATAAATTGTTTGTCGTGTGCAATTCTTTATTCAATTTTTGGAAGCTGGTTTCAAATGTATGTTAATTTTTGGTGACTTGTAAATTGACGTGTCTCTTGTGGCAATAAGAGAAAATATGTTCCAATTGTTTTCCTTCTGATTTCTTTGCTTTAAAACTGCAACACACCGTATGAAAAATTGAATAAACAATTAAATGCATCGTTAATTTGTAATGGTGGAAAGTGATTTAGTGTGGTTTTAAGGAGATATTCAACTTGGAAGATATTAACATGTTATTAGCCATTGCCTGCAATTATGTGCATTCGTTCATTTGAGACAGATTATGATTATGCGTGTGTGTGTGTGTGTGTGTGTGCGCGTGTTGCTTTTCAACATAATTAATTAAATTGTTTAGTATTTTATTAAAAATTAATTCAATCAATTAAGCAAAAACTCGAAAGAGTATTCAAATTGAGAAGGACATGAAGTAAAACTATTTTTCTTATAGCAAGCTACGCTCAATCATCATCATCATCATAGGATGAAGGTGATTTCATACGCTCTGATTGGGAGAGGGGTTTTAGTTAAATATTTGAATATGATGTTCGGTAAGAATTGTGTTAAGATGAACAATATGCTTAGAAAAAATATTCTAATGAGATAAATATAATATATGTATAAAATATATAATAATAATTAGATGACGTGATATTTTATAAGGATGATGATTATGTTATATGATATAAATAAAAGTAAATGTGAGTGTTTATGTGATAAATAGATATTGATTTGATTGTGAACAAATGTAATAATTAGTCAGTCATAGAGAAAGAGAAAAGTTTTGAATTTGAATATAAATAAAAATATTGTCGAATTATATATTTAATAGTGTAAAATTTGAGATGATATGTTGGAGTTGAAAGCTAGGTTCCAAACATAGTAATTGATCTTTTACTGAAATTTCTAAGGTACCATTCTAATTATAACCACTTTTAAGCATTTTCCATTTTCTATTTTTCTTAGTAGCCACACTCTTTTTTCTTTCCACTTACTTATTTTCTCTCTTCACCTAATTTTAATTTTAATAATAATTTATATGTGCGTGCATATTATTTCTTATATTTTAATTTTAAAAGCATATGCAATAATTCGCAGCTGCTGTAGTAATAGTAGTTATTATTATTATTGACAACTCTGTTAATTTTACCAAAATAGTGAGAAAATTAATATCATTACCATTCAAATCAATATTGCTGTAAAAACTTTTACATATGATATCAATGACCAAAAACTATGTGATTTTACATTTTACTTCATTTTTATCCAATCAAGTTACACTATTTTAAATATATTATCTATTAAAATTTTTGATCTTTCTATATTTTATTTTTACATTATTTATTAATTTTTACAGACACTCATAGAAAATAATTCTTCTCTTCCATTATTTATAATTTCTAACAAATGCACAGGCCATTTTTGGAAGAGGGTTTTGGCAGGATAAATGATTTTTCATAAAAGTTATATTAAGATAAATAATATATCGACAATCGAATTTTGATATTTTGGAGGATTAAAATAATATATATACAAAAATATATATATATTTACCAAATACTTAATTCGCAATTCAGCTGCTAAGGCATTCGAATGTGCAGTTCAAAGTTTAAACCAGCGGCAAGGAGCCGTGGCTCATAGAAACCCCACGCCCCACTCCACTTCCCTCTCTGCTTCCCCTCCACAAACCTGTAACCTGCGCCACAACACAAACACACTGCGAAAGGATTGATGCCAGCAATTGTAGAGAAGGGAAGCAAACAGGCTCTGTGATAAACAATGGCATCGAAAGAGACCTGCAGAACTGAGCTCCGCGCCGCCGTTCGCCACCTCAGCGACCGTGGCCTCTACTCCGCCTCCAAATGGTTACACTTTCAGACCCTTCAAAAATTCAACTTTCTTTGTTTTCGAAAAAAGTTTTGACCATTAATCCGAAGAACCCACCTCTTTTCTTTTGATTGTTTGATTTTCGAGATTTTGTCCGTTTTCTTGAAGGGCTGCGGAGCAGTTGATGGGAATAGAGCAAGATCCTGCAAGGCACACCCCATCCCACACTCGATTCCAGCGCGGCAGCTCCAGCATCCGCCGCCGCTTCCGCACTGCCTCTGCCGCTGATTCCTCCTCTACCCCTTCTGCCGGAGTGTCGTATGTTGCCACCCCGTCGATTATGGTGGCCGAGGAGTACGATTACGATCCGGTTGATAGTGATTTTTATTTGTTGGCCAAGTCTTATTTTGACTGCAGGGAGTTTAGGAGGGCAGCTCATGTGCTCCGTGACCAGACTGGGAAGAAAGTTGTGTTCTTGCGCTGTTATGCGCTTTATTTGGTTAGTTTCTGTCGGAATATTTGGATGCTCTGCGTTTTCATGATTGACCAGACTGGGAATATTAGCAATCGCTGGTAGCTCGATTTTACTTGAATATTATTGCTGCCTATTACAAGTAATTTTGGCTAATCTACGGCAGTCTATTGAGTGAATGTTATTGCTTAGAAGTTTGACATTTAATGGGGCAAGGCTATCTTGTTCTACTTAGGTAGGGTATATTGGTGATAAAGAGGTTATATTTAGTTCCGAAGGGTTAACTAGAGGATTTGATGTGAATGTGAATGTGAAATGTTAGAATCCTTTTAATGCTGATGAACTTAATATGGAGATGTTGATGTACAAGTTTTAATAATGTGCGACATCTAGGACAACAATAGTAGCACATGGGATGGAAAACTCTGTTTATAGCATGCTTTTCAGGAATAGGCAAGGGATGTGATCTCTCAATAAAACCGTGCCTTCAATCTTGTCTTGTGGTGAGTGTACATGATGTTGGCTGCCATTTTGATTCCTCACGTGGGCATATCTAAAGTTAGTATAGCTCTGGATCAGAACTTTGGAGACTGTAGAGGGCCTATGCTAAAATTGTTCTCATGATCAATGATGGAAGGCTATTTTACTGGCATTTGAGATGCTGAAAAACCATTCATAAACTAAATTAGACAACATAGATTGGGGTGTAAGGACAAGAGGTCTGTTATTTTCCAGAATTGACAAGGGTGGTTAGCTTTTGAGGGTTAGCCTATATGCCAACACAGTAACAATAGACAAACTGAAAGTTTTGTATATTGTTGAATTTGGCAATAGACCGCTTAGGTAATCTGTGTGATATTACTACCATATCTATCACCAGTTTTGCTCGTAGATTTGAACATTGTCCTATCAGTTTTTCATTGATTATCAACTAATTCCATATTTTTTCTGATTACTGGATTGTGTTAGTAACTAAATATAGGTAGTAGGATCCTTGATTCACTCCTAGACACTTATAAGCTTTCTGCTCTTAAAAAACCGAGTCCACTCTTGCAGTTATATTCAAGCACATTATCCTTCTATCCCATCTTCAACTTTGTAAATCTAGTGAATGGGATGGGTGTCCTCACCTTCCACTGATACATTTTTACATTGATAGATTTTTGAGCCAAAACGGGATTCAATTAAGGTAATTATAAACCAGATCCCAAAGTGCTTGTTTTCTAAAGATGGAGAGGAATATCATATCATAGCAAACTTGAATCTGCCATTTTCAACATTGTTATGCTTGTTACTGAAGAGGATAGTTAACTTGTTTTCTAAACTTGTTTGCTATGGCAGATTCCATTGTTACAAGCATAACAATCTGCCATTTCCCATTTCTCTTCAGTGATTCTCTCTACTTGATTGTGTTGTCAAATTTTCAGCTCTCTCTCGCATATTGATAGTTAACATTTTTTTCCTTAAAACTGTTACTGCACACATATCATTCTGTGTTCCATGGCTTGAGTACGTCGGGGTCGGAATAGATTAGCACCTTCTAATAAAAAAATGTAAATGTGATCATTTAACCATGCCTAATTTAATTCATCTATCCTCGTTTGGTTAACGAAGGCCGGAGAAAAGCGGAAAGAAGAAGAGATGATAGAACTTGAGGGGCCTCTGGGCAAGAGTGATGCTGTGAACCGAGAACTGGTTTCTCTTGAAAGGGAATTGTCAACACTCCACAAAAATGGAACTATCGATCCGTTTGGGCTTTACATATATGGTCTTGTCCTCAAGGAGAAAGGCAATGAGAATCTTGCAAGGTCTGTGCTTGTGGAATCTGTGAATAGCTACCCTTGGAACTGGAGTGCTTGGTCTGAGCTGCAAACATTGTGCACTACAATTGAAGCATTAAACAGTCTAAACATTAATAATCACTGGATGAAGGACTTTTTCCTTGCTAGTGCTTACCAGGAACTCCGGTTGCATAATGAGTCCTTGGCCAAGTATGAATATTTACAAGGGACCTTCACTTTTAGCAATTACATCCAAGCTCAAATTGCTAAAGCTCAGTATAACCTCAGGGAGTTTGAACAAGTGGAAGTCATATTTGAAGAACTTTTAAGAAATGATCCATACAGGATTGAAGACATCGATATGTATTCCAACGTGCTCTATGCCAAGGAATGTTTCTCTGCTTTAAGTTATCTGGCACATCGTGTGTTTTTGACTGATAAATACAGACCCGAGTCCTGTTGCATTATAGGGAACTATTATAGTTTGAAAGGGCAGCATGAGAAGTCTGTAATGTATTTCCGCAGGGCTCTTAAATTGAACAAGAATTATTTGTCGGCGTGGACCCTTATGGGTCACGAGTATGTTGAGATGAAGAATACATCAGCAGCAGTTGATGCCTATCGGCGAGCAGTGGATATAAATCCATGTGATTATCGAGCATGGTATGGATTAGGCCAAGCGTATGAAATGATGGGAATGCCCTTTTATGCACTTCATTACTTCAAAAAGTCAGTATTCTTGCAGCCAAATGATTCTCGTTTATGGATTGCAATGGCTCAGTGTTTTGAAACTGAACAGCTTCATATGCTTGAGGAAGCTATAAAATGTTACAAACGAGCAGCAGATTGTAATGACAGAGAAGCAATTGCACTGCACCGACTGGCAAAACTTCACTGCGAACTTGGTCGTACTGAAGAGGCAGCAGTTTGCTACAAGAAGGATTTGGAGAGAATGGAAGCTGAAGAGAGGGAAGGACCAAATATGGTTGAAGCTTTGATGTTTCTTGCCCAGCATTGCAAGACTCAGAAGAGATTTGATGAAGCTGAAGTTTACTGCACTCGTCTTCTTGACTATACTGGCCCAGTAAGTGACCTTATATTCAATCATGTAATCTGCATATGGTCTTTGTCTATTACTATAATACCCATCTGTTTGAAAATTTGATGCTCTCTCAATTCTTACCACTTCTGTATGCAGGAGAAGGAAACTGCTAAGAATCTTCTCCGGGGTATAAGATATGCAAGGGATGTTTTCGAGCATTTCCCTCCCTAAATTCGTGTGACTCAACTTCATTGTAGAATTAAGAACTTGGAATCATCAAGCTGTTTTGATCGAGTCCCAAATCACTCGAATGATAAGGCGAATGAATCCTGGGATATTGAGTGGGTGGCGTTGATGCACATGCATTATTCTCAAGTGTTCTTTGCTCATTATATCGTTATAATTTTAGTTGGTTGGAATTCCGTGCAAAAATTTCCCTTGGAGGTCAATTCTTTTCCAGTCTGCTTCATCAACTGTTTTTGGTATTTGTGTATCTATGGCAATGAAAATTCAGGAGATCTATATTCTTCTTTCATGTGCACTCTGTTGATATTTTGATTGTCTTTCAAATTGCCGTACCCACATTTTGAATCAGCATGCAATTTCTTCCCAGCCTTCATTGGCAGAAACATGTTAAAAAGGACAACACAGAAAGAACACATTACTTCACTCAAAAAATGCGCCTTGAGTACGGACAGCATAACGGACCTAAACCTGCTGAGACAGAAGAACAAGGAGCCCCTGTGGGCCCACTAGGATTTCATTGAGGAAACTGATCAATCCAAACCACACAACGGGAGTGACATCAACCCCGCCAAGGGGTGGGATGAGCTTCCTGGTTTGGACCAGAAGTGGCTCCGTGGGAGCATACGCTATAACATATGGGAACTTGTCAACGGGCAGCTTGGGGTACCAAGACATGACTATTCTCAAGATGAACAGAAATCCGAATGCCGAGAAGAACGGCCCCAGAAACCCAATCCCCAACTTCGCGGTGGCAGGGTCCAAATCTATCAGCACCACTCTCTCCAGAAATACTGAGTTTGAAATCTTGGATATCCTGTCAAAGGGGTCAGTGGATAAGGTTGTGGCTGAGGACAAGACGTGATGGCCGGAGGAAAAAATGGGACCTCCAGTAGAACAATGAGTTCGATATCTGTGACTCCCTGGAAATTGATGTCCTCTTCCAGCAGGAGATTTGGAGTTTCCCTTTGCTGCTGCAGGATTTCTGGTCAAGCCAAGGTTGGAGGACGATGAAGCTATCCATCTGCGTTCCTGGCAATCATTAGTGTGTCGTTCAGTTGGTCGGGAAGGCCATGAAACCCCGACACCAGTGGCAGACATTATCTGTTCTCTCTCTCCCAATTTTGTCTCTCAGTTCTGCTGCATTTTGAGTTGAAGAGATGAATCTGCCCGTTATCCTTGTGTAGCTTTAACAGGGCAATCTGAGTGTGTGTGGTCGAAAAATTTCCACGATTTATTATTTGTTGAACAGAACACCAAAATTCTCACTAATACTAATTTCCACGATTTGTTAGAGGTTGTAGAATGTAGAGTAACACTTTCAACTTAAGCATGAACTTGGAACTGTGCCAAAATTCACATTAATAATATATACCATGGGACGTTCCATGCATCTACAAATTTATTCATAAATTGTAAAATTACTATATTTTAAATAATAAAAAATTTTAAAATTAAAAATATGAAGAATATTTAAACTAAGAAAAAGAAAAGGTTAAAAAAAGATTTTGAAAAGAGAGAAAAATAAATAAAAATAATAAGGTAAAAGTAAAGAAAAAAAGAAAGTGATAGAAAAATAAAAAACATAATAAAATTAAGAACATTCATGTAATTTTACAGTGTACAATTGAAGAACATTACTTCTAATATAATATAAACTTAGATTAAAAGTGTAAAAATATTTAAAATAAAGAAATAAAGAATTTGAAAAGTAAATTTGAGAGAAAAATAAAAATAATAAGTTAAAAGAAAAAAGAAAAGGAAAAGGATAGAAAATAAAAAAATAGTTGCGTAATTTTACAATGTACAACTAAAAACCCTTACTTTCATAATAATATAAGTTCAAAAAAGAAGTATTGGTATAATGATAATTATAATTATGTGCAATTTATTAAACATAGTAATGATATAAATTTACTAAATAAGCATAACATTGTGATTTTATAACAAAATTAGCTCTAAACTCTTAATAATATAATATAGTATAAATACTACTAAAGTAGCATCATTTATGTTTGAGCAAAAATAAAATTATTCTATTCATATAATAAAAGTAATGTTATTTTTGAATTAAAACTATAAATTATGTAAGATACAAAAATAAATAATGAACAAAAGAACTTAAAAGAGAAAATTTGAGAGAAAATAATAAGTTCAAAGGAAAAGTGAAAGAAAAGGATAGATAAATAAAAAATCAAAATAAAAATAATCGTGTAACTTTATATTGTGCAACAAAAAATTCTCATCTCCTTAATAACATACTATAGATAAGAAAATAAAAAAAGAAATCAAAAGAATTTGAAGAGAGAAACATTGAGTGAAAACACAAATAAAAACAATATTCAAAAGAAAAGAAAACAATAGAAAAAATAAAAAAATTTAAAATAGATATGATTGTATTATTTCACAATGTGCAACAAAATAAACTTATTTTTATATGTGTGCGTGTGAGTATGCATGTAGTAAGTATTTGTTATTTTTGCATCTCACGAGAAATGCAACGAAATCTTATAAAAGAATGTGCCTCTTCGTATTTTTCATTTGATTATAAAAATGAACTTACAAATCCCGAAGTGCAATTACAAATTTCCAAATAATAGGGTTTCAATAAATATGTCAAATTTTAGGGAATGCGAATATGTCTCATTCTAAATGTAATTACAAAAAGGTAGCTTTAATAACTAAAGTATATATTTACAAAACACATTTTTGTAAAGACCAGCTTCATCTTTAAAACTTTCATCCTCATTTTGCTTTTAGGATCAGGCAATAATTTAAAAAGATATTCTTGTTAATGTGTGTGTGTGTGTGTGTGTGTGTATGCAATTTCGCTTGACTGCAAATAATAATAATAATAATAAATAAACAAACAAACAGATAACAAGCTCCCTTGTTTCTGAAGTTAAAATGAAAAGTAAAAATCGAAAAATAACAGTGTCACAATTGTGTAGGATACAAGCCCACCCCATGTTATATATTTTACAAATTTAGAGTAATGGGTTTAATTGAGATTAATTATAAGGTAAATGGATGCGAAAAATATCATAGTTATCAATTTTCTCTGATAAATTAAAATTACATAAGTTAACATAATTAGAGGGTATCTGAAATTGAATTAAATCTTGTATTCACCACCATACCAGGAGGTTGACATGAAATGAGGTAACATTCCTTGCAACCCCTCATTTTTCTCTGCAATGATTGGTGATTACTGGAAGCACAGGGCAATAAAGAAACAACCCCACAATGATCCCAAGACAGAACATTACATGAACATAACAGACACAAAAGCATCCACAACACAGCATAAGGTAGCAAGATCCATGAATTTATTCGGGGAGGACATCAGTCTCAAACAAATACAAACTTCTCACACACAGTGCAGTACCAACAGACATTCACGTCTTATAATATGAACGACCATATGATGAATTACGGATTAGGACAGGATTTTCATGCTGCATTCTCCCCCCACCCACCATCTATTCAAGAGCTCTTCTGAGGGTCACTGAAGAAGTTGTTGAGGGACGGCATGATTTCAGGTTGCCTGTTGCGAACGAATTTTCTCAGGGCATGCTCCGAATACTTCTGTCCCTCATCATAATTCTCCAACACCCCAGCAGCCCTGCCTTCCTTGTTCACCCTGTTTACAGGGATTAAGGTTAGGTTAGGTTTCGATTCTACGGTCCCAGTTAAAAATGATACTTGTACTATGTCAAGAACAAGGGTATATGACACCAAGCATTCCCATATAGAGATCAAGTTTTAGCATATCAAGCAGATAATACAGAAAAACAAAGCAAACTTGTAACAGATACCAAAAATTATAAAGTTGTAAGTTAGCTCAATCAATCAAGACCTCGTGAAACTTAAGGTGCACCGAAACAAACACGAAGCCAACAACTAGAGATTAGTCCAACTTTACAATTGACATATAGCCATATAAAAGCTTCACAATGGCAGCAACATCCCCCTAGTGTGCGATTCAATAAGACAATGCTCCTAAAAAGACCACAGGCTATAATCATGAAAGGATTCCAAGAACAACAGTCATATAAAAGAACCAAAAGAACAAAACCGAGTTAGCATTCCATTTAAAACCAGCAGAATCTAAGAATCATTTCTTGCAACAACGTACAACCTAAAAAAGATAATCACAACATAGAAATCAGTTAATCTTAACAAGAAACTCAAACAATTAAGACAAAGGGTGAAGGAAAATTTCAACACAAGCAATTTTTGCGCTTCAAAATTTCCAAGATTATGCCTCATATTTATGCCCAGGCCTCCAAGAACGATAAATTACATTTTTTTCCCTTTGCTCCTTCCCCCATCCTTTAAATTACAACTAAATTCAAGAAAGCTTCTTTAAATTAACTTTCAGACCCAGGCAAACAAAATATAAACAAACATCAGTTCAATTTTCCCCATAAAAACTTCAACTCTCTACAGAATCTTCCTTGCGCATACTCGTATACCAAAGTACATACCATATAAGCAAACACGCAGGCAAAAAACACACATATTTCTAGAGCGAGAAAGAGGGGAGTACCTAACTTCAGGGTTGATGCAGATATTGCGAACCAGCTGAAAACTACAGATCCCCACCGCAACGCCCATAGCTGCAAAAAGTGGATACACCTATACATACACCCACATACAAAATACATCAGGGAAGTTTCCAGTAAAACCGATCAAACACACAGGAACAGGTAGAAAAGAAGAACTGGAGAAACCTCAGGCCTGATCCAGCGGCTGGCGGTGGGAGCCATTCTCAAGCTTTTCCTTTTTTCCTTCCTGGGTTGTCCGACAGACCAATTTCACCAGCCTTAAGGGATGATCCAGAGCAGGAAAATGATGGGCCGTTGAATGGTTGCTTTATTAAATTATATGTTTATTTATTCATTATTGTTTCAGACTCTGTTTACCATTAGCGTAATCTTTTATAATAATAATAATAATTGTTATTATTAATACATACAAAAAGATAGGTTCTTGAAATTGGAGAAGACAAAAGCTGATCGGCTGTTCGGGTTGCAATAGTTGGAGAACTGCGGGTCCCCGCACAAACCAATGGGGTGGCCAACACGTGTTCTCCATTTTTCTGGACTTCGTCTTTCGCTATGTTTGGGAGGGCCGTTGTTGAGAGATAATGTTGGGTATATTGTGTTACAATGATTTAATAAAATAAATAGTATAATTCATATAAATTAATATATTTAAATATATATATATATAATAATTGAATGACCGTGGTATTATATAAATAATAATTATTATATATAAATGTGAGAGTAGGTATATATATATATAAATATTAATTTAATAGTAAATAAGTATAATAATTATAAAATAATTAATTAATTATATATATAAAGAAAAAAATTAAATTTAAATTTTTAAAAAATTTTACGATATAAAATTTTTGATCTTATGAAATTAATGGAATGAAGAAACGTGAAAAGTGACTACCAAACATAGCCATTGATTCATTTAATTTAGATTTAAAAATACCTTCGCGGCGCTATTTGTAATCTTGGATTTGCATAATATAATTTTAAATTAAACAGAAATTAATGCTAATGAAGAAGCATATATTCACGATTTAATGACATTCTAAAACTTTTATTATTATCTTTGATTTCCCATCTATATATCCATGTTAAACTAAATATAAAATATTATCTAAAGAGATTTTTTGACACCAATATCAATTTTGACCAAATTCTTAATCCTCAAAATTTTGAAAATTTTTCTGAGTATTAAATTATTTTATTAGATGATGCATACTTAATTCTGTATATTAAATTTACTTAGTTAACTTCATTAATTTAAGTTGCAACTTATCCAAAAATAAAAAATTAGATAAATAAAAAAGTTAAAGATAAAAAACCAAAACATTAAAGATTTGAAAATGTTACAAATTAATTAGCTTGATAGTTTATTTTTCAGACATTAGAAGGTAGGATCAAGCAATCCCTTAATACAAATTTCTCAGAATTTTCAGACTTGAGCTGATGAAGCGTCCGCCTGCTCTTATATTTCGGAAGATCGCAATTATATATTGTAGGGTGGTAATTGATGAGACCGCGATACAAGTATTACACAAAAATTATTAAATTGAAGCCAATTTGTTTATTATCGTGGATTAATTTTTGATTCGAGTACAACCTGTCAATTTCACGAGTAATCCGAACATAACCCAACAATCCATAAAAAAAAAAAAAAAAACAATTTTGTTTTGATTCAAATAAAATTAGAGATAAATTTTATATTTTGAGTTTAATTCAAATAATTAGTTATTAAATCTAAATATAACTCAAATTATTAAGACTACAAGTCATTAATATACATAAGCATAATATAATATAGTCGCTAGTGTGATGGTAGTACATCTTAGACCTATGTAATCCTCTTTCTTGATACACTTATCATAAGGTAATGTTTAAGTGTCTACATATTTACTATTTAAAATTTTAATTTTATTTAATTAGTTTATTATTTATATAATTAATAATTTAAGAAAAATAAAAAATAAAAAATTAGTTAATAAAACTATTATTATATTATTTTAAAAATATCAATTATACAGGAATTCACAATTATTAGATAATT
This sequence comes from Avicennia marina, assembly GCA_019155195.1. NCBI lineage: Eukaryota > Viridiplantae > Streptophyta > Magnoliopsida > Lamiales > Acanthaceae > Avicennia > Avicennia marina. The sequence continues at coordinate 10,300,097 of CM032767.1, forward strand.
TGAAATTGACCCACTTTTTTTTTTTTTTTTCAGATTCATCGGTTCGGTTCGATTTTAATCCACGCTTATAAAAGTTGAATCCAAATCTGTTAATTTTATATTAAATTAAAATTGTATTTTCGAGTTATGTCAAAGATGGCCAAATGGCTTCTTGGATTGAGCACAAAGTCTAAGGTTATGTTTGTTTTGATTTTTTAGATGTGTTTTATATGTATTTTTTTTAAAAGTGTATAAAAATAAGATAAATATAAAAATAAAATTTTAAAAATGTAATAATTACGATTTATATTTTTGAAGTGAAAAAATGAAAACAAACAGAGATTTTTTTCCCCCTAATGTTTCGCTTCAGCGTCCAGAAGCAGGATCTATGATAATCTTCGATTGAATTTCCACTCTCTATTATTGCTTTCACTTTCGAAATGCTTTTCTGCCAAACCATTTGCCTTAGCCCTGCTCTTTAACTTACAAATATGTCAATTCGAGTCCAAAATTATAACACAAAATTTACACAACACAACACAAAAAATGCAAATCATTGTTTTCATAAAAAAAAAATAAGTTCATTGGTTTCTTAATTTCATTTCATGTAGATGATCAAAGTAATTCTTGAAATAGTTTATACTCACAGTCACTTTGTTTGGAAGTCATCTTTTATATCATCACACAATTTATCAAATCTTACGTTACCAAACATATTATTTAACAAAAACTTCATTTAAGTTCAAATCAAAAATTTCCTTTTATACATACATAATCAATTAACCATTACACATATTCTCAATTATTTCAATATTTATATATACACACATACAATCACATTGCGTATTTATACTTTATAAATTAATTATTATCTTTATATACAATTACATCATTCAATCATTATTATATATTTTATAAATATTTTTTAATAAATTAAAATTAATATATTACTAATTCTAATATAACTCTTATCAAACATCATTTTCGACAAAACTCTTCACACATATATCTAAATCCATTAAATCTGAATGTATTTACTTTTGTAATGTTCATAATTTCGGTTAACTAATTCAAAATAGAAACGTCTAGGAGTCTAAATAATTCATCTGTTAAATTCTTATCAGGATAAAGAAATATCTTACGAAATAAACATGGATTAATGAATTTTTTAACCATATGCCCTATATGCACAATTTTAATGATATTATATATTTCATTTTTCACAATTTTTTTTGGACTCACATGAACGGCTTAGTTGCAATGAAATCCATAAACTAGCCCGTGTAATGTAAATTTTTATTTATTATCTGCAGTATATAACTATTTATCACTATATATTTATTTTTATACATATAACAACAAAATAAAAATATTTAAAGATAAAAAATAATATAAAAAATTATCCTTGTAAAGATAAAATAATGATATTAACATAGTAGACATGAGGTGAAAGAAAAGAATTGATAAAAATCAATTTTTTAATTGTTAAATTAAAGAAGGTTGATATTATTACTAGTGCATAGGTTACAATAACGGAGACTTAAAGTCATTATTCTTAACCTTTAACAAAATTATTCTTGACTTCTAATGAAATTACAAATATCTTCGACTTTTTGAATAATTGTCATTATCCGAGAAAAAGGCAAAAATGTAAAAAATGCCCCCTGCTAAGAGGACATACTTGTCACATATGTGTAAGGGATCATATTGAAATATATATAAAAAAAATTACAGACAATCTTTTCTTCAATCTATTCATTGCCGTTCGTTGCTGGAAATGGGCCCTATGTGGTTGAATTTTCATAGGATCTATTTATTTCAAGTTAATTTCTCACAACTCTTTGTCTCTATCATCAATAATTTTTGTTTTATCTCAATGACTTTTTTTGGAAACCATGAAATCTTAATTTTTCAATTTTTGATTATTATCGATAGCGTCCGCTACTGGAAATGGCCCATGTTGGTTGTATTTTTATGGGATTTATTTCCACCAAGTTAGTTTTACCCGACTTTTTCTTTATTATTAGTAATTTTTTTTCTATCTCAATGAATTCTTGTTATAAATTGTGAAACACTAATTTTTCAATTTTTGACTATTGCTAGTGATGTTCCCCAATGGAAGCCCCCGTCTACTTCGATTTTCAGGAACTTGATTTCCCCCAAGTCAATTTAATCCCCTCTCTATCCATTATAAGTAATTTTTCTTCTATTTGGAGGCCAATTTCGTAATTTAGAAATCTCCCTAATAATAATGATAACACACTTTCTTAATAAATAATATGGATAAGATGTTAATCAGTATTGACATATCCATGAACCATTGATGCACCCCACATTAATGGAAATCTAGTGGTGTAATGGTGCTAATGTACAAAAGAAGGAAAATGTTGGAAGGAATTAGTCCTTTGCACAATGTATGCCTAAAAATAATCGATGAAAGAGAAGGATCCGCCACTAAAACTGTAGAAAGGCATCGTACAAACAAAATACAGGGGAAAATTTTAATGGTAATCTAGGATTTGAATATAGGACGTTTAATAATGGAATACTTTGAGAATACACAAATAAATTAGTTATGGGAGCAATTGATAAAGATATAATGAGGGAGAAAGCGAGGAAATAGAGGATGAAGTAGATCGACTTGATTTCATGGACACGAGAAAATGAGTGGGAATTGTATCAACTTGAATATAAACTTCTAGTCAAATATATTAGGGGGAAGTTTTGTAATAAAATGTAGAAGACCAAAATTAGTTTGTCCAAGTTTACGTATTCTAAAAAATAATAGATAATATACACAAAATACTATTAAAAGGTTGACTTTTTTTAATCCACAAACACATATATCCATCTAAACAAAGACTAAATTAAAATTGCATCAATTTAAATCAATATACTTTTTCTCACACAAGAGAAAGAAAAAAGAAAAAGAAAAAAAAATCCTACAAATCCACCAACATATCCTCTTCCACACGAGCAAGTATTATTCTAATTTAGGGTCAACATTGTGGAGATTAGTGACAATGGTATATGTTCGAACTTGTGATAGCTCTCATAATCAAGATTAATCAATGCTTTATCGAATTTAGTTGGTTCTTCAATCTTCACAAATAATGATTTCCCAATTGTATGTTTCTAACTACTAGCACACTATCAAAAAGTATCGAATTGAGACAGCTTTTGAGACTAAATTTAAAACAATTTTAGAGTGGATTTGGAATGGAAAAAAAAAAATCCTATCCCCAAGTTGGGATAACTTTCTAGAGGCTACCCCAGCATTAGGAATGGATTCCAATTCGTAAGTTTTAAAATAAAGTAAAATACGACTCTCTTTCATTTTAAACTTTAACTTTACTCTATACCATTGCCAAAACAATGTTAAATCTGGCCAAAAACTCTATAAAGTTGGTGAGATTCAAATTATTTTTATTTTTATGGTAATATTATTACTCTTATTTGTATCATTATGTAACTTTCATTGTTTTTTACTTCATAGATATATATAAAGATTACAAGTTAGGTTTTTTGAGGTGTAATCCATAACTTTGTTCTTTACCCATAAGATTTAAGATCAATCACAATTTTTTTGTGTTATTTTGATTAATTGAATGTTTTAGAGACAATAAATGAAATATGTATTGGATTTTCCCAAAATTTTTTGGGCAATGATAGAAAATTTATATATAGTTGAATAACATGTACTTTGAATAAGTTTTGTCTTTTCATTTGTTATATGCATACAATTTTGAATTAAATCTTGAAGTTTATTAAGTATGATTAATGGACAGTTTTCATGAATATATTGTTTTTTGTGTTTGTTGTAGTGAAAAATGTTGAGACAAATTAGATGTTGAATGTACAACAAAACCTTTTTGGGTATCATAGATTGATGTCAAAGTTTGAGAATGGGTTAATGAATTCGTCAAGTGGACACGCAATCAATGTGACTTCATGGATGGCTATGGGATAAGGAGTCCTTGTTCACTGTGCAAGAATAACAAATTTCTACATCCTAATGAGGTGAAAATACATTTATTTAGAAAGGAATTTGTAAATAACCACTATAACTTAACTAGCTATGGTGAAATAGAGGACTTTGTTAGTAGTGTGAGGATTTGTAATGATGACAGGTTTGTACAAAGCACACTGAGAGATGATAATGATCAAGAAATGTAATGAGAGCAATGAATGGTATATGATGCATTTAGGCATCAAACGGAAACGTTTATGAATAAAAATAGGTCCAAGTAACATAACAAGACACGATGATGATGACACTCATTCTCATGAAAGATAAAATGATACTGCAAACTATGTGGAACGATTGTTAGAATGATTTTTTGAAGTTTTACATGTGGCAATCCAACCTTTTTATGATAGATATGAAGATTTTTTTTTCAACTTTCAACGATTACATGACTTGTGAGTATAAAAATAAAGTATGGTATGTCACAAAATTGTTATGATGACATCTTGAGGTTATTTGTGACGTATTATCACGAGAACATTGAATGCCCTAAAACTACTAAGACATAAAATGGTTGATAAGGGATTTCAGTTTGCTAGTGGAGAAAATTCACATCAAATGCCCCAAAACTACCATAACACAAAATGATTGATAAGGGATTTCAATTTGCTATTGGTAAAGATTAATAGTTGTAAGGCCGATTGCATGTTGTATTGGAAGGATGATAGAGCCCTTGGGAACTGCAAATTCTGTGGAAAACCAAGATTCAGATCCCGATCGAGTAGTAGTTGTGCCAAGAGAGATGTCTCATACTCAAGGTTACAATACTTATCATTAACTTCAAGACTGTAGAGATTGTATGCTTCAATTGAAACAATAGAGTACATGACATAGAATGTCAATCACTCTACCGAGGAGCATTCTATGTGTCATCCATCTAATGCCGAGACTTGGAAATACTTCAATAGGACATACTATGACTTTGCTGCTGAGGTAAAAAATGTGAGGCTTGGGCTCTGTGCAGATCAGTTTGGCCCACACATATCCTATAAAAAAACATATTCATGTTGGCCACTCGTGGTAACGTCGTACAACCTTTCACCTAAGATATGCTTGAAAATTCCATACGTGTCTCTGTCTTTAGTGACTCCAGAACCATCTATCTCAAAGAAATTGATTGATGTCTACATGTAACCATTGATCGATGAGCTAATTTTGTTATTGAACACTAATGTCATGACATATGATTTATTGAGGTAAATTTATTTCAATATGAGAGCAGAATTGCTATGAACTATTCATGACTTGCTTACATATTTGATGATATTAGGATGGAGCTCAATAGGTGTGATTGGTTGTTCAATATGTATGGGTTATATTAGAGCAATTTATCTTCAACATCGGAGGAAGTTGAATTACTCTAATTATCATCAACAATTCCTACAAGGGAACTATCCATACAAGAGAAACAAGGAATTTTGTTTCCTAATAATGGGGTGAAAAAGTTTCTAATGCTACCAAGAGAGATTGTCGAACAAATATAGGATTGTGTTAAGGGATTAGACTGAGTTATAGACAACCTGTATGGTGTGGTAAACAGTTATAGGACTATTCATAAATGGATAAAGCAGAGTATATTTTGGAACCTACCCTATTGAAAAACTTACCCTACTGTAATCTAAATGTCATGTATATTGAGAAAAATGTGTTCTATAACATCTTTAACACAATAATGGATGTGAAAGGAAAAATAAAGGATAACCTAAATTCTTAGAAAGATGTGGAGATTATATACGACCATCTTGAGATTGCATGTTGCTAGAATTCGTGTGGAGTGCATTGACAGAGATTAGTTTGTTATTTCAATATATCTACATGCCTATGTTGAATTTAAGTGAGATTTAGATGTTGAAGGAGAATGTAGCATTGCTTATTTGCAATGTAGAGAAGATATTTCCACCGTCATTCTTTAACTTAATAAAACATCTCATTGTATATCTTCTATAAAAAGACAAGGATTAGAGGTTCTATACAATATAGGTGGATGTACTCCTTTGGGAGGTTAAATATCCATTTACACAGCTTTTGTGTTATATTTCAGCACTTGTGATCTATTAACACTACTTGTTTCGTGTATTTTTGGTTTCTTCGCACGTTGAGGAAAAAATTACAAATATATGTAGAGGCTTCAATATGTGAAGCCTATATTGTAGAGAAGATTGCTATATCGCTCCTTACTATTTTGAGTCCACATTCCTAGTAAGAGGATGAGACCAGAGCAAAATGCTCTAAGGCCGTCAACAGCACCATGCCATTAGTGGTCCATTTTCAATTATCCCGACAGGACTTCTCGCTAAGTGTTCCGTTGGTTTCTCACCACTCCCAAGCAACATGCAATAGAGACGTATGTTCTATTTAACTATTTGGAAGTTGAACCCTTTAAAAGTTACTTTTTGATTTATGCAGTAGCATATCACATTGTTTATTCCCTAGTATTTGCGCACTATGACTACCCACGTAATTGTATAAAAATATCGCTTAGGATATTCGTGAGTCAGTACGATGAGGAAGACTCACTAATTGATAAGGTTGTCGCTCAACATTTGCTACTGTGGTTTAAATCACAAGTAAGCGAGTTTACAATTCTTGTGCAATATAATGTGAATGTGTAGTTAGTTAAAATCAATTTTGTTATTTTCCTTAGGTTGATGATCTACTTAATAATGTGTGTGATCTATTAATCCAAGGTGTGGTTGGGGGTCCCCGTAATCAAGTTATGGTATTATCTAAATATTATGTCAATGGATATAAATTTTAGGCAACTTAGTATGGGAGTCGAAAAATGACAATGAAGTCTAGAGTTTGCATCCATTCCTTGTGGTACAACAACTTGGAGTATGATTTTGTTGGGATACTCGAAGAGATACTATAAGTCCAGTATCCGAACTTCCTTAATATGCTTGTTTTTTTATTCAAATACAAGAGAGTTGACTCAATCCATGGTCAAAAGATGCATCCCAAATATAAAATGGTCATTGTAAACCATTTAAGAACATATAAAACAGATGACCCATTTATTTTGGCCTAACAAACGGTCTAAGTGTGTATATTGATTATCCAAGCAATGATGGGACCGGCATGATTAGAAGGCAGTTTTTAAGACCAAAGCTTAGAATTCAGTTAAAGTACAGATGACATCATTCAATGTGCACATGTTACATGAACCTGAAGTTATAAACATATTTGTCGACCTTAGTGAGGCCACACAAGGTTCACAACGTGATCCAAATTCTAACTTCAGTAGAGGAGACAATTCTGATGAGCATACCTCAATAGATGGGAGCAAAAATGATCAGGTCAATTAGGAGGAAGATGACTTTAACGATAAGCTTGATTTCTTCTGCAATGTTGCAACATGCATTGTGTTAATAGCTTTGTTCAATCTTCAGAACTATCTCCATTTCTCTTTTGGCTTGAAGTAAATTATTTTTGTACATCTACAAAGACTCCGTGAGCTTATCCAACCTCATGTCATCCATATTTTTTGCTTTTTCAATGGCAACCACTTTGACTAAAAACCTCTCTGGTAGGAATCTTAAAGTCTTATGTACTAACTTAGATTTTGAATATCATTTTCCAAGCTAATATGCTTGACTAATGCTGTAACTTAATTTGCCATTGAATGTGGCAATGTTCTGTTCTTCTCCCATTCTCAAGCTTTCAAACTGGGAGGTAAGCTATTGAAGCTTTGACATCTATACGCCACTCATTCCTTCGTGGATATGTTGAAGTATGTCCCATGCCTCTTTCATATTTTCATAACTTGATATTAGCTTAACTTGCTCATCATCTACACCGGCGAAGATAGCATTAATAGCCTTTGAATTCCCCTAAGGTAGCCCTTTCCTCGTTGATAGTCTAGTATTTGACATCTTTAGGTATACTTTGTTGGATTTCATCAAGTTTTGGGTTGCAAAATTTTAACCTCAAAACATCAAGTAATCGTAGCAAAATATAAATTTCAAATCGAACCATTGTCATTATATAATATGCATTATTAACTGTATCTAGAAATCATACGAAAATTACTTATTAAATTCCAATTCCAAGTGAGGCATATGTGTGACTTAACAGTCACAACACTCAACCCACGAACTCTAGTTTTTCTTCACAAATGGATCGTAGACAAGTACTTTCAAATCTTCTATGAATTCTTTTGTCAGGCCTTATGATATAAAGGCTTTTAAACAAGAAAAAAAATTATACCAAAGATTCAAACCGTAACTTCTTTTATCGAGACTTTGCATCAGGTGTCTCAACACATGAACAAGAAAATTTTTAACTATGCAGATTTTGCTGGCAATAAATTTGGTATAGATAAAATCTTCCAATCTTATAAGATATTTTATATTAACAACTTGATTTTTATCCAAACATTGACGCTTAACAAAATGGCAAACCATATCCATAAAGAAAGAAAACAAGATCAAATAAAATCATTTTTAAATGACACAAACGACTGCATAATATTATTGCAAAACTAATTGATGCCACGTCATTGCCAAACTCATGTATTTCTTCAGCGCAACGCCAACAACAAACATCATTGATTTAATGTTGTCCCATCTATTTCAACTTCCTAAAAGAAATAGAGCTGTAATTACTTACTATAAAAATCAGAATTTTATTCAGCTTGTAAAATATCATCGTTACTTTCTCGTTTTTATAACCCCCATAATATAAAAAAGTGCAATTTGTAAATATCATCAATTTAAAATTGTAATTGTAATTGTAATTTTGATAAATAGCATCATCAGTCAGAAATTAACCCATGAGAAGGTGCTTGTACATTTTGCCAATTTCACTATTTGTAGGGAAAATCTTGCAAAATCTGATTTCATATTGTTCGTAATAGTATATTTAATTAATTCCATATACACCAAATTAATCATCAATTAATAAGTTTGATACACCAAATTAAGATGAGGTGAGATGCATTTTCAATCCAATAAGACGAATTCGGGGGGGGGGGGTTGTTTCTCCAAAATTTGGAATACGTAAATGACGAAGAAATGCTGTCTATTTTTTTGAATAAATATTTTTAGTTAACCTACTTCTGCCAGTTGAGCAATCTATTTATTGGTGTCAGCTCTCAAGCGTGAAGTTCATATCTGGCCGTTGTTATAGCTTCAATGGCACCAGAAATCGTGTAAAGTTGGAAAGAAAATTCCTTTTTATTTTATTTTTTTTCAACACTTGGGAATCACTCTACGAATTGCCATCCTATCAATCTTTGCTTTACTAGGAATTTTCCCTTTGTCCTTTTTCTTGGAAGATTTTTCTCTCAGTTACAATTTATTTGTGAAAGATGGACTTTATTCACATTGGCACAACAAGAAATGGGAATAAAATTTAATAGAGGTTCACTATTTCAAGAACAATTTAGATGAGACCACTAACTAAAATGGGAATTGTGCTTGATAATAATAATAAAATATATCAATTATTTCTAGTGCTTTCTCTCTCTCTCTCTCTCATTGAACTCTGTTAATCAGTATATGTTAAGAGATTATTACACACTATTACCTAATGCAGTTGCATTGTATCGTGTAATTTGATGTGATCATGTTAAGTGGAAGCCGACGACACTGCTATAACTTAGCATTTATCCAAAGAAAATACAAGATCCCACTCTAAAGCAAGAACACAAGATCAAGAAACTATCGTATAGAAAATTAATCCAATTAAATGTGTGATTGATTTGGCTGATAAATATGGTAAAATCTACTTTGGAATAACGCATGCATGTGCCACTTATATTTGGCACATGGTGAGATGGACACTAATATATTTAGGTCCTCATGAGCTCTTATGTTGTCAAATTAGCCACCATGTTCCAATGGGTGGATTGATGAAATCTTGCCATCATGAAGTATGCAGTCCCTTTTTATGAGAGACCAAGAAAATTCACAGGAAAGACAAATTATAATGGTCCATAATTAACCTGAAGAGCAGCCTCTTATGTATCAAAATCAAAATTGCCTGGTTTAATAGATCATTATTTCGATATAGAGGATCCTCTAAAAGATAACTATATAGCATAGCATACATATTTTATATATATATATATATATATATATATTTATTTATTTCTTCATCGCCTCAAGATTCAAGGATTATTAGGCAAGGGAAAGTTGGAAGTGAAATGATATTGGATTCTCTTCGATGCCCAGATGGTTTGGTATATACGGTTATATTCACTGTAAATTGCATAAATTATTTTTTATCAAACTTAATTACATATTTTTTTACAATGAATTAAACCAAAATTAATAGATAATTAATCTCATATAATAAATATGATAAATTAATCTTTCAAAATAATTTCAACGGATTTTAATCTCTTCTTTAAAAGTGAACAAGGCAGTATGTGTATCATATTTAAATATGCCATATAAAACAACATAGTTGGTGAGAGAGGTTTGTTGGAGATCTTAATATAGAATTACGTTTGGAAGATGGAAAAAATTGCATACAAGAACATCGTACAGCTCAATGTGAAACATGACAAAAGAACGATATTATTTTGTTATATTTTAGATCAATTGAGGAAGATGAAAAAAATAAGAAATCAAACTATTAGGTAAGTGATCATTTAGTCCACATTCACGAACAAATTCCCTAAAGAACAATATTACTGCATTTATTCTCTCTTGATTATGATTACAGAAGTTATATCAACATTATAAATGTGATTATTTTTACTCGTATCAATCGAGAACAAAATCTAGACAGAATCCGACAATTGGCGCAATTTTTCAAATCAACCCAGTTGTTAATCTTGATTTTCCTCGCAACTTTTCCTCGGTTAAGTAAACCATTTTTCAAAAACTAGAAATAAGAACATGCTTTGCACGGATATTGGCATTTGTGTAGAAGTAAATATTGTACTTAGTAATTACATAATTTATGATTGTTAATTATTATATATAAAATTAAAAAATTGAGACATGTTGATTTAGTTTTAAATTTGTCAATTATTCATTACCTTAAATCTATATATATATATATATATCTTTTAAACAACGTGTGGTTATTTTGACAAATTATATTGGTTTTTCTTTAAAATTGAATTATTTTCTTATCTACAAAATTATTATTTATGCCCTTTCAATTTTGTATTTTTTAGCATAGTTCTTTTAAATATTGGGTTATTTACTTTTACTTTTGTATTTATCATATCACAAATAATATTGATATCTTACATTTAAAAATATATTAATTATTTAAATAAATATATAAGATATTATAAATTTAATTTTTCATAGTTGAACTTACTCACACCACTATATTAACAATGAGAAATTGTTTCTTAATTGTTTCTTCTAATTAAGTAAAATAATGAATAAGGAAAGGCCAATTAAATTTTAATTTATATGAATTAATTTTGATTAATAAAAAAGATTTATATATTTTTATCTTCTATCTTGAAGCTGTTTGGTTAAGTTAAAAAAGTAACTAAAGGTTGTTTAAATTTTGATTTATACAAGTGGATGAAGAAAATTTTCAATTTATTATTTATGTGGGGAACTGATATTTTTTAGAATTTTATATTGTTTTCAACTTGAAAGAATGTTTGTGTTCTCAAAGTCATGTTTAGAAAACAATCACTTTATTAATAATATTTAATTAAAATTAATTTTATATATGTACATATATTTAATTATTTTTCTTAATTCTTTGCATTACACTTGATATGAAAATTTCATTATATTTTTTTAATTATTTTTATTACTCTTTCTGTTTTAAATTCATAGTTCATATATTTAAATAACTTCATATACTATTTTTGGATTATAATTCTTCTTCTTTGTTATTTAGTGTGTACCTTTTAGTCAAAATCTTTACATCTATGCTATGGCATAATAAAAAAAATAATCTATATTTAAAAATTAAAATACATAGAAAATATTGTATGTTAAATTAAAATTAATTACTCTATAATTTGTTCATCATAGTTCTATGAGAAATTCAAGATAGAGCTTTTAATTATTGTTTTAATGTTATTCTTACTGCATTATACTTCTGCTTTCTAATTTACTTTTCCAATAGCTTTTATATTTAACTTAATTAAATAGAAACTAAATGTTTTTAAATTTTTTTATTGGTAAATTGATCCAAATAAAAAATTCTTGATACTAATATAATTGCATATGATTTTATGTTCTATAGATATATTATTCATATTACATTTTAATTATTCTAAATTGATAGTAAGTATATTTATTTATAGTAATATAATTTTCAAAATTTTTTAAAACACTGTTTTTTTTTTTCACTTATACACCCCATTACACTCATGCACCATTCCAGATTTGAACCCAAGTGTTTATAAATGAGGCAATGGACTCATAGTCATTGGGTGTTCTCATGGAGACTTTTTTTAACTTTTTGTTTAATCATTTGTATATAATGTATTACAGCAACGTGATCCATTGAATTAAAATGCACATTTTATCTAGATATTTTAAATATATATATATATATATATATTTACAATATAGATAATTATTTTTATGTAGTATAATTATTTATTTATTTATATATTCTAACGCATTAGTTTATTTTATATTTCCCTGAAATCATATTTACAAAATTTTCATGCAATTATAATATAATATATTATTAATCTACTCATATAAACTTATCATTAAACTTCATTCTTTAATGTTTACGAGATAGCTTTTTAAGTTTTTTTCTATTTACTTTGTAATATTAATGTTATTATATTATATTTTATCTTTTGCATGCGTATGAATTTTCATATTTATAACATTATTTTATAAATTTATCATTTTTAACATATCATTTTATTTTTGATACTATAAATTTATTTTTTAATTTAAAAAGTATTTTTGTAATATTTTATCTAAATACAACTATTAGTAAGCTTTGAAACAAATAATATATATTATCATTTCAATCAAAAGTTTCCATTTTAATAACTTTATTAGCTTAGACTACTTCATGTAACTTAATATTAAAATGAAAGCATCTGATAATTTAAAAAGCTATATATACAATCACTTTCAATCATAATCAAAAGAAAATATTTCAAAAATGAAGAAATAATGTGTGTGTGTGTGTGTGTATGTTTATTACAACATTTCGAAAAAAATTATGTCTTCCAAAATTTTACATAATAATATTATATGATGATTCATAAAATAAATTTCTTCATTAGATTTTAGTGAATTAAGAAATCATACTTTCAATTAATTTTGAGTCAGGCTCTTTATAAATATATATAATTGCTCCTAAAATTCATATTGCATTTTCTTAACTATCTTGTCAAAATAATGTTTTCTTAATTATTTTTATTCATTATTCATATATTGAATTATTTAGTTAAAATTGATAAAGCTACATATAGGACAAATTTGTGTTAGTTTGGCATATAGAAATATAGTTTTTTAATATAATAATTTTCGTTTATGCATTTCTAACTTATTAATTTATTGTTAATATTTTCCCAAATATCTTCTCATTATGAATTTACCAATATTTTTCATTAAATGTGTATTGTTCTTTACTCAAATTCTTGCATCTTGCTTATTTAAATTTATAATATTTGTCTTACAATTATCATTTGAATGCATTTATTTTGGATTATTTAAAAATAATTTTAATTTGACAAAATTTATAGCAATTTACTTGCTAGTTAATTATCTAATTATTTAATATTTATTTGCTATTTTTCTTTTCAAATTATAGTTTATTTCTTAAAGAAATATACTCTTTGTGTAGATATTTGAAATAAGTATCTGTATCTATAAAATAGATTATTACTTTATGTAATAAATTTTAAATTATTTTTATATTTAAGTACTTTAGTCTATTTTATATGTTTTTCAATGATTATATTTACAAATTTGGTATTCAGTTATAATGAATTATCATAAATCTATCTAATCTAAATTTATTATTAAATATCATTCTTTCATATTTTTATGCTAATTTTTAAGTTTTGTATTAATTTTGTAACATTAGTTTTATTGTGTTATATTTTATATTTTTCTACATTTCTAATTAAAGCATATTTATAATATATTAAAGTGAATTATTTAAATATTAAATTTCGTTATTCTTTACAACTTTTTTTGCATGTTTATGCATTGTCATATGTATAACTTTTTTCATAAATATTTATTTTTAACATATTGTTTTATTTCTCATCCTATAAAATTATTTATATTTTTAAATTTATTTTCGTAGTATTATCTTCAAATGAATATATTTGTAAATTTTCAAACAGATAGTATACCATATTCTTACAATAAAATATTTCATATCTTAATAATTGTTGTTCCACCTCTATAGGATTATATTGTAGACAATTAAACTTTAAAATAAAATTAACTCATATCAAATAAATATCATATATTTAATTAAACTTATAGTCAAATTTTGCATGTGTAAAATAGTGTACAACATATTGCTTATTTCATAACAATAGCTGTTTATGATAATAGTATATTCATTTATCTAAAGTCTTAACTTGTTGTAATATTATTTATATTATTACTTATTTTATCTTCTATTACTTGATTGAAATTTATTTTTATGATTGCATATAAATATTTGTATTTGTAATATAGATCGTTATGTTATGTAGTATAAATTTTCGTTTATTTTTATATTTCAGCACATTAATTTATTTTATATTTTTAACATTTTATATTTTGAAAATTGATGTGCAATTAGAATATGACTTATCGTAAATCTATCCATATAAATTTATCATTCGACATTGTTCTTTAATATTTTAATGCGAATTTTTAAGGTTAGTAGTAATTTTGTAAAATTAATTTTATTGCGTTATGTTTTATATTTTTATAATACCTAATTAGAGGATATTTATAATATATACTAAAGTGAATTACTTATATATGAAATTGACTATTTTTTACAACTTCCTTTGTATGTATGTGCTTTGTCATATTTATAACAGTTTTCATAATTTTTCTTTTTAACATATCATTTTATTTCTCATATTATAAATTCATTTTTATTTTTATTTATATTCAAATGAATATATTAGTAAATTTTCAAGCAAATAGTGTATTTTATTCTTACAATAAAATGTGTCAAATCTTAATAATTGTCATTTTGCCTCTATATTATTATATTACAGATAATTAAAATAAATAAAATTAATTTGTATTAAATAAATATCATATATGCAATTAAATTTGCAGTCAAATTTTGCACATTGAAAGTAGTTTGTAACATATTATTTATTTAATAACAATAGTTGTCTATGATAATAATTTATTTATTTATATATTTGAAATCTTATCTCATTGTAATGTGTTGCTACTTATTATTTATCTTCTATAATTCTATTTGGTGGAAATTTATTTTTATATTTTTTATGATATTAATTTATTTTACATTTGTTAAGTGATATAGTTGTAGGTTAATATCCTCTAACAAATTAATTATTATTTCATTAAAAAATAATTAAGCACATAATATATAATATAGATAATTAATATTTATAATAACTATGCAAGTAGTTATATAATTTAGAAATCTATTAATTTTTATTTGAATTAATTCATAAATAACCATGAAGATATTTAGATAAATTAGAATTCTATTGGTATTCAAAACTACTAAAGGACTTATATTTTAAATCAACTACTAAAAGATTTATATTTTGAATAGAATTTTATTTTTATTTAACTAACTTTATTTTCAATAAATATGAGTACCTAATAAAGGACATGAATATACTTTTACAATTGACCAAAAGTATTTGAAAGGATATATACTTTTATATATAGTAAAGATATATATTTCGATTATAATCCTTTCTTTTAATATATATGCCACAAAAACATTCAAATAATTAGAGAAGTCCCTATCCCATGCTGGTCTACTATTCTTTTCAAACTCATGTCTTGTAATAGGCTTGTCTTGGCTTATACATCTACATTAGGCACGAAATTTGAAATTACTTCACAATTTTCTATTAAAATTTTTACAGCAAAATTGGTGTTGAAGTTTCTGTTTGTGATGGAAAACAAAACTTTACCAATTCATGGTTTTATTATTATTATCCAATTTCCAGGAAAATCAAAGAAGTCTTGTAGGAAGTTTGTGCTATTAATTTTCAATTCAATTGATCCAAAGAGTATGTTGGAATACAGAGTTTTTAGCCCATATATTTATTTATAAATTAATAAGATAAAAAAATTAAGCCAACAAAGAAACATAATATAATTAAGGAACTAAATAGAACACACAAAATATTTATACATAAACAACAAAAAGCGCGCTTTGCCAGGGCAGTGGAGACATGCTCCTCTACAAAGACTTAAAAGCGTGTTTTAGCGATCCATACATGCGTTTTCGCAATTCCTTCTCTTAATTTTCATGTTGTGGGCATCTCATCGAATTAAATCAACCAATAGACTTGCCAGCATGACCCTGTCTTCATTGTGTAGGCATCTAATTAACCAAAGGATCATACTTGTCAATGTCATTTATGGCGGCATATGGAAGGGAAAAGAGGAGCCACTCTGCCTACCTCTTTTGCCACTCACAATCAATTACTTCTCCCCCGATCAAGGCACAAATATATTGAAAGACTTGATCAATCCCATGATTGATATTAATTGACACAAACCTAGATTGACATTTGGGTGATGGGCTAGGCTGAAATCAAGTTTGGTCTACCATGACAGGTTCAGAACAATAATTTGTAAGGTTGCACATCAATCCTAAGTGGTGCCCCTATTTATTGCACATCTTGCACGCCTACCTATCTTTTATCATTACATCACAACAACCTCTACCTTGAGACCATAGAATAGCTTCAATTTTAATAAATGGGGTTGGTAAACAGATTGAAACTGATGAGATGGGAGGATACGGTGGTTCAGCTAAGTGGCCTCCGGCTGTTCAAGTGCACCCCTACCCACCCAATCCCAACTTTATTGCTCAAGAGAGAGAGGGAGGATGACCAAATGATTTTAGTAGAAATTAGTGTGCTTGAACTTTACACAATTCAGTATAAAAAATTAGGAATACCTCTCCTTAATTGAGTGAGATAGCATGAAATAACTATTATTATGTCTATAAACTAAATGAAAGAGAAATTATAACACCATTTTTTAAAAAAAAATTGAGATTTTTATGGATCGACTCTTAAAGTATAAAAAATTATGAAGACCTTTAAGTTCATTAAGTAAGCAAGATTTCGAAAACTGATAGTATTGACAAACAATTTATACGGGTCCAATTTTATCCTTAATTTTATTTTTAAAAAATATATAATATTTTCTATTTTTTTAGAGAGCATACAGCTTAAAAAATTTTACTTTCATGTATTAATAAAATTTTATATTTTACATTTTTGAAAATACAAATTTTCTTGAAATTTCAATTTCTAAGTTTGTATTTATTATTATCAAATTTCTTATATTTTTTTGAGAAATTGTTTAGGTATACTTTTTATATTTTAAGTTTTACATGTTAAAATTATAAATAATTATTTTTAGATTTTTCATATATTTTATTTTAAAATATTTTATATACTTCAAAAAATATATTATAATATCTTAATAGAAAGATATTCTAATTAATATTTTCAAAATTTTATTAAATTTAAAATTTTATTTTATGTCATATAATTCTTAAAATATGTAATTTTATTGTTTCAATAATATTTTTAGAATAAATAACAATTTTAAATCTTATAATTTTTACACAATAGAAATCTTTATTTTTTTCATGTTTATAAAATTTTAAAATTGAAATTAGAAACTTATTTTATGAGTCAAAAAATAAAATTTCTATGCTCATATTAAATAAATCTTAAAAATTGTTTTTCTATTTTAATAATATATTAGAAAGTGTTTTATCAAGCAAAATAAAATTTGGAGGCATGCCTTTGTTCTAAAAAGTATAAAATATATAAAAATTTAAAAAGTACAAAATATTCAATAAAATATGAATTGTCAATGTAGAAATATCCATTTTTTTTTAATATATTGCCTAAAGAGCTCATAAAATATATTCTCTACCTTATAAATTTTAAATTACTAATTATAAATTTAAAATTTTTAAGTTTTGTAAAAGATTAAAGATAAAGACTTAAATTTTCTAAAAATAAAAGATTCAAATTTTAAGATATTTTTCAACAAAATTATAAAAAATATAAAAATATATGTTCTGAAATTATAATGGGATAGTTATAGTTTCCTCTTTTGAGGTTTGAATTTTTTACAAAACATTCCATAGAAAATATCGATCAACTGGTCCAAAAGTCAATTAAAAATAAAATTTGATTTTTATATAAATTTTTTAGTCGAATGTATGATTGACGGGAGTTCTCGTAATTTTCTATACATTAAGGGCTAGATCGTGGAAAACTGGCTGTGCAATCTCCCCATGATTTTACTAGGATGAACAATTATGAATCATTTGTGGATTTGAAGTAGAGATGCCAATGTATGGGGTATTGTATTATATACACCTATTAAAATACCTGTGTATAATTTAATATTTATTCTCAATAACTATGCTTGTTATCCAATTTCAAAGTTTTCATTATCTTTATCAAATTTCACGCAATTAAACATCTTAAATAACAAAACTTTTATTCAATTTTAAATTCAATTTTTTTTTCACATATGCAATCAATCAATTATTTTTTAATTATTATACTCATTTACAATTAAATTAATACTTATACAAATATACACAAACACTCGCTCACTCACACACACACGCACATATACTCTATAAATTAATCATTATCTTTATATAGTATTATATCATTTAATTATTATTATATTTGGGTTTATTTTCCGTTTTTTCACTGTTCATCATCGCTTAAAAATTTTACAAACCAAACATCTTATCATTCAAATTTATTCAAATTTAAATTCAAAGTTTTTCTTTTTTTTTTATCTTTTTTATAATTAATTAATAATTTTTAATCATTATAACTATTAATAATCAGATCAATATTTATCTCTATAATTTTCATACTTACATTCATTTTTTGTTACCTTATAAATTTATATACTATCACATCATTAAATCATTATTACATATTAAATATATATAAAAATAATTTTATTACCTATTCAAATCTTATAAATTAAATATAATTTTTTTATCTTCACTCGAATCACTAAAATTTTTTTCCCACATCCTCATTAGGAAACAAGCATAGCTTATATATTTTATAAATATATAAACAAATAAATTCAAATAAATAATACTAGTAATCTCAGCAAATTTATATTTAAATTACAACTTATCTCAATATAATTCTCAATAAATATTATCCACCACGAAAATACCCCTTCCAAATGTAGCCGATGAAATTAATAGTATGAATCAATATATGCATTGATACCCATGAAATCTTTAGATTTAATATTTAATATTCATGGATATTATAAATGAAAAGATATCAACCTTTTTCTAAACTCATTATTCCAGAAAAAAAAAATAATCTTCTAGTGAGATTTTAAACTCAATATTTTTGTGCATGTGCATTACATGAAGATACTCATATATTTTTGTTGAAAATATGTTTATTTTTCCAAATTTAATTTTTATTTAATATAATTTAATTTTTGTTACATATTTGTAGAATGTTCTATTTTATTTAATATTTGATTAAATTTGTTTATATAGTGAAATAACAATATTAATTTATTGTGTTATGAATTTTTTATGACAAAAAGTTGAATGAAATAAATTTTAAAAATATAATATTAGTCCTGAATAAAATATTTTCAATTTAATTTTTATGTATTTTATAGAATATAATTTTTGAAAAGAGATTTTGTAGACCTCATTTTAAATTTATTTTTTTTGTTTCCCATTTTAAAAATACATTCAATAACAAAAATTATTTTTTAAATTGAGTAAAAAATAATTAAAAAGGAATAAAAGATTTTTTTGAAGTTTTCCAATATCAACCTCTAAACTTGGATTTTAGAAATTTTGTATTAAAATTGAATTTATGAAATTATGTTTAAATACGAATTGAAGTTTAATAAAATATTATTCCAAAGTTGACTTTAATGGAATTATGAAATAACTACCATCAAATGAGTATAATATTAATATTAATTAAGTTGAAAAGTAAAAAGGGTTATAAAAATAAAGTGAAATCTTGAATTGGGTCAAGACTTAAGATCCGCCAATTAGAACCTCACATTGTAATTAAAGTTTGATTATTACATAAGGAGTCTAGAGTTGGATTGAATATGGTAAGAGGATATATTTGGGTATCATACTTACGGATTTTATGATCTGTCTTCATTTCCATGAACAGGATAAGAGTAGTAATAATTATTTCGATAGATTACTTAATTATATGCTTTAAATTAAATTATTTGTCAAATATTTTAGTCATTTATATATTGAACTTTATCAACATCAATCTTTAAAAATAACATGAAATAAGCATGCAGGGATATCATATCTACAATGATATTTACAATTATTAGTATTGATGGGCACCAACTAGAAGTGTATCAAAAAATAAAAAATAAAAAACAATCTTCACAACACTCAATTAAAAACAATTGTGTTTTCTTTTTTGTGCATTGCAAATGCTTGCCCAGCAAACAAGACCTTAATCACGAAAGATTAATAACGTAAGAAGCAAAAAATAAGCACCATGAATAATCATCATTTCCATGCATGCCCTACCTCATTAATTATTACAGCTGTAATAACTTTGCACTTAAAATTTTGACCAATTTAAAAAATCTACCAGATAATACCATCATTGGGCAACAAATGCAAAGTTTAATTTGCTTAATATTGAGTGTAGTATATTCTAAGATACATGTCCCTTTTTACTAATAAAGTCAAAGAAGAGGGACCTAAGGTGGCAAATAGCAATCTTGTTGAGGGAATATAACCACAGGACACTCGTCGGGAATACAGGAACAAACACTCCCAGAACGTCGTCGTAAGAATGTTACATCCACCAAAATGCTGTCGTCTCGTATCTTGTTCACAACGGATCTCCTAGCCTACATATATATATATATATATATATATTATTATCACAAAGCAGCGAAGGTACGGAGAAGTCCTTAAAGCATCTGACACGCTTACCGAGCCCAGCCACGCCGATGTAGCTGGAGATCCCACCGGCGCCACCGCCTCTAGATTAACTCCGACTTCCAGCGTACGTTTGCCGTCGGATTTTTGTAGTTGTCAACAATGTCGGGTTCAAACTCCCGCAAGCAGGCCAAGGCACGTGAACTGAAGCAACGCGTCCTCACTTGCCTCCACAAGCTCTCCGACAGGGACACCCACTCCGCCGCCGCGTCGGAGCTCGAATCCATCGCCAAGACACTCTCTGGCGATGCTCTTCCGTCTTTCGTCTCGTCCATCGCGGCCACCGACACCTCCGACAAGTCTCTCGTTCGCCGCCAGTGCCTTCGACTCGTTTCCGTTCTCTCCGAGCACCATGGGAACTCCCTGTCCCCCTACCTTTCCAGGCTCCTATCCGCCGTTGTCCGCCGCCTTCGCGACAACGATTCCTCCATCCGCTCCGCCTGCGTTGCCGCGTCCTCATCCCTGTCCTCACACCTCACTTCTTCTCCATTTACATCCATAACTAAACCCTTCCTCGAATCTCTCTTCACTGAGCAGGATTCCAACGCCCAAACCGGCGCGGCTTTATGCATGGCGGCGATAATCGAGGGATCGAGAAATCCCGACGCGGGGAGCTTGAGAAGGCTGTTGCCCAGGCTCGAGAAGTTGTTGAAATCCGAAAGTTTCAAGGCGAAGGCTGCACTTTTGGCTTTGATGGGAAGCATTGTGCGAGTAAAGGGAGTGCTGAGTGACGGCGGCAAGAATGTTGTTACAAATTTGGTCACGTGTTTGATGGAATTCTTAAGTAGAGAAGATTGGGCTGCGAGAAAGTCTGCCGCGGAGGCGTTGATGAAGATCGCCACCGTGGAGAAAGACTCACTGTCGGAGCATAAAGCTTCGTGCTTGAAAACTTTTGAAGCAAAGAGATTTGACAAGGTCTGGTTGTCTAGAATTTGGGTGAAATTCATTTGAGTTTAATTGATTTCTTGCAATACTAGGAGAGTACTTTCTTGATCTATGTGTCTTGATGAAATGCGTGTTCGTTTGATTAGGTGAAGGCAACGAGGGAGACGATGAATCAGATGATAGAAGCTTGGAAGGAGATTCCCGATCTCCCTGATGAGGTTTCACCATTTCCTAAATCAGAGGCATCATCTAAAGGTATGGCTTGTAATGATGTTTATCTTCGTTTTCTCTTTAATCGCTACCTTGATTGTCAGACTATCTTATTCATTCGCTACCTTGATTGTCAGACTATCTTATTCATTCTCCCTGTTTAAATTTGCGATCTAAATGTTTGCGCCAGAATAACAACTAAAATGATTTGTTTATGTTTTGGTTGGCACACGGTCAGCTTTAACCTGGAGATTGCGATTTTGAAGTCGGTTTGTCTTTTGGCCTTTGTTATTTTCCTCGGCATTTGATGTTTAGTTGATCGTGCATTTGTGCTGTCAAGCTGTTGTGATGCCGGTGTCTTTTGCCTTCGTTGTTTTCTTTTGCACTTGTTCCGTGAACTCATTCAATGAGTTTCATACATAAACATTGTATCTTACATGTAATTTCCCCTTTCGTCATATCAATTTTGCTTATGCGTGTGAAATTGTCTGTTATTGATTTCTGCTCTATAGTAGGTATTAAGACTGGTTCATTGTATAGCTTTTCCTCTTTGTTTCCGTCCGATTAATACTTTCACTTTCATTTATGTTTGTTTGACTATAATGCCCTGTCTAGGCATCTGCTTCAAGCAAATTTGCCTGCACTTTAGTCAAGTACTGGCATTGGTGTTAATTCTTTCCTTTCAAACTGTTTGTCTGAATAACTTATTTCATTCTTTTTGCTTTGAGTACAGAAAATGCTAGTGATGCGCATTACCCACCTGGCCTAAAAACTTGCTGCTCTATTGCAAATACTACTACTCCTCAAATAAGGAAAAGAAGCCTTCTAGACAACCCAACTGCCAGGAAACTGTTTGCTGATTGTTCCCCTGCTTCCATGGCTAGGAAAAGAAGTTCTCTTGGTGGTAATGAAAACAAAATAGGCCAGGCAATGTTCCGGAAGTTAGATCGGAAGCAGCCCTTGGACTTGAAAGTTGAAATTGTTGCCCCTGATGGTTCCTCTGGTGCAGTGGTCTCAGATGATAGTCCTCCAGATGAAAATGAGGGCGAGAGAAAACAATTTGGAAAGCCAGAAATCAAACGTTCTCTTTTCAGTGAGAACAATGGGAAGCAGAAGCTTGGTTTGTTTAAAGGCAGTTCTCGAGTTGTTCCATGTGATGATGCCAGTGTTGTAGTCAGTAATGAGACTGGATATATCTGTAGTACCCAGAGAGGGTGTGAAGACCTATCTCTGATACGAAAGCAACTTGTTCAGATTGAAAATCAGCAGTCCAATTTATTGGATCTCCTCCGGGTATTCAACCTTCTTCTTGCAGTTCCTACCATCACATTTGCGTTTCCTTATGGAATACAGCTCTGGTGTAAAAGTACTTTCAATCTTTAGTTTTACCTGTATCTTGTGCGCTCATAATTTACATTTTATGATTTGTCAAATGTGTGTAATCTGTGAGTAGGCACGCTTTAGAAAAATCTGAGTGCTGAAGTTTGAAAAATGGCAATTTGGTTGCGATATATGAATTCATGATGCCTTCATGAAGTGGTAACTGAGTTAATTTTACTTTCGAAAGCAATTGATGTCGTAAGATGATTTCCTTGTAGTTAGAAGTATAGATTTCGGACTAAGTGTATTTTTTACATTTGTATTTTACCTAACATTACATATGCTTACATTGCTGCTGCATTAAACTTTTCTAATTCTATTTCAACATCCAAGCAGCAGTAAGATTCTTTTTGAAGTATAATATACTGTGTAGCTTATTAACCTGGCTTTCAAATATCTTTTAAATAATAGCAAATTTTGTGCAATCAACTGCAAGCCTTCTCATATGGTGAAGCATTATTCTGACATTTGTTTTTATAACACTGGAATCTAGGGCTTTATTGGGAGCTCACAGAGTAGTATGCATTCCTTAGAGGCACGTGTTCGTGGTCTCGAGCTTGCATTGGATGAAATATCATTTGATTTAGCCGTCTCAACTGGAAGGATTCCACATGGTGGCACTGCAGGAGCTATGTGTTGCAGGCTACCTGGTAGGGAGTTCTTGAGCTCAAAGCTCTTAAGAAAAGCAGAAGCTCGTTCGACTTCTCAACTACCTGCATCTAGGGTAACCCCATCCATGACTGCAGCGCACAGCATCGCTGACAAGAAAGGCAATGGTGAAGGGTTTCCCAAGGAAAATCGGAGGTATCTGCTCCAAGGTCCCCGTGGGCTTATTGTGAACCCGTTGGCCAAATTTTCCAGTGGCTCCCTGGGATATTCAGAAGTTTCCTCGAGTGGAGCTGTAAATAATAATGCTGTTTGATGCCCGCAGCGCATTACATATGCCTGGATGGCTCCTGGTACCCTCTCATAGATCCTATCCAGTATTGGTTTCTTCTGTTGGATTTTTATAAGTGACTAGAGTGGCAGAAATGCCAGCAGAAAAAAAATTGAATCCTCAAAAATGAACTGCCTTCTGTGGAAGATATTAGTTGTTTTCAAATTCGACCAGTATTTATCTTCTAAGCATATCCATTGTGGACTTCGAAGCATCCAATTTCTTCTTCAGTTAGAAATTTTCAAATGTACCTGATATATATACCGGTCTGATATTTTAACATCCTTTTCCATGCAGGCTAAGGCGACAGGGTTAAAGTTTGAAATCATGCTGATTGTGGGGCTATAAGCAGTTAATCAGAGCTATGCATGGTTCGGAATATAACTTGGACCAACTGGGGAGAAAACTAATATAATTGTGCTTGAGAAGGTATTATTCTCTTTTGATTCCCCATTTCCATGCCAGGGAGCATTCATGCTCCGAGCCAGAATTAAGATGTCAGAAACGAGTATTTATTGTTAGATGAAACTCATAGCTTCTCAAGTATAGATGCATGTGTATACTCAAGAGGAAACTTGTGTTTTTCATTTCTCTGTGTGCTGTGAATTTATTTTCATTCTTTGTTGACTTCGACATTTATTCCCCTTTGAAATTTTATGGCCCCAAGGATGTGAATGATTATGGTAGCAGCATTGGTGACTGATTCCATCTCCCCTTTTTCATTGTGAATGGCCCTTGGTTTGTGAGATTCATTAACAACCATGGATCTATCGTTTGTGTATTTGCACTCTAAATATTAAAGTTGTAATAATTTTTATCTTATCAACTCATGAATTAGCACCCAGCATGTGTGCTGCCGCCAGGATTTTGAAAAGGTTGTTTGTTTCCCGTGTTCTTTCATCGGCTCTTCCCACATGTCTGACCTTGCTGCACCAATTATTTAGGCTACGTTTACATTTTTTGAGATAAGATTGTGATGTGAAGAAAAAAATTTATATAAATTAATTAATTTTTAACAATTATATTTATTTAGAGTAATTATTGCTTTACTATGGATATTAATCCATAAATAATATTAAGTTTAAAATAATAATTTGAATGATATATATATATATATATATAGTTCTTAACTTTTTAATTATTTAATTATAATTTTTATGTAGAATTATTTAGCCTACAATATTATGATTTAATAGTAGATTTTTATTTAATTAAAAATTTTAATCAATTAAAGTGAATATTTAATTATATTAGCTAAAATAATTTATCTTCTCAGTGAACATACCCTTAACGCATACAACACAGGACTCACATCCAACAATCCCTTGACGTCAAATTGAGTTCCAAATTTTAGTTATCAATGCACACATATCAATTGATTATCTTCCATGTAATTTGTTTCATCAATCTAAGGATTTTGAAAGCCATGTTAAACAAGTTTATAAAAGATTATTTATTAAAATATACATTTATGATTTTAATCTGGGGAGAGATGACGAGAAATTGGAATATCAACTTAGAAGAGATGTACAAGGATTTTGACCATAAAGTGCTAGAGCATGACACCTCCTTATCTCTGCAAAACATCAAAAGTTAATCATATTACAAATCTTATTAGAATCACATGTTATTTAGACAGTTGATGGGATAGCACAAGCTGCAATAAGGGCTGGGGATCATTCTGTTAACAAAAATGATACGACATGATATTAGCTTTCTTGAGCCACTGCAGAAATCAGACCACAAATTCCTGTGTTTAAAAATGGAAAGTCATCTTCAAGGAAGAGATGCAGCTGTGTGGTCAAAAAAACACTAGAAGGCAAAAATGATCTGGCACAGCGAAATAGACACGTCAATGAAGATGTGATCTAACCTCTGAATAGACATGACATGTCAGTGACGGTGCCTAAATAGAAAAACCTCATAAATCTTGATTGTTTCCTAAATTGAGTTTAGGCCTTTGCTGCGCGACTTAGGTAGAATTCAATTAACATTGAGAACTTGCATACTTGCAAGAGTACTTACGGAGGGTACTGCAAGAAATGTGGAACCCCCCCCCTCTAATGAAAAGTCAAATTCAAGGGGCAAGCTTTAATAAATCAAATATAAAATGGTTGAAAAGGTAAACACAAATCAGGTTTTTTAAATTTAATTTCAATTCCTATCGACAAAATATCCAATTTTGGTGCTTTCACACACTTACCAAGGGCTAACTCCCAAGGCCCAAGGGTCCTAAAACCTACTTAAAAACCCTTGTTTTCGAGAGCCCATAGTTGCATGAATTAATCGAATTGAATTCCAGTTCAGTACACATCAAAATTGAGTTGAAGAATTATGTTGGACGTTTGACATAATATTTTTTTAGAAAATATAGTATTCAATTCAGTTTAAAAAATTCCGTGTCCAACATCACACGGAACTATTTTTATTTTTTAAATTATTTTTCTGATTAATTATAATTGAGTTTTTTTTTTCTTTTTTGGTTTTTCAGTTTCATGTTCCGTCATTTATCAGTTCCATAATTTTTCATTCATATTCTCGAAAGGGCAAATGCGGAAGGCAAAAAGCAAAAACAGAATCATATAGACAAGTCCTAAATTTAATGGCATAAAATATTGGGGGAGTTTTTTTCATTATCGAAATTCCAAGCTCCGAAACTAAATTTTATTAAATGCCAAACCGAATCCAAGGAAGAAAAAAAATAAAACAATTCAACATCCAATATGCAGTTTGGGCAGATCAAAAATTTCTATTTGGTTCAATTTTACCAAATATAAACATAGCTAGTAGACACTACTTGTTCTTGGAAGTGTGACGCCTACTACACTTGACACTACGTTCAGATCATTATATGTATAGATTGCGGTCATGATGGTCAGTAGAATTCCTCTGATAGTAGTATATTATTACTGGACCAAGCAGATGATGGTCTTATACAACCTTCCAACAGCCCAATCTCATGCATAGGGACCAGAATGTCATAATTTCTGACTTGTTGTGCCACGGAAATTCCACAAAATTAAGTGTAAGCATAAAAGAGATATAGCCAACAGTTTTTTTAATCAATTTAACATTAGGTCTGGGGTATATTAGTTTTGTTAAAGATTCGAGAAAAAAAAATGATCGCATGGATTAAGAACCATATAATGGCACTCATTTTAAAGCAACATCAACTTTTATGGACTCCAAATTTTCCTTTAATTGCAGCATGAACACAAAATTCCATTTGAAGGAAATTTCCACGTATCCTCTTTAGACACAACCAAAATCAAATCAAGTACTGATGTAATTTATATAAATAGGGGTTCAATTTTATTTTATTTTTATTTTTGTTATATGCTGGTATATGATATTTGATTGAATTTGACTCCGTAACACCACCAGCTAAACAATGTATAGAGAGAAAGCATTATTCCAAAAAAACCAGCTATAAATCAAAATTAAAAAAGCATAGGACTAGTGAATCACAACCAAAAATCAGTCCGCCTTTTGATCACTTGAACCTTCCTTTTCAGCCTTCTGCAAAACAAAAGCATAAATTATGATTTGGCAATAACGCACTAGCAACACAACCAAAAATCAAGAAAGAAAAAAGAATAAACCCCATATGGCCAAACAACCATAGATAGACTAGGTGTACATAACAACGATATGATCGAAGGATGAGCATTTTTATTAAGTACAATTTATTAAATCAATAACTACAAAAAAGACAGGCCTTTCTATAAACACATGCTCCAAGTTCTGATAAAAAGAAGGATGATAAAGACAAGATAACATACTAGGTAGATAAACATAACCAAATTCTTTATAGCAAATCTTAGACTCAAACAATGAATTAACTTATGGCAGCAAGCCAGAAGCCATGTCTGTGACAAGTAAATGATGTTGATACTCAGAATTATCAAATGACATAAGGCCACTAAGCGTGTCATCATGTAGATGTGATTTTGCTGGAAATTTATTAGGGGTTCCTTGAGAAGCATTTTTGTTCCTACAGCCATCCACGCCTAAGAGTGAAACCAATCACATGCTTACTCCCAGGCGTGAAGCAAGTAATTCACATTTATTTAAATTACATAATTACATCCTACATATTTGGTCTCTCATTTTAAACCCATAGTTTTCAATATGATCTCCACAAGCACATGTGTAACAATGCCAGATGTCAGCAGACATTTAAAAGAAAAAATACTTAGAACATAAACATATTCAGATAAAGCTTCAAAACTGCAACAACTTTTGCAAACTTAAGCAAGCAGCAATTAACCGTTGTTGAATATTATGAATGCAAACCAAATATTAAGCCACTTTGAAATTAATGGTTTCAAAGCAGAGTTAGTTATAAAATTGGACAATTGACCAAAAGAAATATACCAGTTGGCTGAAAGAGATCATCTACATAGTTTGTGCAGTGCACTCCCAAGGAGCACCAACAAGGACAAACAATTATTCTTAATGCATCAATGTCAGTTAAAAACGTTTCAAAATAGGCTCCTCAAAGGGAAGCCAACAGCAAAGACTAACATATTAGGATCTAACTTTGAAGTATGTGGGACACATTTCCATCTTGACAACATTCAAGAGGAATTTTAAACTTTACTGAAGAAATTTTACCAGGCAGTAAAAACCGCACTTCAAAAGCAGGAGGAAAAGTAAAAAGGGTAATAAGCAAGCAAGCCCAACTTTTGCTTGCTTCACCACCACTTCAATGGTGTACTTCGTGAAGGACCATTACCCACATTATATGTGATCAAATAAAGTGGAAAACATCAACAGCAAAATCAATATAACTACATCACTGGTTTCCTGATTTCCCAATCCAATCTGATTGTACTTTATGAGAATACTACTCAAGGAATAGCACCAAATCAAACTATATCATTGGACAGGGAAAACTATCACAAAAACTAGTCGGAAATGTTGCATTGCTCCTCCCACACTTCTCATTGCATCCAATATAAGCAATCCTCCAAGAGTAGTATGAAATGAAATGTCTACAATCTATAAGGTACAAAAATCCCTTCAAGAAACAGAAATGGAGAGAGTTTCTCTCAGGGGCACTGGTTTGTTAGTCCCACTCAATTATAGATCATCCATATAATGATTTGGGAGTCCCATACCAACCAACTTGATCCACCACATAAAAATCACAAGGAAGCTTCAACGTACATATCAAATAGCACTGTAAAAGGCATAGCAAAGTGGTAATGAACTCATCAAACCACTAACAATCAATTGATTTGCCAAACCACAAACAAGCTTCTTGAGTGATCTAACATGGTCCTTCTAAAAGGCATAACAAAGTGGTACCAACTGTACGAACTCATCAAACCACTAATAACAAATTGATTAGCCAAATCAAAATCAAACATCTCGAATGATCTCACACCATGCTTCTCAATTGCAAAGTTAACTAAATGGCTCCACATTATGATCTCAATTCCCACACTGGTATAAAGAGTGCACATGTGGTGTTTATATATACTTGGGCTCTCCCACTGCATTAGCTAGCTTTAGAGGTAAGAATCATTCAAAGTCGTATCAATTGGTATCAAAGCAATCCACTACTCATCCTAGTTGCGTGCCATGTGGGTGATGCAGTATGCAGTGTTTATCAGAGCTTAGGGCCTAGAACAAAAATCCGACTTAGACAAAACCAGTCCATGCGGGCACGATCCTGATTCACGCTATGGGACTTGGTTCTTACATCGGTATTATGGGATGCTGGCTCTCTCAATTCATTAGCTAGCTTTAGGTGGGGCTCTCCCAAGATTGTTTCAATCTACCATCCCTTGCTTTCTCTAATTGTACAAGTGTCATCACTAAGAGTCACACTTTGAGATTCAAACAAAACGAATGGAATAACCCCAAAACTAGAAGAACGAAATAGGCAATTACAGAGAACAAGCAGGGGCAAGGTTAACTACCGATTGAGCGGAGTGCCAGGCGAGACCACGGTAGACATTGACGGAGAAGGTGGCAGTAAGATATATGGTAGCAACGCCGAGCCCCGCAGCGAATGCCTTGAACGCCCAGTCCCCAATTTTGCTCGCCGCCGCCATTTACTTTCAACGCCTCCAATCTTGCCAATCCTTTTCCTCTCAGCTAGCGTGATATGGGAATGCCCTATGTAAATTTACCCAATAAATTCAGAAACAATGTTGTCTCACGCCGTAATTAAAATATTAGGGCAGAGAAATGCAGAATGCATAAAACCCAACTTGCGATAACGTTCGATTTGTAAGGGTTTTTCGATATCAATTGCTGTTGTGACCTGAGGCCTTTTACCGTTATGCCCTTTAGGTGGGGGGTTAAATTTTTTTTCCTTCTTTCTTTATTTCTTATTTTTTGAAAGAGTACAAGTAAATATGTAAATAAATTAAACAAATGATTTTTTTGAATTTTTTATATTTATAGAATATATAAATAAATGCATGTGTGTTTTGACTAATTCATCGCTCTCTTCTCAAATATCATTTTTTAGGATTAGTAACTTAAAAAATTTATTTATTGCAATGACATGGACCGGGACTTGAATATTTCGTCATGCTAGTAGATAGTAGTATAGATTTTTAGATTAAATCTATCTAAAAAAAACATTTAACAGAATAAAAATAAGGAGATAAAAGTTAAGGCTATGTTTATTTTCAAATTTTACAATTTAAAAAAATACATTTAATTATTATACTTTTTAAATTTTATTTCATTATCTCTTACTGTTTTATAAATAAAAGTACATATTAAAATTTGAAAATAAACATAGTTTAAATGATTTAACGACATCTCAATTATTATAATTTTTTAAATTTTATATTATTCTCTCTTACTTTTTTATAAATTTTGAGATAAAATATTTAAAAATACACATTAAAATTTAAAAATAATAGCATGAGGACATCCATGTACATGTACCCTGATTTTTCAACAAAGGAAGCGGTATGTTCGTTTTCAATTTTCTTAAAATAAAACACTTTAATTATTATTTTTTAAAATTTTATTTATTTACTTTTTTCGTAATATTCGAAAAAATATAATTTAAATAAAAAACATTTGACACCAGCACTAACTACAATTCTGAAAAAACCCACCCCGTACTTACTAAAAAAAAATTGAACAATCTTTATTTGTACACTACCTATAACAGACAGTAGCAGAGAAATGCCCCCAAAAAACTCAGAATAGACAATATATTAATAAGCATGTTTCATCTCAGCTGGATAATTGCAATAATGATTCTAGTAATGAAGCAGTGCTTTCCAAGTAAAGGACCTTTTGGAAGAAACAACTAGACAAGTATAGTAGCATTTTCCGTGGAGCTATTAGAACACAGACCAATGAAGACACTGCTCTTGAATCCAACTTCGAACATAAATTCCACATGAACCAAGATTGATCAACCATAATTTATTTTGGGACTCATTAAATCAAACCTTTTGGACATTGAAGACCATAATTTCCTAAATTACCTTTTTTCTGTTCTTTTTTTACACAGTCGAAGCAGCTGGAATCTCCCATCCAACACAGCAGTCTCTTTATATTTCCTGGACGTAGAGCCTCACGTTCAATCCCACCATTTCTTCTCAGACAGAGATAAGCTGCACCAAGATAGTGGAATACGTTATCCAAATGGGTGCAGCAGGATCTCATTCAAACAGACAGAAGTGCCGGCATGTGAGAAGACCGCACTCTGAGAAGATAAGGAAGAGGACATACACTCAGAAATGTGGAACTTATGAACAACAATGGTATATCCAATGTCTAAAACACATCCAATTCGCTCAATGATTTTAAGACAGGACAAGGAGTAAGAGAGATGGAAATCAGTAGGTAAGTTTATCTCAGTATTTAGTTATGCCATGAAGTTGTGGACTACAATGGAACCAGGGGCTATAGTAAATGAGAAAGTTCCAATATAGAAGCAGTAGAGGTAGCACGAACAAAACCAAGTCATTATTTTAAGCTAATTTATTCATTATGCTATTCAAGACCAGATTTGGTTTCTTTGGGAAAACACAAAATTGTATTTATTTACTAGAGATTGAAAATGGGATCGGAAAAAGGGCCATGATATTGAACTGTCAAGGAAAAAATTCATCACTTAAGCTACCAATTCATAATCACAGCACTGTCACGGTGGTGAAAAGATAATAATATATAAGCATCGAAAGATAGTTAAAAAATTGAAGAATTAACAGGCTTATTCAGATTCAGAATGTGAACAAGATTCTACAAACTACTAGTAAAGAACTGGAAATATCATGTGCTAGAGCAAGCCATGTGAGATTTAAGAAACTAAATTAGTAAGCCCATCCTATGCCAGAAGGCCCAAAGCCACAGGGGTAGGGTGTTGGGATGGAGGGGGGAGGGAACACTATAAGAATAACTCATGTAATAGAGAAAAAGAATTGGGGTCTTGACTGGGGCTTGAGTTGGAACTAGGTGAAAAATGGTTCCTGGAGCACTGCCCAAAAAATACTTCAACATCTAAACAAGCTAATAAAGAATAAATCCATCCTCAGTATCAAAAAGCAAAAGAACTTGGGGCTTTAGTATTGAACTCCATTAATACAATACCCACCATATGTTAAATTCGAAAGGAAAAATTCTACACCACATTCAATATGAAATAAAGAATTCAAGTCAACTACCGCATGATAGGTTGTTTGATTTATTCTGGAAGTATAAACTTCTTGAATGCAAAACAGTAAATTACTGAAAGTCATGATAGATCTGATGTGGTGAAGAAACAAAACCTAGACCACAATAACAATGAACTATGTGAACTAATGCAGCACTTACGGGTTGTTAATTTGTTAATTCAGATAGAATTTGGTAAAAGTTCTTCACATCTTTCCGGGCATTTCAAGTTGCACAATACACACATGATATATTTATAGAACTGATAACGTATTGTCTTTTTTATCTAGAAACTGAGATTAAGCACAATTAGATAGATCGTAAATTTTAAATGCATACAGCACATAACTACTACTAGGCAGATGGGGAATTTAGCAAGAGATTGCATAAAAGCATGTTTTTGGGTTAATGCATATGAAGTAAAGGGATTTAAATCCATAATAATAAATATATTGAGCTTGTTTGGATGGTTTCGTCTACAATGAATTTCAAGTCCTTGAGCTTTCATTCTGAGATATTTTGAGTCATTATAATGGATTTGAAATCCTTCTCCCAAATTCTTCCATCTGAACATAATCATATTGGTTTTGCTAGAGTGCATAAGCATCCACTAGATTATCCAACTACTGCTGAAATTCATATGCCCAGTCCTGCACATGTAATCAGCCAACTGCTAAAGAAAACACACAAGGACCAAGCACAAGTGCAGACATTTTATACACCAACCGGTCGAGCAACTTGTGCCAACCGCCTACTGTCTCATGATAGCTCCATTGAAAAGCTAGGTTTTGGTTGCTCCAGCTTCTGATCACCATTTTGCACATCCACCATTGTCCTTTCCATCTCAAGATAGCTCTTCACTTCAGATCCACTTGTAGCTTGTCTCTTTCACTTCCTTTGAAATGTATATTTGATAACTCTTACCTTTGCAAGTTGGCTGGAAGGCCCTTTAGTTGCTTCAGATGAATTTGACTTGAATCCCTCTGTTGGCATATCACCTTTCTCAATATCCATTTTACAGTCAGGAGGCAGCAAACTCTCAGAATGTCGAGCTTCTGCTGGTAAATGCATCATTTTTTCATTCAATACATCACTGTGCATTGCCTTACTGCCACAAATTTCAATAAGATCTCTTCCTTTTCAGAAGATTTTGCACACCCCTGCTGAGCTTGCAGTTCAGCTTTATTAAGGGATAGTCTTAGACCTATCCTGTGAGGATATTCATCTGAACAAGCATGGTCATTGACCAAAGTGGGATCACTTATCACAGTGTGTTTGTGGAACTGTTCGGGCTTCAGGAAAAGAAAAGATGGTTTCACACCTAAGTGCTTTACAGTTTTTCTTTTTCTAATAGCCCTCTTTCTTTTCTGAAGACGAGATCGGGAGTCTGATAATAGTTTCTTCTCAAGTTCATTCAGACTTTTAGCCCCCGAAGCTGCTTCTTTGGAGGAGTTTTCAATTAGTTCCTGCTCTGTTCCGTTTTTCTTGGCCTTAACATTATCAGTTTCTTTTGAGATACAAAAATCCTTATCCAAAAGATTCCTCTCACATGCAAGGATTCTGTGAGTGCATCCATTTCTGTACTGCCCAGGCTCTTTGCCCGTCAATATTATAGAAGGCAAATCTTGCTTCCCAGATATGTACCACACATGCAAACTAACCTGTTATAGCACTTGTGGCATTCGTCTCTCTGGCTCAGAAATGACCCTGTTACATCAGATGCCACAATAGATTCGTTTGGAGGAAGGAACTCGCCACATTGGTAAGAATAAATTCCACTCTTCGCTGGTATTTCTCTTGAACTGGCATTGCTGGGTTCATTTACATGCTGCAAATTCTTATTCTTTACCCTTCCCAGTTCAGCCTGCGCTTCCTCCAACTCTTCTCTGAGATCTCTTACAATTCCTTTGGCTTCAGGAAGTTGAACTTCAAGTTCTTCAATCTTCTTTAGCCAAATTACTGATTCTGCTTCTGCTTCTTTCATCTGTAAAGTTAGCTAAATATGTCAATGAAATAAAAACATTGGCATGTGTGGCAAATGGAGGGGGAAGCCAATTATAGACACTAAAACAAGCAAAAAATAAATTCTGATCTGATAAAAATTTCGGAAAAAGATGGCATTATTGATTATTACATTTGTAAATACACCAGAAATTTCATTGGAAAACTGGTGTCCATCCCAATTTCCACAAATGAAAAGTACTTATTTTGATTAATACGGGTAAAGAAACAAATATATCTTTCAGAATTTACAGCTAGTTCAGGAAAAATTACTCTATTAGTTAATAAAATTATTATCAAGGAATTCGTAAATTCAGAGTTCCAAAAGATTCACAGCGTGCCAGTAGAACAAAGGACCTCTCTTTAATTAAGCAAATCCCAGTGAAAACAAACATGCAAATTTCTTAGAGCATCAACATTAAGCCTACAACACACAACGATCAGCTACCTCATCACCGGACAACCAAGAGCAGAAGCCTAACCTAAATAATGTCACCTCTACAAAAATCAAACCACAAAAGACGTCATAGGAAACATTAGACATAAAGCATAACCAATGCCTTTCATCAACTCATTCAGCTAATATAAATCATACAAGAAACAGAATACATGTTCCACCATTAACATTGCAAGAAACCCGTTGAAACCGAGGAAACAAGTTAAATATATTCCTTAAATCAGATTATTTACTTGAAAATCCATCATTTGCATGAAACGCAGCAGCATCCGCACCGCTTCCTCCTTTGCCGCCTTTAGCTCATGCTGACACGTCGCCAACTTCCTCTCCGACACCATAACCCTTGCGGCTGGCTCCTTTGATATGCTGAACGTTATATCAGCATATGTCAATTCCTACGCCCCAGAAAGCGGGACATTAAAGAAGTAATCACATCCCTATCAAATGGTCAGTTCGTATGTATATCTTCAACGAATAAGAGATCACGGAGAACGAGAGTTACAGATTCCAAGTAAGTTATGAGAAAACTTGCAAATGTTCACTATTTTAAAGATTCAGCTTCAAAAAGACGGATTATAAAAAGACACGTCCGCTTTTCGATAAAAACACATCATTAATCAGGAAAACGAGAAGAACTACTTCGAATCATCAAATAAAACTGAAAAAGCTGCCACAATGGACCTTTATTTACCAAATAACAAATAAGGAAGTCATAAAATTTTCAATAAAACCTATAAACCCAAACAACATCCAAAACCATTTTAAAAAATCCTATCAAAGATGAATAGAAGTTGAAACATCAAAGAACATCGAAACCTGAACCCGAAAAGATCGAATGCAGGGGCAGTAAACGAACCAAAAAGCACAAGAACGGTTGGGGGGGGGGGGGGATCAGTTGGGTAGTTGGTGGTACTATTGAGGAAAGTAAAAAAATCTGCTTCGCCAGCCCAGAACAAGGCTGCAGTTGGTAGCCGGAATCTTCCTTCGTGGGAGTCCATGACTCGGATCCCGCAAAAGAATCAACTTGTCTTCTCAAGGTTTCAGCGGACCGAAGTTTTGTTGGTTTTTAGTTATTCGCTCGTTCGGCGAATCAGTCTGTTGAGAACTGAAACTACTGCTCGGAAATGAAAGCACACAATTACCCCTGGACAACCAGAGATTTACTGTAACGCCACGCAAACTAACAATCTGTGTGGTCCTACCGAGGATGCGACGGGGTGACATGGCGCACTGTGCTTTTGCCATGTGGACAGCAGCGTGGCCCGGTGCATGGGAGTGCCTTTGGGATAATACGGTGCGTGAAAAAAAAAAAAAGC
This sequence comes from Avicennia marina, assembly GCA_019155195.1. NCBI lineage: Eukaryota > Viridiplantae > Streptophyta > Magnoliopsida > Lamiales > Acanthaceae > Avicennia > Avicennia marina. The sequence goes on from CM032767.1 coordinate 10,337,035, forward strand.
CTATATATGAACGCCCACAATAAGAAGAAGTAGGGAAAGGTGCCCGGTTATCAGGGATCCTTCAGTCTCCTCCACTAAATGTTCTTTTAAATAAGATTAGGAATTTAGGTGTGTTATATATTAAAAAGCAAAGGCTTAAAAAAAAAAAAACAAAACCAAATATACAAGAAAAGGAAATGAGTTGTATCCCAGCTCTTTTTCATAAATTCAAATAAAATGATAAACGTAATGAAAAACATCGTCAGAGCCCCCAGCCGTAACTGGACGAAGACGGTCGAGGAGCTACTGCATTCTTGCAGAAGTCGGCCAAGCCATCTCCTTTCATTAATCCCCAATCTCAATCTTAAAAATGAATTTAAAAAGAAAAAACTTCAAAATAAAATTAGAGAAAAATACTTCCCTAGTAATTGGTTTGATTAGTTAATATTGCAAGTTGTGTTGCATCACGTGATAGTACAAACTCATATATGCAGTAGAAATGTGAGAATGCTTTATTCATATCAGTTGAATTGAAAATTTGTTACACTATATAATATAACATGCATTATAACTAATAGAAATCTAGTTACATCAATCACTACTTTTTGACTTAATATTGTCAATAATCAAAAGAAATCCTAAACTATGAAAAGAAAACCATAAAGCATCAAAGCGCACAAAACTAAGTAGAACGTAATAGGTAGATAATCTAGAATATTAGCAAGCAAATAATAGAAACTCCTTCTGAAAAACCTTCAACTCAAAATCGTCATTGGCTAAACTTCTCCTACTGGCACTTGTGGATAATGGATCACCTGGAAGAACATTAGCACTTGTATCCCCCCTTTGGGCCCCAAAATATTGAAGGGTGCTTAGTGGGATAGTATCATTATCCTTTAAATCATATCTCCCTAGATGCCAAATGATCCGACCTCAAAGTCAAAGGATCGAGATGTTGCAGCAAATGGTAGAAATGAATGGAGAATAGCAATTTGTTCATCGAGCTTGAACTTTTTATCCTGTAGCAATGAAATCTGTAATTCCAAGTCTTGAGAGAGCCACTAGGGTAGCTAGGACAGCCTTAACACTCGACGCATGTGTGATTAATTAAGTGGTAAGATCTGGAAATGCAGTGCTTGATTTTAGATCATTCACTTTCTCAGTTTTAAACACTTTCAAAGTGTATCCCATTGATGGACAACGTAAATAACTCAGTTATTAGTCCAAGATGAGACAAAGTCCTAGCTCATTGTCCTTACTTTAACATGTGTCATAACACTATCAAAAATTAAATGCCCAATATTTATTTGCAAGCATTTTTCCAAGTAGTAGATCAATATTTTAGTATCTTTTAGCACAATTGAATAATTATTTGATTACAAGATATTTCAAGCGACCAACTCGAACAACAAGTAGTATTTGACCAAAAGGTTTACAGACTGCATTGCCGTGTGTGCCCTTTGGCTATTCCGCAATTGACCACTAGTTATAACACTCATGAATTCATCAAGATTTAGTGAAAGTTAGGTGGATATGCGCTAAGAAAATTAGGATTGGCAAGACCAAGAAATTTATTGATCTTTTTAGGGGAGAATTCCATGACATGCCCCCGAACATAGACTCGGCCGTGGAATTGAGAATTATAATAAGAGATGGTTTCATCAAGATTGCATTAAAACTTGTACATAAGATCTCGATTATATGTGGTAATAAATGTTGCAATACTTTACTACCCTAGTTGGTCCAAAATTGTAGTAAACCCGATCTCTGTGAAAATTTGTCTATCAACTTTTCTCTCAATTTCTAAGGACTTGCCATCGAAATAATTCCACATCCATTTAACTCGTTTGTTGTAATATTTGAAAGAAGTTGCATAACCTGTAGAAATCCTATTTGGTTAAGGTTTCGATTTGTGCTCTTCCATTTCAGGTTGGCATTTTGCTGCCTCTGGCATAGCATTTCTCGTCCTTTTCTTCTGGACTCAATGGTGGTGACTGAGAAGGTGAGGGTATCATTACCAAAACTCATTTTCAAACGTCTCCTTCGAAGAGAATATGGAATTGTCCCTTGAACTGGTGCTTCTCGGCCAACTTCATATAGGTGTGGCCTTAGTCTACTCGTATATCGATGAATTTATCAAGTGTACCCTGCCTTAAGTATACCGTTAATAAGGATTGTGAATTTATTAAAATTTTTAATGACTCAGCCACACAAATAATGGTAGTTTAAGCACTCTTCATCAATCTCAAATGAGACTCATATATTGAGTATTTCATGGTCAACAGAGACTTGTCTTTAGTTATATGAACCAACTTCATAAGATCTCTAATCATATAGAGTGAGTTTTTATTTTTATTGACCTCTAGTTGGCTTAAGTTACATTTCCCTTATAGTTAAAAAGATTATTTTTCTTCCTACAAGTTTAATTAGAGAATTAGCCAAATTTAACTTTGATTTCACATAGTCAATGGAAATTATCCCACTTCTCAATAACTACTTAACAACATGATACATTAATTTCGTATGTTGCCTTTTGGAGTGAAAGAATTTATTTTTAAAAATTGTAATAGCAGCCTAACAATCATACTATATATGATCAGGGGGTATTATGTCCTTTATCAAAAGGATATTGAATAAGAAATTTCTTAACCAACCAGCTTTTAAAGCAACCAATTTTAGAGCTATAAGTTTCGATTACACATTGGATATAGCAATAAGTGTTTGCTTGACCAATTTCCATTTAATTACACCTCCTCTAAAAGTAAATATATATCCATTAGTGTATTTCGTTTCATGAGAATTTGATACCTAATTAGTATAACTATATCCTTTGAAAATAGTAGGGTATCCACCATATAGGATACTATAATATATGGTTCCTCTCAAATATTTTATAGTCTTTTCATTGTAGATCAATGATCACAACTAGGATTATGAATATATCTGCTCAGCTTACTCACAACACATGCTATATTAGGTCTTGGAAATTTTATCAAATGCATCAAACTCCTAATAATTTGAGCATATCTAGACTAAGCAATTGGATCCTTCTTATTTTTGTTTCAACAGAGCGAAAATTATAAGGAGTGTTCACATATGTTAAATTAAAATATCTAAATTTTTGAAGAAGTCTTTTAGTATAACGCTCTTGTGACAACATAATACCATCATTCCTCCTTATGAAATTCACTCTTGGCATTATTTTGTTTTACCCAAATCCTTGATATAAAGTTAGATTACAAAAAATATTTAGAGGCATTTAGATTGAAGAATTTGAAAGAATGGATTTCAGATTTATAATAATATATACATTCAACTTGTTTAGATAACAATAAATTTAAAGTTCCTAACCTTTCACTTTATACTACATTTTTAGTGACTGTGATGTATTTAAAATTCTTTGATTTTAGAATCATTTTATATTCTTTCTTCCAAATCTTCTACTTAAATCTAGATATTCCAATCCAAATAGGGCCTTAGTATTATCAAAAATATGCAAACTCATGCCAAAAGTAAGGATGGCATCTACATATAAACAAACTATCCCAAATTGATCTTATTCAACTTTAATTTACGTGAATTTATCCTTTTCGATGAATGAAAATTGTTCTCTAATTAACATTTGATCAAATTTATCATGCCACTACTTGTAGCTTGATTTAGGTCATAAAGTGATTTAATTAATGTACAAACCTTATTTTCTTGTCCAAGCTCTATACTTCTAGTTGAGTTATATAAATTTCCTCATCCAATTTTTCATGTAGAAAAATAGTTTTAATATCCATTTGATTAAGGTAAATAAAATTCAAATAGATGCTAAAGTAATCGATATTTGTTTTTGAGAAAATCTTTATGCTACTAATTGAGCCTTAAACTTATCTACAAAACCATTAGCTTTAAATTGGTGATTCAATTTGAATCATTGAAGTTACCCTGATGAATCTCTCTTGAATTTTGATATTTATTTAACGTTAGAAAAGCATGTATTTCTTGCGCTTATTGTTTGCCAAAATTTTTTACAGGGACATGTTTTGCACAGTTTGAAGAGCTTGCTCTTCTGCCTGGGCAAAAACCTATATTCATGAAGAAGTGTCTTAATTCACAAGTTCTCCTGCCTCTGGACGGTCAACTATAAACACTAGATTTAGTAGGGAAAAAGGATTAGTTATATGATAAGATGCCTATTTGATGACTGTTGAAATGGGATGTTCTGGTATTTTACATCGAACTAGTCTCCAAAGTAATTTTGTTTTTTTGTTTTTGTTTTTTTAATTCAGGTAACTTGTAAATGAAGACGCTTGCAGCCTTTCCTTTCAGGGCTAATGTCAAGAAAATTCTTGAATTTCTTTGCAGCCGATGGGCTGTTGATCGGAAAGCTGAATGGTCGATTTGGATGGTCCACACTAAGCTTTGAGATGGCTCATCAGTATGATTCCTCTAGCCTTGGATCATGTGGTCGAGCAGTTGATCTATGAATGTTTTCCGGAGATGTAAATTAACCATCACTTATTACTCTATTCCTTGTTCATTCTTTTTAATTATTTATTTTCCATTTTTGCTTACTTTAGTATGCCTTGTCTGCAGCCTGCATGGACTGCCAGTATGCGAGAAAAGCTTCACAGGCAAAGCACTGCACAAACAAGGGTGAGTTCTCTTAAACATATGCTGCATGTCTCGTAATCAAGTTATTGGAGATTCCAGAAGGTAATAATTTGCTGCAGGTCAACAATCGGTTTATTCAAAACTTGCACATATTTGGAGACGACCCATCATGCATTCCCATTATGTTGGTAGAGAGCGTTTTCGATGCACCTGTATGCTCAACTAGTGGAAATTCTTACGTCGCTGAAAAGATACATATAACTTGAGTTTTAGGAGGGCTCTACCCCATCTGGGTCAGCACTTGTCAAAATGGCTGTATCCTGAAGACTGTAGTTTTTGTCCATGGATTCCAGGGATGTCCTAAATGCATATAGTTCAGTCCTTTCAGTACACTTGATTCTGTATTCCATTTCCTCTGGAAGTTTAATACTGTAATCGTAACTGTTGAAACTTGTTTGTTGATTGTGTTTGTGATCTTCTGAAGATTGAGTAGACTTATAACAAAATCTAGTATTTCTTATCATGTATGTCAGTATCTTTCTGTAAATTTGTAATCAACTCTCCTTTCGGACCTAGCCAAATTTGTATTGGTCATGTTGGCATCACAACTACTCTTTTTGCTGTTGGAAGATAGTCTCAACATTAAAGCTGTATAATCAGATTTCCCATAATCCAGCGGTTGGATTGATCAGTTGGTCTTATGAGGGAGAACCATCTGTAGCGACAATAATCTCTCTTTCTGTATTTTTCAATTGATGGAGATTTGGAAGCTCAAGTTTAGGTTCTTGAATGGTGTGGGTTTACAGATGCAGAGATGCTCCCTGGATTTTGGTATATGTTGATTTGGATGGTTGGTGTGCTTTAATGTAATATGTGTGTGTGTAATATATCTCATTGATATATGGGTAGATTATGTTATGACCTTTCACGGACATCATCTGGGTTGATGGCTTGCCCAAAGCCAGTTTCTAATGTCCGAGGTTATCAAGGAGAAAACATTTGAGAATTTAGTGTGTGTTTGGGTGGACTTATAAACTCTTTAAAATATTTTATAAGATATTTAAAAATGTATAAAATTTTCAAAAATATTTAATAATTTTTTAATGAAAAAGCTCGTAAACTCTTTTATAAGTTCTTAAAAATAAATAGATAATATTTTACAAATTATTTCGTTATATATATCAAAAATAATATAGATACTTTAAATTATATTATATTATTAATATTTAATTTATTTTTATTATTATTATACTAAAAAAATTATAATTAATTATAATTATAAATTTTTACAAAATCTTATAAGACGTCTCTTTGTTCAAACAACTTATTAGGAGAAGCTAAGGGCACGCGGTGCATTCATCAGCTGACTTCTTTAACAGATGATCCTCATCTCCAAAATACTTTCTGATACAAACTGCGTAAGGTATTGATTCAACTCTTTTCTTTAGCCTTCCATATCTGTTGTTGTTTAATTGCACGTTAAACTAGCAAATGCCAGTAGTAGGAAATTTTTCCTGGTTAGTTGACATGATATTCAGGTGGTAAAATAATATTTTGATAGGAAAAATGACTTCCAGTGGGGGATATTGATTATGGGCATTATCATTTCCCTGTGTCTATATTCATTTTGTTCTTAATTGTCATAGTAAAGGAACAGTGGTAGAGTGAAAACTCAAAAGGTGGAAAAGAAATGCAGCCATTTAGAGGCTTTTCTTTACATCTTATGCTATTTCTACTATTTGGAGCACTCTGCATCTTATCTTTTTTTCTGGCATATGGACTCATAAAGCCGCCCACACTTGGAGAATTTATGCTTTATATTAATTTGGCGTACTTATTTAAGGACAGAAAATTTCTATGTTCATTCTTTCCTTTGTTATTTTGATTAGTTTATTGTATCCACCTATTTTTCAGGAAAAGGCAATGGAAATTTTGAGAAACATCATTCTGTTATCTTCACCTCCTACTTCTTATGTTAATTGTTTAATTTCTTTCCTGGTTTTTCCAACTTTTGTGAAATGGATGTCTTTGCCTCTCTTTTCCAAATATAATTGGTTCATCTGATATTTCTGCATGTGAAATGTCTTCACAGATTTGCTTCTTATTTACTGATGCCAATTGTCTGGTGTCCACTCATCTACTTTTTAACAGGGCACACAGAAAAGCACACACCCACTTGTGCATGGTAGAGCTGAGCATTCCTCTCTCTCTCTCTCTGCTAAATTAGCAAACATGCTTCGTCCTTCGCCACAATGTATCAGTTAACATGTTGATCAAGTGTGGAGAGATTCTCCACAATATGATCTTATTTGGAAGAATTCTAGCTCGTCAAGACTTTTGCGATGATCAATTTATTTGGAAGAGCATATGAGATATTTAAAGTTATCAAGTGGTTATGGCTTAAGAGTTTTGATATACTTGAAAAGACATAAATAAATATAGATAAGAGTCCAGTTCCTGTTATGTCAGGCTATTGCCAACTTTCTCGAGTCAACAGATAAGATTACACACAAATTCTCGGAGGTTAGATATGTACAGCATGGAAGTCAAGTTTCATTGGGACTTCTTGGTGAAAACCTATAAATGGGAGGCTATTGAGCTTAAGATGGGTGTGAAAAACGATTGAGTAAGTTTGAGTGAAAAGAGTCCAAGGTTCTCTTATGAATAATTGAGTCATTTAACTTGAGAGTTGAATGAATATTATGTTGATTTGTTGAGTAACTAAACAGAGTGTAAGAAAAAATCTTGAGGGAGCTCATTACGATAGAATATTTACCTTAGTGAGTGCTAGGTAAATGCTATTGGATAAAGTATGTTTCAACAAATTAGGAACTTTAGGATACAGATAGTGAGTCAGAGTGAGAGATTTTGTGGTTTATCTCTTTACTACTTTGCTTAGTGGAAGCATTTTACTGGCTAGAAACATTAGATTTGTTGCTCTAAACTACGTTAACAATTTTATACCTCATTTACTTTCCTATTTTGTTGTTTATTGTGTTCCTAACACTTACTGCAATACTGTGGGTGTATTGTTAACAATCAACCCCAACCTCACAAGTAGCACTAGAGTTTGGTTCACTAGGTTTGCTTGGTTTGAGTAGGTGAGATCCTGAAGAGTTGAAAATGAGTATTAAAGAAAGAACATTTGTAATGGGACCTCCACTACTTGATGAAACCAATTACCTGTATTGGTAAGCATGAATGAAGGCTTTCATCAAGTCCCAAATGAAAAGGAGTGGTATGCAATTAAACATGGTTGGAATCTGCCTGTTGTTATAACTGATGAAGGACTTGAAATTCTAAAGATGTTAAGACTTGGTCAACTGAAAAAGAAATGACAGCACTAGGTAATTCTAAGGCTATTAATGCAATATTTATAGGTGTAGATAAAGAACAATTCAAGCTTATATTAATGTGTGAAATGGCTAAGGAAGCTTGGGACATCCTCCAAAATGTCCATGAAGGAGTAAGTGTTGTTAGGTACTCAAAGTTTAGATGTTGGGAACTTAGTTCAAAACACTGAGGATGGACAAAAATGAAACCATAGTAGAATTCAATGGTAGGTTGAGACACATTGGCAATCAAGCCAATCAACTAGGTAAGAAGTATTATGAGATAAAGCTTGTAAGGAAAATTTTGAGATCCATGCCCAAAAGATTCACTCCTAAAGTAATTGTGATAGGGAAAACTCAAAACGTGGACATCCTATCTTTAGATGGGCTTATGGGTTCACTTCAGACATATGAAATAAACCTAATGTTACTCAGAAGGAGACGGCACTTAGCTTTTATAGTGAAAGTAAAGTAACGATGAAAATGATGATGATTTTTACAATAACGATGATTACACAACCTATCTAACAAAGAAGTTGAAAAAATTGTTAAGCAAATAGATGCCAACTTCAAAAATTCAAGTAACTTTTTAAAAAACTATTTTGCAAATCAAAAGAAGAAATTCAGGAAACAAGAAAATGGTGAACCTAAGAAAAAGAGTGTGCAGTGTTATAAGTGCAAGGGCTTTGGCCACATTCAGGTAAAATGTAGGAATACACTTAAGAAGCTAAGCAAGTCCATAAACTCTACATAGAGTGATGATAGATCCGGGGAATTTGATAACAAGGCTAATCACACAAGTAATCAAGTCGCTTTCAATTTGGTTAGTGTTAAATTGTACTCCACTTACCAATTGGCTTGTGATAAGTTGATAACCTTGCAAACTAAAAATCATGCATAACAAGAAGAGTTGAAGTCTCTTAAAGAATTAAATACATGTTTAAATGATGAGTATTCAAAATTGAGGTTTGAATGTAAAATAGCAGCACTTCAAGTTCAGATGAGGTAAGTTGAGCTGTAGGTTGCCAACTTGTGAGCAACACTGAGACAGACAGAAGAAGAAATGCAACTAGAATCGGACATGCTTACCTCTTTAATTGTTGATGAGGCTGGACCCTCAAGATATGAGCCATAAAGGCCCCTACCATTTTTGCATGCCCTGCGGCAAATTAGTAGTCCAAAGGGAGAGAAATGGAAAGTAATGGGTGAGGAGAAGGATAGGTAAAATCACTATAATTCAATACCATATTTGCATGATTTTAGGTGGTCTCTATGCTGGTATTGCTCGTTACTTGCTGTTTTGCTGATGATTTGATGAATCTCTTTTTTTTCTTTTTCTTTTTTTTTTGCTTTGCTGGACTTGATGATATAGATGTTTTTGTATATATCGGAGTAGTATTGAAGGGTGAAAGAGTTGAAGAATGAATAATTCACTATTGATTGGTGGCAATAAAAGATTGTTCTCTGTGATTGTTGACAATAACTTTTTGTAATTTTTATTTGGCTTGTGCTAGATCAGTTGTACTCATATATAGACAATGTATGATGTAATTCAGCTACATTAATGAAAACACAATGTTTGAAAGCTTGTTCAAAACTTTTGTTATTCATTATATTGAGAACAAGTTAGGAAACATGTATTGTACTACAATGTGCCAAAAGGGGATTTTGTTTTTATGTTGGCTAAGTGTTAGTACATTGTACACAACATAAATGTACTTGGAAGAATACTAAATTATTAAGACTTCTATAATGATCAAATTAATCGGTATAACATCCAATATATTCGAACTTGTCAGGTAGTTATAACTGAAGAGTCCTGGTACGCTTGAAGAGGCATAAATAAAGATGAAAAAGAGTCCAGCCCTATTATGTTGAGTTGATGACAACTTTCTCAGGCCAATAGAGAAGATTTCACCTAAATTCTCGAAGGCTGGATCTGCACAACATGAAAGTCGAGTTTCGTTGGGACTTCTTGGTAAAGACCTATAAAGAAGAGATTATTGACCTTCGAATGGGTGTGGAGAACAATTGAGTGAGTTAGAGTGAAAAGAGTTTGAGGTTCTCCTATGAGTAATTAAGTCATTTAGTTTGAAAGCTGAATGAATATTATGTTGATTTGTTCAGTAAGTAAACAAAGTGTTAGACAAAATCACAAGTGAGCTTACTATGACAAAGTATTGACCCTAGTGAGTTTTAGGTAAATACTATTGGATAGACAAAATCTCAAGTGAACTTACTATGACAAAGTATTGACCCTAGTGAGTGCTAGGTAAACACTATTAGGTAAAGTATGCTATTAACAAATCGAGAACCTCGGGATTAAGGTAGTGAAGTAAATGAGAGATTTTGTAATTTATCTCTTTATTACTTTGCTTAGTGGAAGCATTTTATTGGGTTAGGCCCCCTAATACAAATGCAACCATAAAATCTCTTTACCTTCCTCACCTTAATCTTTGGAATATCATTATTTACATCGCTGCATGTATATGCTTACACAATTTAAGGTAGTAGGAGATAGCTATTTTAATTTTTTCCATGAGTGGTTGGACTTTTTTGTTTGTGCAAGGGCATTTGGGTTTCTTTAGTCTTCATAAGTGTTTTTCCTAGGACAAAGCATCCCAACTTCACTACCAGCTTAAGTTAGAAAAAGGCCACATTTTCAAACTTAAAATGTGCAAGGGTAGTCTTATTCATTCTAGTAGTTACATCAACTAATTCATTTCATGTTCCATATCATTCTGCTAGAATTGAAAGGTGCCCTGTTTCATCAGGAAACTACTCATAAAAGTGCAAAGCTTTTGTGAAGATGCATAATGATTACTTGGATCAAATACAGGCACCCTCATCTAAACATGAAACCTAAACACCATAATTGGACAAGCGACTCATATCAAGTTACCAACGCTGGACATCTTGGCTAGGTTTATATTGTCGTCCTTCCCTTCCTAAATTTGTTCCATTGATTGCAGGGGCACTAATAATTTTTTTTTCTGAATACCATTTTTTCAAATGATTGGCAAGTATTTTTTTTCACAGATGGTACCAAGTATAACCTGATCTTGGGGATAACACACAACTCTTCTTCTAAATCCCATGAGACAACCATCAACATGTGTAGGTGCAAGCATGTTAACTTTTTTATGTAACACTAAGCATTCCCAATTTATTTTTATTAAGCACAGTAAAGCACTAGCTTTGATCAATGTCAACTCTAAATTATATCATAAACTAGAACATAAGAGGATGTTGATCAGGGATATTTACTGTAAAGCTCTATTGCACTAGAGACATATTTCATTATTAGTAGCCTAAGCTATTGTGCAATAACAGATCAATCTTATACATATTGTTGTAGTACTGTAATACTTATAGTGTGCATTTAGCTATTCCTACTAACGGAGACTAAGAGATCTCTCTGATAAAAATCTCGACTTTTCCCAAGCATCCTAATATTGTTCTTAAGGTAACAAAAATAGAATGTCATTTATTGTAAGTAGTTTTGAGAACCCTTTGTGTTGAAGTGCACATCATCACCACATCATAGCTAGATCATTGTTAGTTCATAGCAATGCATGTAAACTAGAAGTTAGTTAGTTTCCATTTTATAGTTAAGTTAGTTGCTCTCTCCTTCAGCTAGCAGTTGAGATTAGGGTAGGTATTCTTAAGTTGTCAGCTTAGTTTTGCATCAAGAATGTACATATACACGTGTTAGTTGTAGCATAAACTCAATGAAACAATAACCACCTTTATTCAATTAAAGTTGAAACCTTTCTTGAATCATTCTTCCTCCTGTTTGTGTTCTACAACTCTATGCGTTTGATTTGCACAACAAATTATGTGATCTAGAATGCTATTGACATGGTACCAAATCCATATGAAAGGGAAAAGGATAACCTCTGAAAATATCAACCCCATCTTTTTCTAGTGCCAATCAACCTCAATTACCAAATCAATCCCACTCATTGATGGAGAAGTACTTGCATTTTGCAGATTTAACCAATATTTTCAGGATTGATAATAGAGACAATCACAATGGCTCTTATCTCAAACCTCTTAACCACGAAGAATTATATAATGTAGGCAAGAAGCATGAGAAGGGCACTTAAAGCCAAGAATAAGCTTAGTTTTGTCACTAGTTAGATAAAGAGACCTCATGATCTAGATGATCCTCTTCTTGAAGTTTGGGAAGTATGCAACAATATGGTTGAATCCTCTAGCCTAACTGCACATGTGGGTAGTTAGGTTCTCACGGAAAGGCAGTAAAGGGATTTGGTTATTCTATTCTTAATGGGACTGAATGAGATATATGGAGTTGTCAGGGATCAAATTCTCATGCTGGACCCTATACCACTTGTGAACAAAGTGTTTTCTACAGTGCAGTAGTAAGAAAAACAGCAGCAGATGCTTAATCGAGTGCAGGAACTAGTGGTAATGGCATTGGCAACTTAGCGCAAGGATCCAAGAAGGAGAAGCGTTATTGTGTTCGCTACAAGATTCCAAGACATAACCTGGAGAATTACTTCAAAGCTGGTAATGTTGAAATACCTACCTGTACTCACTGCAATAAGAAAGAGCATGTGATTGAAAAATACTAGAAGTTAAAGGGGTATCCCCTGGCCACAAATAATATTAGAAAGGCAGTGGAGGATCGGGATCAACTTACCTTACACAAAGTTCTTGCTAGGGTTCTAAAGGTCAGGAAGCTAATGAATATGAGAGAATGTCCTTAACTAAGGCTTAGTATCAAGAGTTGATTAATAGGGCTAATGAACTAGAACCATCCAATAATCCACTAGCTACAAACACTCTCACTGCAATGCCTTCCACTCACAATACCTCCTTACTAAACATGACTAGTAAACAAATCCACTTATCCATACATAACCAAGTTAGTCCTCAAACAATTGAGCATTCTTGGATTATAGACATTGGAGCAACAGATCATATAATCTATGATCCAAACCTCTTCACAACCATTACAACCAAAACTTCATTAGATTTCCTAATGGTTCTCAAGCTCTAGCCACACACCTGGGGACAGTAAAACTAAGTAAATCAATCACCATGTATGATGTATTATTTATTCCTTTTTTCTCTTTGAATTTGATCTCAATTAGGAAATTAACCAAAACCAGTGGTTGTTGTGTTGTTTTCTTTTGAACTTGTTATGTATAGGACCTTGGTTCTTGGAATATAATTGGGAAAGGTGAGGTGAAGAAAGCCTTTACAAGTTCTTTGAAGGGAAGGTGCCTCATCAAAAGCTTACAAAGGACATGACAAACTTTGGAACCACCACTGAACATAGCTTGTTTTCTATTGTAAGTCTTATGGCTGATCATGATGTTTGGCATTGTTGCCTTAGTCACATGTCAAATAAGACATTAGAACTCATTAATAATCCTACTTTAAAACTTGATTGAATTGAATTGAATAAAATCCCTCATTCTATTTGTCCCATGGCTAAGCTACACAGAAACCCCTTTCCTCACGGTAATCGTAAAACTTCACATCCCTTTGAGTTGTTGCATTGTGACTTGCAAGGACCATTTTATGTCATAACTCATGATGTTAGTTGTTTCTTTTTAACTATAGTAAATGACCACAACAGAGCAACACAGGCATACTTGCTTAAATCGAAAGTTGAAACTAGGGAATGCATTATATTATTCTATGAACTAGTTCATAATCAGTTTGGAGTTAGCATCAAAATCATTAGAATTGATAATGGTTTAAAGTTTAGTCTCAACGATTTTTACCTAGATAATGGGATAATACACCAAAGAACATGCACAAAGAGCCCACAAAAAAATGGTAAAGCTAAGAGAAAACACCAACATTTTTTAAATGTGGCAAGGGCATTGAGGTTTTAGTCTGGCATACCTTTATAGTATTTGAATGAATGTGGTTTGACAACTACCTACATTATAAGTAGGCTACTAAGTTTTGAACTAAATAACATAACACCGTATGAAACATTATATGGGGTTAAACTATCCTACCAACATATGAAGGTGTTTGGTTGCCTATGCTGTGCAGCAACATTAACTCTAGATAGAAGAAAATTTGATCCCTGGAGTAGGAAATGTATTTTCTTGGGATATCCTCATGGTATAAAAGGATACAAACTACTTGATTTGGAGAATAAGAATGTTTTTATCTCAAGGGATGTGTCCTTTATGGGAACATATACCTTATTCAAGTTGAAAACAAAACCATGAAAACAACTAAACCATACCTTTAACAACCAGAAACTTCATTAACAAACCCTTAGAATACCTTGGAAAACCACCACAACATAACCACTAACCTTTAAACATCCTTTCTTAATGATCCTAATCAACCAAATCCATTAACCTCAGTAGATCAACTACAAACCTTACAATTAGAGACTAATCAGACCATCACTCCAGCATTACCCCCCACTATCTATTATTTCATTGCATAACTCCCAACCTGGTATTATGATAAGATCTTGTAGAGCAAGAAGGGCACTAAAGTACCTTTAGGAGTACTATTGTCAACAGGTCACCTCAACCTGATCACCCCAAATGAGCAAGATGAGTCTCATTCCAATCCTTTTGTTAAATATCCAATTGATAATGTACTAACCTTTCACAAATTTTTCACATAACATCAAGCCTTCTTGACTACTATTTCCTCACAAAAGGAGCCAAAGATCAATGTTGAAGCATCAAAGGATTTTAAGTGTTGCCAATATATGGAGATTAAACTAAAGGTATTAAAGCAAAATAAAATCTGGACACTCGCTATCTTGCCTCCAAGAAAGGAACCAATTGGATGCAACTTCGTATACGATATTAAGTACAAATCTGATGTAACATAGAGAGATATAAAGCTAATCTAGTTGCAGAAGGATTCACACAAAATGAGGGTATGGATTATCAGGAAACTTTTTCGCCAATTGTGAAGTTAACCATTATGAGATACTTGCTTGTAATTGTTGCTATTTGGGGTTAGAAGTTACATCAATTTGATGCAAATAATGCCTTTTTGCATGGAAGTCTAAAGGAACAAATATACACAAGGAAACCACTTGGCTACAACAAAAGGGGCCGGCCTTAGTATGCAAGCTAAACAAAAGTTTATATGGTTTAAAATAAGTATCAAGGCAATGTTATGCAACCCTGTCACATGCTTTGGTTAGTTTTGGATTCCATCAGTGCAAGGTTGATTTCAAACTCTTTACCAAGAAATGAAACAACTCATTCACAACATTACTTGTCTATGCTGGTGAGATCATTATAGCTAGTGATTCAAATGATGCAATGTTGGGTGTGAAGAACCTTCTTCATGATAAGTCCAGCATTAAGGATCAAGGTCAGCTAAAGTATTTCTTAGGGATTGAAGTGCCACAAATAGAAACAGGAATTTTTATGAACCAAAGGAAATATGCCCTAGACATATGATAAAAATAATAGTTCTTTGTTAAGTCTTCCATTTTAAACAGGCTATTGTATCTTCATTGGAAGCTCCTCAGTCTCTCGGGGATCAAAGAAACAATTCATTGTGTCCAGATCATCAGCCGAGGTAGGATATCGAACCATGGCTCCAACCTGTTGTGAGCTCACTTGGTTGAGGAATGTCCTTGAAGCATTGGAAGTCAAACACCTTGAACCAGCAGCTTTGTATTATGACAACCAAGTTGCTCTTCACCTAGCTGCCAACCCCATGTTTCACGACCGAACTAAACACATAGAAATAGATTGTCATATAGTAAGGGACCAACTTCAAACAGGCCTAATTACCATCCATTGTGTCTCAACCAAGGAGAAGATTGTTGATTTCTTAACCAACCGTTGCCAACATATGTCCTCAATGGACACCTTAGCAAGATGGGAATGGATGACTACCGTTCCTCATCTTGAGGGGGGCTGTCGAAGTGCACATCACCACCACATTGTAGCTAGATCATTGTTAATTAATAGCAACAACTGTAAACTAGAAGACAATTAGTTTCCATTTTTACTGTTAAGTTAGTTGCTCTCTCATTCGGCTAGTAGTTGAGATTAGGGTAGTTATTCTTGAGTCATCGGCTCAGTTTTGCACCAGAAGTGTACACGTGTGTGTGTGTGTTGGTTGTAGCATATTCGCTCAGATGCATGCACTGCTGCTGTTGAGAGTCATCCTTGTTATTGTCGTAGTCCATTAAAGTTTTGCCATTGACATGAAAGAAACTAACTTTTCTCACTATCTCTGTGTAATTTACTGCCTTTTTAGGGGTCCCTTCCTAATGCATTTTATAAAATGAATACGATTTATTATCAAAATAAGGTGTGAGTTCCGAATAATGTAGTCGGACAAATAAACAATACCAGGTACTGTAAAATTTTGAAAGAAGCGTGACAGGAAATGTCAAAAGGAATACGTTTGTTTTATCCTTAGAAAATTAATTATCAATTTCCTCCCCCATTGAAAATACCTTGGATTAAAAAGTTAAATATGTAAAACAATGTCATATGTGGGGAGGAAAAAAGCATCAGTACTCAACCACAAAAATTTATTTTGTACACTATCAGGGGTTCTATTTTTCCTTTATTAAAACTTTTGGGTTTCGGTTTATATAGTTCTACTAAGCCAACATTAAATTTCAAAATATTGGCCAACCATGCCTATTCTGTGGCCTTAGAAATATTACTATATGTTTGATATTTGCTTTCTTTTACACGAAATAATATGATATTTATACATTATATGTGTAATACATATATAATTGAGAAAAATGCAAAGATTAGGAACTGGTGGGGGCACATTCCTCGATAGCCTGCCTTATCTTTGACTTGTCCCTTCATCCAATGCGACAAACTTTCTCACCCGTCAATCTTTCCTTTTTTTATGATTAAATTCTAACATATGAACTGCATGTGAAAATGTCAATAAACTATTATATTATATTTTGTTAACATATTATGGGTTATATTATGTATTTTAACATAATTTATAAAATAATGCATTATAAATATATTTTCACTATTATACAAGCTTGAAAAGGACTATTACAAATGCAAGTCAACTAAAGCCAACTTTACCCATAAGTTGAAGGTTGCAAAATAGGGGATCCAGAGACAATGTTAAGACAATCATCATATAATATTCCTAAAATTTGGTAGTTAATTATACACACATCTGTACACGTATTTTCCCTTTCCTTTTTTCTCTATGGCTAACGGAGAATATGTTTATTATATGCCAAGTTGCCAGCAATATTTTAGTCAAAGATGAATATTATGGGTGTGGATTAATTTAATAGCCTATTTTCATGGACATCATCTTGTTTGGCCTTTTTCCAAATGAAGGCAATAAATAGAATGGCATCCCTAATCATATTCTTAAGCTTGGGGATTAATTATTCGAATATCCTCACAACAAAACAGATCCTTCATTAATAAAGTCCAATTAATTAAGACGACAATGTCAATTAATTAATTTCATTAAAACCGTGTCTTCTTTCACGTGACAATCTTTTAATATATATATATATATATAAAATAAAATTTTGCCATCAACTTACTACTAATCCCCTTGATTAATTTATAATCATCGTCCCGCGTTGGCTGCAGTGCACCTAATCTTGTTATTAGCTCGCTCTTATTGTAGCTTAAAGTGTAATAATGGCCGATTTAGTATTGACAGTCGGATCAATTTATTGAATTAGACTTGATTTACCTAGTCTATGTATTGCCTTCACATAACAATTTCAAAATAAGACTATCCTTTTCTTTTTTTTTTTTGCTTGTTTCCATTATTTACCAAACAAAATTGAAATAGATTTATAATTTATGAAAGACAAACATTACAAGGAGCTAAATTCTTAACTACATTATCGATGTTCAATGCCTCAAGTATGCTTTAAAAAATCATATATATAACTTTTCTTGGTCCGCTTATAATAAATTAACAAATAGAAAGATAAGTCTTAGAATCAGAGGCCTGTTGGGTGGCTTTTGTAATAATAATTGTCTACCTATAATCTTGGTCAGTTGTGAAAAAATAATATGTGAAACGATATTCTAATCATGGATTGTTGTCATGTCACCTTGAACAGCAACCTATTCATTGAATATTTCAAAAAAATATTAATATCCTATTCAAGTTACTGTTACGTTATCAATGAAAAATAATTTTGCGATATTCCTGTACTTTCAAAGGCTATGTTTGTGAGAAGAGTTTTTTTTGGATATAATATTTTATAAAATTTACATTAAAATTTATATATTTAGAATGAATGTTTTAATAAGATATATGTATAAAATATATAATAATTATTAAATAATTTGATAATTTATAAGAATAATGATTATATTGTATATTAAAAATAAATATAAATATCTATGGGATATATATATATATATTAATTTTATTGTGATTATATATAATGATTAAAAAATAATTAATTATATATATATGAGAGGAAAATTTTTAATTTAAATTTAAATAAAAATATTATTAAATAATATATTTAATAGTTTGGATTTTTGAGGATGTTTAGAAATTGAAAGTGGGTTCCAAACATAACCAAAGAGTTGTAATATTTAGTAGGATTAAAAATTGGAGAATATGTGGCGTATATGCATTGGTCCACGTTGCATCCAACAGGCTGGATTTAAAGTAAAGGATCTGCTCAATGAGTAGATTTTGCCATATAGCAAAACTTTAACTAATTATATTTGTTTTATTTTTTTTTTTCTAAATATAAGCAATGTATTGAACAGAAAATTATATGAAATATTTAATAAAATGAAAAATAATATGGGATAAAAAACCACTTTCTAATAATTGTGATTTTATACGAAAATACTACATAAATTAAACAAATATATACAGATAAATATTTTTGACATCCAATCTTTTTAAATGTGGTTAAAAATTTAAGCATGTGTGAATTTATTTACCTTAAGCATTTGAAGTATTTTTAATATTTTGTTTTGTTTATAATCATTTGTAATTTTTGTTTTATTTGATGTCTCATTTAATTTTTTGTTTGATGTTTTTGTGTATTTTAAAAAATTAACTCATTGATAATTTGAGAATTTACAAAAAATGTTAAATGGAGCCACCGTGTGCTGGACAACACTCACGGAGAAGATTAGAATAAGCCATTGCTCGAGCGAAACGTGTACCGGTTCTTGAAAATATCATATCTACGTGGTCCATTAGCCTCTTCTTGGTCAGTGGCCGGAGAAAATTTTTGGGACCGTAGTACCACATTAACGTCGTTATTCGAAATTAATGTTTATTTTGTTATCTAATAGGAAAAAGGGTGTGTTTGGATTCAAATTTGCATTAATTTTTTCAAATTAAATTTTGCAATTTTAAATATGTATTTCAATTAAATAAATCGTTTTTTCTATAATTTTTATACTATTTTGGAGTTTTCTTGCCATTTTTCCTCCTAATATATTTTATATCCAATCAAAGTTATTAAATCACATTAACTTCAACTTATGCTTATTTTCAAATTTAGGATTCAAAAAATAAATACTTAATCATTATATTTTTTAATTTTTTATTTTTATATAATTTAGAAATAAAAATACTTAAAAATACATACTAAAACTTTTTAAATTTTATCTATCCTCTTAATATGGCACAAT
Organism: Avicennia marina; assembly: GCA_019155195.1. Lineage (NCBI taxonomy): Eukaryota > Viridiplantae > Streptophyta > Magnoliopsida > Lamiales > Acanthaceae > Avicennia > Avicennia marina. Next base: position 10,356,563 of record CM032767.1, read on the forward strand.
TCGTTTTTTAGAAAAATCAAATTGTAAAACAGTGATATTTTGATTTATAAGTTAATTTATGAAATTGTTCTACTTTAACATGCAATAAGATTACTGTAAGTCACGACGCAACATTTATTTGTTTGACATTTAAATACAAAGAAAACAATTACTTTCCCATCGAGATAATTTTAGCCATTTATTAAATTTTATATATTGAATTATTTTCAAAAAAATTGCTAAGACCTCAAAAGATCGCGAATTAAATTTAAATTTTTCTTCAATTTTGCTTTGCTTGAAGAAAAAGGAATCGCAAATTATTAAAAAAATAGTGAAAAGAAAAGGCAAACTTCTGATTCTAATCTTACCAAACTGTTCGTTATTTCCTAACCCCTATGAGCAATTAATTACTTTGCTATTTAATTTATTTTAATAATCATCCTCGAATTACTTTTTATTTTTGGAAATTCCCATATTTAATTATAGTGATATTTAATTAATATCCGGGACCACATTGTACTGTCCTCACGTGTCCAAAAGGCCTTGTCCTCGTGTATAAAAGCCACGCCTACTCTTTCCACCATTCCACGGTTCTGATTTATACCCACTGTCTTGAAATCCGAAGCGAATACCGATGTCTCTCTGCAGCGACCCGCCGTCCGCCGCCGTGAGTGGGGGCGGAAGCGGTTCTATTGGTGGTGAAGAGTTTATGTTGTTCGGGGTGAGAGTGAAAGTGGATCCCATGAGGAAGAGCGTCAGCATGAATAATCTGTCTGAATATGAACCTGTTAGTAATACTAGCAATCCGGGTGAGAAGAGAGGTAACGAGTTGCCCCAGGCGACGGCGGAGGGTGGAGGAGCCGCCGGTTACGCCTCGGCTGATGATGCCGTACCTCGGCCATCCATCGGTAGTCGCGAGCGTAAGCGAGGTCAAATCTCCGATCATCTTTTCTGCTTTAGAGTTTTTTCTGCTCCATTGACTGGAATTGATTTTTGGTTGACCGTGAGATTTGTGTAATTAATGATTTGATAATCGGAGTTCTTGAGTTTTTTACTTTTTTTATATTTATTGTTAGGTTGATGAAACTATTTTTGTTTAATTTACGAATCGATTTGTTTGATGAAACAGTAAAATCCAAACATGTGAATTATCGAAGTGTGGGAAGATCTTTCTTGTTTGAAGAACGCATGCCGTATAAAATGTTTACTCCGAAATTTTATCAACGAATTCCCGAATTTTTGGTTGTTTAAAGCAATTGAAAGAAAAAATAATTTTATTGAAGGAAAGATGGATTCGTTGATTCATCTTCTTGCTTTTCCTAATTTACGGGGCTTTCTGCTTTACTCAATAAACTCTAATCCAGATTTCAATAATTTGGTTGTGTTTTCAGGAATTCCATGGACGGAGGAAGAGCACAAGCTATTCCTTGTTGGACTGAAGAAGGTTGGAAAAGGCGACTGGAGAGGAATCTCCAGAAATTACGTCAAGACTCGCACCCCCACCCAAGTGGCCAGCCATGCGCAGAAATACTTCCTCCGCCGAAGTAACATTACCCGTAGGCGCCGTCGTTCCAGCCTCTTCGACATCACCACCGACTCGGTAATCTTTCGGCGGTTATATGTTAAGAGTTTTTCTGCGTGTAATTCGTATGAAACGCATGAGTGGATCTAACGGTTATCATGAATTCCGAAGCTGTTTTAATTATACCCATAAATTAAATGCAGCAGCATATATTCGTTGTATCTGTTCGCTGTAAACATTATCTGATAATAGGCCTAAAGAGCACTACTTTTGTTGCTTTTGAGAGTCACAAATTCCCTTTTCAGGTGAAAAAGTAAAGACGCAACTTACCGATTGCTAAAGCAATGTGCTCTCTTTGTTATTGTCTGCCCAACATGTATTCAAGGATTTGGGATTTGCTTATAATATTTCAGCATCCTCTTTCAATGTAGTTTAAACTAATGGTTTTAGATTAATTTTTTTCTTCTGCTGTGATTAGGTTACCGCAGTTTCAGAGGAAGAGAGTAGAAACCAGCAAGATAGCCCTGCTGAGCCAGTTCCGCAGCCAACCATTGAGCATCGGCCGGTTGTGCCTTTCCCTGTGACTGGTGCTCCTGTTCTGTTACCAATGCAAGGTGGGAATCCAATAGGAAACCCTGCATTGTTTGTTTGCCCAGTTCCAGTTCTTCCCGTGGCTTCTTCCTCGACAATGTTGGATCTTAACATAAATCAACCGGCGACTACCGATCCATCGCCACTGTCTTTGAGCCTGTCGTTGTCATCATGGCAGGATCAGTCTTTAACCAGGGACTCAGCTTTCCAGGCGGTCTCAGGCTTCAAAAATGGAGATGGCACAATAAGTGTTGCTTGAACGAGAAACTTGCTTGGAAATCAATGAAATTTGAATGAAGGCAGTAGAAAGATGTTATTAAGTATACAATAAATAGGCAGTAAGCTTGAGCAGAAATCCATCCATGCAGTAGTGTACAGACCGGAGAGAAATATCATGGTGTGTTGTTGTCTTTGTTCTATGCTAATATTTGAGAATCTTTGCTTGTTTTTGTTTCATGGCTCTGAGGTCAAGGATGAAATAGATAGCAATTGTTAAAACCCCTTTGGTTTGTTTGCTTTTATTTGCCTGTTGGTGCCCACAGCCTTAAATTTTTCATCATATCTTGTGGGGATGTTCTTTATGGATGTGGTCTGACTTTGTTGTCCCCTTAAGATTTTTTCGCATTTGATGAATTTGTTCGAAATCAGGTATCGATGTAATCAGTGGTTGTGGTAGATTGAATAGGACCCTTGGGTCCTTTGTGTGGCTTTTGTATTGACTTAAATTATCCGATGATGTAATTGGATAAGCAAATAATGCCTTTTTCTGGTGCATTTGCATTTATTCTTTCAACGACAGCTCACCTGTTGTTTTCATTTTCTATTTAATCAATGTGTTTTCAAAATTTGGCCCAATTACGATTGTCTTTATGTCTTCACCGTTAACGTAATTACTCAGGAAAAATGTGTTGGGTAAAATGAAACTTCGAGAGGTCAATTTTAGTATCTCAAACAATGACATTTGATTTTTGTGGGCGATGATTGTCAAGCATATCAGCCCCATAGATTAATCAGAATAAAAAAATGGGCCCATTGAGTTGGGGTTGCAAGCTTCTTCAAACTAGGGATTTTGGAACCACTAGGCTGTTGTAATTAAAAATATTGAACGATGACATTAAAAGTGTTTTGTAACAATATATTCAATATAAGCAAGACAGAGGAGCATGAAACGATTGAAATCAAAGTTGTGTGATGCATGTTAGTTAATGGTCTCATATATATTATAAAGAGCTTGAAGTTAATTTAATTATACATTATAAATTTATAACATTACCCTCAATTAATAAATTTATTCTATTATCCTTAATTAAATAATTCAAACACTCTCAAATATAATTATTAATATACCATTAGTTTTTTTCTATAATATATCTATACTATAAAATTTTCAAATATAATTTTTTGTTATACATTTTAACATCACACAATTACCTTTATTCTAGAGTCTTTTATTTTTTCTATTGTTTTTTATCGTTTTTTTAACTTCTTATTTTTACACATGCTCTTTCTTAAATTTTCTCTTTTTCAATAAATTTTTGGATCATTCTTGATTTTCTTATTTTAAGTATTGTCATATCATCAATTTTAAATAATTGTATTTCTATTATTTAAAATATAAATAGTTTATAATTTATAAATAAATTTATATATCCATAAAGTGTGTAATTTTATTAATTATATATTTTATTTTTAGTGAAGTTCTAAGAATGAGAATTTCCCGAGGCCTTAGAGTGTTGCTCTAATGATAGTCCTTTGACAAACAAAAAGACCAACTTCTTTTCAAGTTTATATTAAAGTAGATTTTGCACAACTTTAATATTTATTCTTTTTTAATATTTGATGGATGCAACTTCATCTATTTTCAATTTGTAACATTTTTTTTTTCACCAGTTTTCTTTTCATTCAATATGATTTTGAACAAATCTACGTGTAGTGGATTTATATATTTCCTTAGAAACCTATACTTTCTCTTCATGACTTGGCATTCCAAAATTTCCTTTCTCCACATAAAAAACTACGATTAGTTAGAATGATAAAAGGCAAATAATAATCTAAAAAAATGTTGGCCTTCTGACTAAAAAAACATTGAATAGGCAACATATATTATGGTTAAAACCTTTAATATAGTATTGAGTTTAAGCCATGTTACACCTAGCATACTGGGTGCATATCATCACCTATATATTGCACATAACACATTATTGACACCTTTTTATTTTTTTTAAGCAAATCGTCTTCCTACGAGAGGAAAAATAATCATTTCCCAACACAAAGTGGTAGGAAGATGAAACATTTCCAATAAAAATGAACTACAACAATCATCACTACAATTCAAGCTGAAAATTAAGATAAGGAATAATGAACTTTGGCTTCAATAATGAGCGATTGCCCTTCTCCAATCCTTATTACCCATCCTGAGAATGAATGGTTAATGTGTTACACCTATTGAAGAGGGTGTTATGGTCCATCAATGGATGTTGGATGTTGGATGTTGAGAGGGTGATCTCGACTCGTATTTTCAGAGAGAGTCTCTGATCAAAGATAGGACAAATTCATTTTACATCATATTAAAGAATGTCTTGGTTAAACAAAATATTTGGCCCTAACTAGTAGATTAATTTGGAATTAGATTGATGGAACAATGATTTTTTTTTTTTTTTGTTTTTTGTATTGTGAAATATTTTTTTCCACGACTACTTGAAGGTTCCCCTAAGTATGTACAGATTCAGCAAATAAAACTTTTAATTTTAAATAATTCAAAAAGAATTGAAGAACAATCTATTAAATCATAGATATGGTTTGAGTCCTTAACAACCAACTCGAAACAACTTCACCATCGAAGTGATTTATACTAATTTTATTGTATGATAATTTTGAATTATGTCGTATTTCATTTTATAAGTAATTATATCATATGTTATTTTATTTTATAATTTATCCCCAAATAAAAATCGTTCTCTTTATATATGTGTATAATTGGTAGTTATGTAATTTACTAATGATAATACGAGAAATATTAAGCAACTAATAATTTATTACTATATAAATTGAGAGAAAAATAAAGAAGTTGAATAGAAAAGACAAAATTAGAAGAAATAAAAATGAATTATATTTTATTTGAGAAGAAAACAAAAGACAAAATAATAAAAATTGATGATAAAGGACAATTTTCTCATTTCACTTTGAAGTCAAATGATAGTTATTGAAGGGTTCCTACGAATAATATGCAACTAGCAAGCAAGTACGCTTAAATGCGTGTGCCAGAAAATACACGTGTGTATCAAAACAGAAGATAAAAATTAAATTTAGATGTAGAAATGCAAAACCTACAAATTTCATTTCATCTATTACAAATTAAAATAACGCAAAAAAATCACAAAAAAAATCAATCTAATCCACATAATTCTAAGGGAATTATATACAAAAAACCATGAAAGGGTCTCTATTTTGATGGAACAAATTTAGTACCAAAATTGTTATATGAAGATATGTATAAAAGGATAAATAAAAAATCTAGTTATAGATGAAGATGGGATGACGTGGTGGTTAGAACTTAGAGTGTGATGTGAACACGTGAAAGTAAGAATTAAAATACACTACTAGGAGAAAGAAAAATAAAACAAGCATAAACGGAAAAATTGAATTTGACTTAATCGAAAAAAACTTATTTTATATGGGGTAAACCCTTGAAACAAATTTTAAAAAATCCAACTGAAAAACCAAACACTCATACTATGAAGATGTTAGCTATAAACTATTGAAAATAAACTGAACGACTTGATTTGTGAGCTTGGGAGTTATTCATACTCAAACATAAAGTAGGTATGTTGGAAGAAGAAAATTCTTCATCCAAGTGAATAAAATCCCAAATGATCCATACAATTATTGTCCCTAGGGTATTTATGGCAAGTACAACTTAAACCCTAGATTACAAGTTTGATGCGTTGAGCTAGGCCGCTAAATGGGCCAAAACGCATTTAAAATTGAAATCAGCTCGAAATCTACATCTTCCCCTTCTTTACGATCGATCTAGATCCCGCGTGATTAATCTTCAATTTCGGCTTTCTTGGATAGATTGCAATGTCAATCTCGTCATCTAGATCGTAATTCTAGCATTGTGGTTTTATGATCCAATTTCTTGCAATCAATCGTGATCCTATGATTCAAGAACCTCAGAATGCACCTCTAAGTTGATCTGGACGCCTTGAGATCAATTTGACTTGATTGGAATTGCAATTCCGACATCGTTTTAAGTCTTCTTCATTTTTCCAAGTCTAGAATTGAAGCTAAATTCCATTCTTTTGGCTTTTCCCATACACCCAAATCCACACTCTAATTAATATTTGAGCCCAACTTTCAAATTTTGGTTCCTCTAATTGATTTAGAATCACACCAAATCTGTCATCTCAAAGGCGAGTTGTTCCCAATTTAAAGTCTTGTCCTCCTAGATTAAATATAAACCAAAGATGGAATCGGTTTAGCCTCCACAAATCCACCAAACTTGAGGGGAAGGTTGACTTCCTTATTCAAATACTTGTTCATTTAGTACCTCTATCAAAAACAATTAAGGCACACAATACTTGCACCATACACCGAGTAGATAGTAGGGGTGTCATTGGCCTTCTGAACCCTCTTCAACCTACTTTGCATGTCACCCAAATTTTGATTGATGCCTTTCAATTCTTTGGTAAGGTATGTGAGTGTAGTCCTTATGTCACGCTTCTCACTACCTAAACTTGCCTGGCTATTTGACATCGTACCACTCATATTTGCACTCAACATTCAAAATAATTTTACCAAAACTCAACTCAAGGTCGCATTGAACAATTCAACGTGATTCTCAAACTTAACAACCAGCAAATCACGAACAATGGTGTTGAATCAAGGAAAAGAGGGTTTCGGATCAACCCAAGTACTAGGGGACGGGTTTGGGTGAAGAAAATAGGAAATGTGATTGATCCAAATAAGGTTGGATCGATTTGGCTCAGGTTGAATAGAAGTGATCGCATAGGGCAGTGTGCACAATCGTGCTTAGGCTAAAAGTGAGATCGATCTAACTTAATTGCAATTGATTACATTCCTAAAAACAAAAAGTAGGGTTTTTGGTAACCCTAACAACGCAATAGATCTAGGGGTTTTCAGGATCGATCCAATGTATGGTTCTAACAAAAAATAGTTCTCAAATAGCAACAAAACCCCAAAAATTTGTCTCTCTTTCTTTTGTATTATTCTTTTCTTATTTTTTTTCTTTCTTTTTACAGATTTTCTATTTTTTTTTCTTTTACTCAAACCTTTTTTCTCTTTGTTTTTTTGTCCAACACTCCAGAAAATGTCCAACAATATTCCTCAATAATATCACAAAATTTGAACACCACTAACATTCAAAATCCATCCAAAGTGATTTATTTTTTTTTAGTTTTTGGATTAAATGGAGAAAATAGAGAAAGGTGGAGAAATGAATGAAAGATGGAGAAAATAACTCAAATAGATCCCCACCCGATCAACTAGATCAAGAAACCTAATTAACTGGTTTTGATACCAATTGATGTGAACACATGAAAGCAATGATCTGAATGCACAATTGGTGAAAGGAAAAATAAAGTAAGGATAAACGGTGAGATTGAATTTAACTCAATTGAACAAAAACCTACCTTACTTGGAGTAAACCCTCAAAGCAAATTGAAGAAAATCCAACTGGAAAACCAAATACCTATGCCTCGAAGATGTTAGCTACGAACTACCAAAAACAAACCAAATGACCTGATTTGTACCTTGAGCTAAGGAGTTATTCACGCTCAAACACGAAGTAGAAATTTTGGGAGAAGAAAATTTTTCATTCAAGTGAATAAGATGGAAAAAAAACCCATACAAGTGTTGTCCCTAGGGTATTTATAGCATGTACAACTGAAACCCTAGATTACAAGCTCTAATGGGCTGAGCTGGGTAGCTAAATTGGCTAAAAAAGTATTTAAGATCGAAAATTGGCATAAGATTTATCTTCCTACTCTTTGTGATCAATTTGGACCCCATGCGATCAATCTCGATCTCGGCCTTCTTGGATCAATCACAATTCTGATCTTATCATTTGGATCGTAATTTTATCATTTTGATTTTATGATCCTATTTTTTGCTACCGATCCCAATCTTGTGCAATCTTAATTCTAGGACATCAAAATGCACGTTCAAGTCAATTTGGATGCCTTGAGATCGATCCAACTTGCCGGGACCACAATTTTGGCACCCTTTTAGTTTTCTCCGTCCTTCCAAGTTCAAAATTGAAGCTAAATTCTATCCTTTTGACTCTTCTCATACACCTAAATCCCTCTAATTGATATTCATGTTCAAGTTCCAAAATTTGGTTTCTCGAATCAATTCGAGACCACATTAAAATGTGGAAGTTATAGTTGATGATGGGTAGACTTGAAAATGTGACGATAGAAGTTAAAAGAACGTGGAAACTGAATTTATTAAATTTACCAATAAATCTTTTCATTATTTTTATTTTACATTAAAAAATAAAGTTATTTTATACTCATACTTTGTGTCACTCAAAGCAGTTTCTCTAAACCTTTTTGCCATAATATATAGTAATAGATAATATGTTTGAAACGGAGAAAGAAAGAAAATATTAAGAACAATGAAAAAAAAGTAAAAGATCATTTAAATTTGAACTATTTTTTCATTTCCCTTGAGGGTCAAAAAGCAGTTATTGTAGGATAATCAAAATTAAAAAGAGAGTATATAAAGAAATAAAAGTGTTATTATAGTTTAGTACTGTGTAACAAAAAAGTGGCACATGTACTTAATATGTAGAATGGAATAAATAGATAAAAAAAATTAAAAGAATTTAAAAAGAGAAAAAAATTGAGAGAAAAACACAAATAGAAGCAAAAAGTTAAAAGAAAAACTAAGAAAGATAAAAGAATACAATATACGGGCAATTATGTAATTACAAAATGTACAACGAAATATCCTTGTTGAAATAATATATAGTAGATATGCATTTAGTAATAAAAATCATATATTGATATGTGTGCATAATTATATAAATAAGTAAATGACATTTCTAAAATCTAAAATTCATAATTACATTTAATATAGGAGATATGCATTTAGTAATAAAAATCATATTCAATATGTGTGCATAATTGTATAAATAAATAAATGACATTTTTAAAATCTAAAATTTATAGAAAAAGAAAATAATCTAGAAAAGACATAGAGTAAAAATAGATAGAATCAGAAAATGAAGGACATTAAATGTTGTGGGTATATAAATAAAAGATAACATTTTTAAAAATATAATTTCTACATCATTCATAAAATTTATCAAATGATGGAGAAAGAAATGGAAAATTTAAAAAAATTCGAGAAGTGAATAAAATAAATGAAAAGGTAATAGAGTAGAGTTAAAACTGAAATATATAAAGAATTAAAGGCATTTTATTAATTACATGTTCCACAATTAAAAATGGCTTTATATTCTTAATACTAACAGTTTGGTATACTTGTTTCATGTGCAACAAAAAAATTAATTTATAAACAAAATTATAGGAATAAAATACATTTTGTACATATTACCGTAGTTTGATTAAAAATTTACTTCAAATTTGAGGAAAAAAATTGATATTTAACAACCCATGTAGCTATTTTTAATGCAATAAATAATATTACTTATTGCTAGATAAAAAATGAAAGAAAAACAATAAAAATATATTTAAAATGGAAGACTTAACAAAGAAAAACTGTAAAATGTATAAAAATTTAAAACGAAAAATAAAAATGTAAAAATTATAGTTGCTGGATGAGAGTGGGAAATGAAACTAATATAAATAAACGTTTGAGAAGGATAGTGAAATAATAAAAAAATATAAATAGTTAATATATTTATGTTAAATTAAAGTGGAGAGTGCACAAACGAACGTGATAAACACAAAAGAAAATTTATATAGAAATATGAAAAATAGAGAAATTTTTTTTTAAAAATATAATAATTATAATGTGTGATTTTTAAAGCATAAAAATGAAAACCCATGAGTTTTCTCTAGCACTTACATGATAGCATGCATGGAGTTGTAACTTGACTATACTTAGATATATTGATAAATAAATGATGATGTTAGTCTATGATTCATTATATACTAAACAAATCAGTGATGATGATAATCTATGACTCATTATATACTAAATAGGAGAATTTGGTTTTATAATGTGCAATTATTCAAATATTTTTATTTTTTGTATATTATTTTTCATTTGTTCATTCAATTTTCTTTTTATTTCATTTATTTTTTAATTTTAATTTATTATATTTTTAAATTTATCTATTATAAGGATAATGACATAATTTCAGTTGCATATGTTAAATTATTATGATACTATTACTTAAATATTTTCTTTATTTTTCTTCCCTCTGCATTGCTCTTTTAATGAAATTCTATATTCATTTTTCTTATTCTCTAGTAATTTTCAATTATAGTTCTTATGCTCTTTATTAATTTGTTATAACAAACAGAGCATTATTTAAACTATATTGTTAAGAGTTTGAGATCAATTTAATTATACATTATAATTTTTAAACTTTATTCTTATTTAATAAATTTATAGCATTACCTATAATTTAAATAATCGAACACACTTAATGTAATTATTAATATATCATTATTTTTTCTATACTATATCACATATTATTAAGTTGTCACGCAATGTTAAATTAAGTCATTCCTTATTTTTATATCTTTTATTTTTCTATCTTTTTCTTTCTTTATTTCTTTTTAACTTCTTACTTTCATGTGTAGTCTCTCTCAATTTTTTTTCTCAAAATTTTTTATCATTCTTTATGTTCTTTTTGCAATATTTTTGTGCTTTTAATTTAAAAAATTTGTATTCCTATTATTTAAAATATAATAACTTTACTAAATAAATTCTCTCTTTCTCTCACACATAATGTGCAATTTTATTTGTAATTTCTAAAAACTGCACATGTATTGAGTGTTGTATCACCGTTCAGGTTATCAATAAAATTAATTTTTTTTATTGTACGAAATTACATAATTATTATTATTTCAAATTATTTATTTTTCTATTATTTATTTATTTCCTTTATTTTATTTTATTTTAACTTTTATCTGTGCTTTTTTATCAAATGGTCTCTGTTCTAATTTATGATCTTTCTCTGTTTTCTTAATTTAAATATTTTACACATTAATTTTAAAAATTTTATTTTATTATTCAAAATAATTAACATATAATTTATCAATAATTTTGTACACATATCAAATGCGCTATTTTAATTAGCAGTAATAATAACAACGACGGCGGTAATGTACTATATTATTAAGAATTTTAATTCAAATTTCATTATCAATATTAAATTAAACAATTATCTTTATTTTATTTTTGTTTATTATTATTTTATTTATGTTCTTGTAACTTATTTTTATTTGTGTGTCTGCTTAATTGTTTCTTTGTCTTTGACGTTTTAATTTCAAATATTTGTACATATTTATTTTTACATAATTTTATTTTATTATTTAAAATATAATAAATTTATAATTTATAAATAATTTATGCACACGTGCGATTATTGCTATTAACAAGTTCTCATACTTCTTTAGTTACTGTTTGTAAGAGAACTGTGGAAAAGAACAAAAGAACAATTGATACACGAAGAAATCATAAAATCCCCGCCGCCCGCCCACAGTCCCCCTCAAGCTCCCGCCGCCGTGTATTTGTTCACCAAGATACACCATACAGAATCGATCGTTGAAAGAAGAGAAAGAGAAAGTGAAGAGAGACAGAGAGGAATCATAGTTCTGAAATATGGCGGCAGCTTCAGAAACCGAGAGCCCATCGCCGAACATATTTATACCCGAGGAATGGGCTACTGCAGCCGAAGCCATAGCCTATGGTTCGGATGCTTTTCCGATTGCCTTTGTATGTGGTCCCAAGAATAGCGGCAAAACTACTTTCTCCCGCCACTTGCTCAATATTCTTCTGCAGAGGTATGTAGTAGGAACTTTGTTCGTTCGTGTTACTGATTTTTTTTCTCTGTTTTTCTCTTTTGGGCGCGCCATTGCGTTTGGTGACGAGGTTTGAATTTTTGATTTAGGTGTTGCAAAAAATATTGTAGTATTTGTTCGATTCTTTGTGGATTTGGGTATTCCTGGGAGATTTTGATGGAAAAATTAGGGGTTTCTGAAGTTGGTTGAGTGGAAAAATTGCGTATAGTTGGAAATTTAGTTGCACAGACATTACTGGGTGCCTCACATACACGTATCGTTTCCAAAATTCGATCTTGAATCTAGTTTCGCATTTTTTGTGTATGTAGTTAATGGCTTGATCAAATCATCGACTTGTAAGGTTTCATAGTGTTTGTGAGTGCGTCTTGCTGGAACCCTTTGGGTGAAAATATATTATTTGGACATGCAGCAAGACATATACGGAAAAATATACACGCATATGAATTTTGAACACACATCTATCTGGCACATGTAGATAACTTAATAGTCTGGTTTGTTTAATCTGGAAAGCTGCAGCTTTTGCTGGTTTCGAATAACTGTAGTTTCATAGAACGATGAGGTGAGAGTATGCAGCTAAGACAACAAGACTTGTGGATGCGTGCAAGTTACAACATACAAATATTTATGCTGGAACTACAGATTTTTATAAACCAGGTGCACAAGCTTAAGCTACGAGCTTTTAATTTCAGGCACAAAAAGGTGGCTTACCTTGATACTGATGTTGGGCAGACAGAGTTTACTCCTCCTGGTCTTCTATCACTTACTGTTATTGACAAAATAACTCCAGGTACACAATTTTCACTGTTTTGGCATTTCTAGAAAGTTGCTTAGATTGTTTAATTTGCATATGGAATCGCATTGTTCTGATAACATTTGTCTATCGTGCTTGATATTTAGATTTGACGATCCCATGCTTGAAAACTCCTGTGAGGTAAGAAATTTCTAATTCATTATGATTACTTTGTTCTGTGGCCAACCACTTCTCTTTTTTCATTTAAATTTTAAGCTGACAGGAATCTTTACAAAATTATAATGTGTAACTGAATTTTGGATATGTCTGAAATTTAACATGTGAGATGTGCAATATTGCATTTATTTAGTGTGTTTAATGTTTGTTATTACTTGATTGAGTGCTTTTCCTGCCATGATTGATTATTAATTTTTTTATGAGAAGTATTTATGTTCTGATATTTTTACAAGAGGAATCTTGATTGAGAATACACATTTCATTCCAATTCTCTTAATAGCACTGTTTCTTATATTTTTTAAATTTTTAGCTAAAGTTAATATGCATAGCTTAAGATTAATATGTGTATTATGATTTATCCAATAACTGTCTCTGGAACATATATTTTAAATTTGCATGACATACCTTACGGTTATATCAGTTATGCGTTCAAATATGAGTTTTCTTTCTGAAAAATTAAAATGAACAAGAGCTTGTAGAAAAATTAAAAAGAAAAAGACAAATGATAGAAAAAAAAAAAGACAAATTCATTTGTGCTCGTCAAATTTAGACTGGAGCTCATGCCATTTCGCTAGTGGAGCTTGGGTTTGGGGTAACATGGGGAGTAGAAAATTCATAAGCCCATATTGGGTTGGAATTATGCATAGATTCTTATGGCCTAATTTATAGGCCTGGCAATGTGGACTGTGATCTTTAGACAACATTTATTGATCCATTTTTAAACTTTTGTTTTTTTCCCTGGTTGCTCAATTTAATTCTGCATAATGAAATACATTGTGCAAGTTCCCCGGATCTGGTTAATATCTTACCTATTAATAGAAACTCACAGAATAATGTTGTACAGTTTGCATTTTTTGAAGATAGGGTTTTGCATGGATATTGCTTATTTAGCCTTTTATTGTAAAATATGTTCATCATATCCATGGAATGGAACTTTGTTAAACTACTTACTTCAAATATTTTCTCAGATGTTTTTTCTTCGGTGACATCTCATCAAAAAGGGACCCGACTGCCTATTTGTCTTATATATTTTCCCTGCATGACCATTATCTGAAAGAATACCGTGCAAGCAACAAGACAGAAATCCAAGGAAGTGCTGAGTTGCCACTTGTCATAAACACCCCTGGCTGGGTGAAAGGTTTAATCATTGCTGGCCTTCTCCGAAGTCCTTTTTATAACTGCCTTAATCTTAGGAATCATATATTATTCTTACATCACAAAAACGGTATATGGCAGTGACATACTATATCATCTATTCTGTGTGCCAGGAATTGGTTATGAGATACTGGTGGACATGCTGAAATATATGTCTCCTACACATGTGGTCAAGATTCGAATATCTGCTGAGAGCAAGAACTTGCCTGCTGGGGCATTTTGGTTGAATGAGAGGAACACTGATGCTGCGACTGTCTTTGAGATCAATTCTGCTCTTCAGGACCATATGAAGAGATCGTATGTTCTTGTTATCTTTGTTTTTCTGACGTCTATTATCATACATGCCTTTTTAAGGTTTTCAAACTATTGGGGCTTGTTAGAAAAGGACTTTATCATATTCTGCCTTTTTATTGCATTGGGATTATCTGTACAATCTAACTCATATTTTACTGTCTTATATGTGTTCTAACGCTAATCTGTTGTTATGAAGGTGAGATTTGGGTTTTTCAATAATATGCACAAAAGTTAATACTTCCATCCAACATCTATTTAAATGCATAAATAAATACATACATATATTCATTCGACAGGGTATCAGGTTAGGTTGAGTTTGCTTTTATTTTGCTTCTGTTTTTGCTTGCTGTTGTCTGCTTTCATGAATAAAACTTGTCACCCATTGTCTTTCTATACAAGTAGATAATGTATAACCCGCGTTTGCTTGCCGATCACGTATAATGTGTGATTTATGCCTACCTGCATGTCAAAGATGACAAGTGACTGTAACCTGATTATTGCAGATGACTGTGACTTCTGCATGTGCGATCTCTTGATGGTACAAATTAAACACTTCAATTAAGATTTGCATATGCAACTTTAGGAGAAGTGTTAGATTAGGACTTTGTATTAGAATAAGACTATCATATTTTTAGCATTAGAATAGGACTTTACCGTATTATGCCTAACTTATAAGATTACAATTGTCTAGAATCTTACTTATACATATAGCGCTAGAAGTATATTTGTATTCTGATATTAATCTCATATCATAAGTATGAGATTTAGATTTTTCAATAGGGCATGGACAATCTAATGCTTCCATTTGACAGGTCACGTTGGAGCTTACATCTTAGGGGCTGCATAACTCTCCTCTCTCCTTTTGAACTTCAAATGTGTGTGTAGTTTCTCTTTTTATAAGTCTGTGACAACTTTGTTTGCATATCAAGATTATTTTGTATGCAATACTACCTCATATTTGAGGCAGATTTTGTAACATATTAGAAATTTAGCTTTTGCCCTCTGCCAGATATGTTATCCTTATGCCATTCAGTTTGCTCGTAAAAGAATACTGTCCCTTACTTTTATTTGTTACCCCAACAAGCTGCCATTCTGAAGTTGCTCTGATGTTTCCTGTTGCTCTCAGTTTATTTAAAAGGTGCCAGTTAGCTTATTGTATTAATAATCTTCTTATAGGTTGCTGGTGCAAAAGGATGCACGCCTTCGACGAGATTTGCATTTAATGGCGTACTTCAGGCAATGCTTTCCAAGTGATATGATTATCACCACAATCAAAGAACTAGCTCATGCATTAGCTGCTCATCCTCCTTATGAAGTTCCCATATCAAGCATCAAAATTAAACACCTTCACTGTCAGGTAAATATGGATACTCTGAACTTTTTGTTTGCACAAAAAAAAAAAAAAAATCTTAAAATGGGAGTATCTTTCTTGTTTAAAGTTATCGTCATAATATACTAGAAGTATTTGAAGTCACATGGTTTCTTTCTCTCTGGAGAAATCTTTAGGTTGTTGCTGGGTAAGCTGATATCATATTGAATGAGTCATTACTCGCATCCACATCCATATGTGAATGTTTCTGATGGTGCAATGTCTACCTGCTAGGTCCCAGTGACTGAAACTTTCTACAGTTTGAATGCAACTATAGTTGGCCTTGCAGTCAGTTCAGATTCTGAGCAATGGCCTCAGTGTGTTGGCTTGGGTCAGTGATCTAAACTGTTTTCCAAGCTTTTCTATATCAGTCAAAGCTTCTAAACCTTTACAGGATACACTACTTTCTTGGCAGTAAAGTTTAATTAGATATGTCATAACAAACCATTAGTGAAAGTTTTGCAATCTGAATTTTCTATAAAGTAACACTAAAATTATTGGATGCTAGTGACAGTGACTATATATTGCTTTACTACACTACTGAACATAGTTTATTAAGTTCAGAGTTCAATAGTCAAAAGTTTTTTTTCTGTTGTAACTTGCTTAATTCTTCAATTCAGAAAATGACTCTTATTCATAGTTTCTCTGAGAAGCTCATTCTGCTAAAGTTGACTGGCATGCAGCATCCAGCTGCCGATATGCTTCCTCTTCAAATATGGTTAAATAGTGTCATGGTATAGTTTGTTTAAATTCTAGCGAAAGCTCAGGTTTTCCCCACTTATGAACCAGGGATCGTCAGAGGCATTGACACTTCCAGAGGGGTGCTCCACGTTATAACTCCTGTTCCGCAGCAGGCTCTCAATGATGTTGATCTGCTACTTCAGGGATTTATTCAAATTCCTACTTCTTTACTGCAGGTATTTTCCTTGCCAGAAGATTTTAATTTTGTGTCTTCTTTCAATTATTTCCCAGGCTTCAAAGTTATTGGTTTGAACCTGGGGAAGCATACATGTATCACTAATACTGTGGTATATAATTTGCTTCTCTCTTACCACAGAATACTTCCACAAATCAGCTGCTCTTAACTATCTTTATGTTGTATGACTAGACTGCTTTAATTCAAGCTGTTGTTCCTTTTCCAGGTACAAGGGTGTGTTTCCCCTTACATGTCCGCAAATGTACTCTCTACTAATTAAAAGGTGAAAATGTCCAACAAGTGGAGAGTCACAAGTACAGTCATCCATCTGCATAGTAGTTTTCATACCTGTCATCATCTCCGGTGTTTATGGTATTTGAAGCACATGTGCCTACAACTTTGTGAAAGTATTTACGTACTGAGAAATAGGTGGTCCCTGGCTAATTCCCTTCGATTGCCTATGGACCTAACTTCTTGGAAGTGCTTGTCTAGACTTGAAACAGCCTCAGTCTTCCGCTGAAATTACTTGGCTCCGCCAAGGCTTTATGTGGTTATCACCAATGCCATGGATATACAAGCATGTTCTAAGGTTCTATGCAAGCAAGCCAAGCTTGCTTGTTCTTCTTCTGGGTTTTTCACCTAACGGACAGCACTGAACAGGCAGGAGTCCTTTACATTTTGATATTGTAATATTTTCATATTTTGTATCCAATATTTGATCAATGAAAATGGATGCACTTCAGAAGTTTACAATTTTTTTGCATGCTATTCTATAAATGATCATATAGAATTGAGTTTGTTGCGTTTTATATTAGATCAAGTGTAATGCTCTAAATTCAGTCATAGCTATTAATTTGAGATGGAAGAGAAAGGGAAACGAGAGTGCTGCAAGGACTTCTCATTCCAGAGTATGCTTGCATGTACGGACGTATCCTTCAATCCATCTCAATCTTCTATACTTCTCCCATCTTCCAGGATGAGTTGCAGCAATGATTTCTTGCTATTTTTGATTATTTAAATATTATCTTGATTGGTATAGTATAAAATAATAAAAGCAAAGGGTAATATTATAATTTGATTATATTTAATATTATATATTATGTAATAGTAACTTCTTGACATTCAAAATTTTTCTTTTGGCCAAAGTACAAAATATATTTTCAACATATCCAAAAATGGCTATTCAAGATGTTGATAATTTGAGGTGAGAAAAATGTGTATCAACTTGCAAAAGTGGAGCAATTTTAGGACATTTCAGAGAGAAGTTTTGTCGAAAATTGCCACGTGAATCTCAGTGTCCAATAAAATTGAGAATTTACCAAATTTCTGACCAATTGGACAACTGGGGAATAGGCCTCACCGACGTGGCTCATGACTGCATTAAAAAATGCCATGTCATACTGTTTTTGGAAGGAAAATAATTAGAGCAGACCAAATAAATGATCACGAGTTCAAATTCCAACGACAATTTATTTGGAAAAAAAATAAAATCATGTGATAGTGCCTGCAAATACAAAAGAATGTCGCTATTGCCAGAGGGGGCATGTTGAAACTATTAAATACCATCATCAATGATATAATTATGAAATTTCAACGAAAAAAGAAAAAAAAATTGATACAATTTGAATTACATAATCAATTATTGTTCAAAAAATAATTATAAGAATTTTAAATGCATATTGTTAAACAAATTCAAATTTAAAAAAAAATTAATTGTATATAATAGTAAATAAATAATAAAATCATGTAATCCGCCTATATATAAAATTTCCAAAAAACACGCTGCCAAATATCTACATTTTGTTACCAAATTCGACCAGAATCAAGTTGTCATCTGTCAGAACCTGCTGTTCCCTGCTTTGTCCTTTAATTGGTTGTCAAACGGTGGACCGTCAATTCAAGCAAATGCTCCGCCATGCAGCGTTCGTTTCTGCCAACAACCTCTACTTGCGACCCCTCACCGCATATAGCCCATACCATCACCACCATTCGATTTTAGACAACCTTTGACGGAGTCTCCATTCTTCCTCTCAATCACACCGCCACAGCAAGAGGAAGAAAGGTAAATTGGAGAAGAAAAGAAATAGCACATACGGAGGTCATGATCTGGGCTTTGTCTTTCTCTCCATGGTCATGATCTATCCAAACATTTTCAAGACTTCCATTTCCCACTTTGATTTTTGTACATAATTTGTCTACTACTCTGGGTGACTTGGATTTTTCTTGTGAATATGCCGGTTGGACCATCATTTAAGAGCTCTGTTGAGCGAAATCTGGGAAAATTTCCACGCCTCTTGATTTATGCCATCCTTGAATGGGTGATGATAATCTTGCTTTTCGTGGACGGGTTACTCGCATTCGTTCCCAACGAATTCTCCAAGCTATTTGAACTGAGAATTCCATGCTTGCTCTGCACAGGGATAGATCACGTCCTGGTCCGCAGGAACTCTAGTTTTTACTACAATGATTCCATGTGTGAGGTTCACAAGAAGGAAATCTCTTCCCTAGCCTACTGCCACATGCATAAGAAGCTGTCCGATATTCATAGCATGTGCCAGGAATGCCTTCTTTCCTTTTCTACGGGGAAAGATTCTGATCGTGATAAATACAAGTCCCTCGTTGGGATTTTGCACAAAGATGTCGATAGCTTTGTGGAGGAGGAGCGGAAATTGCTCGTGAAGCCGGCAAAGAATGATGATACAGAACAATGTGATCATAAGAGTGATATTCCTAGGTGTTCATGTTGTGGAGAGCCTCTGAAATTGAAACCCCCCTTGAAATACACGAGGAGTTTATCAAAGGATGCCCTAACACCATCTCCTCGAGCATCGCTGTTGGCAAATAAAAATGGGAAGGGCACAGCGTAGTAGGCATACAGAGCTTAAGTCTACGTCAGATACCGAATCAGATGCTCCCAAGGATGCTGCTCCAGAAGTGGAAAATCAAGGTGGGTAGTTATTGCTCCTGTTACTTTCCTGTCTGGAGCGAATAGTAATACATAAGTGCATACCCTCAGTCATATATTCCTCTAGAGGAATTTACACATAAGATATTGATTAAAAATTTAACATGTTGACGCTACTCAAATACATATGTAGCAGGAAAGCAGTTCTTGTTCTGTGGCCTATATATTATCTTGAACATGAATCATAAGCTAGCCTATTAGCTTTTGTGTAGGGAAATAAACTTGCTGTGTGTCACATGTCTTTTGTATGAGTCTTTTCCTAACCTTGATTCCATTTGACAATGAGTTTTGGTGATACAGATATTACACGAATAGTTAAGTATTGCTGCTGAACTGTTGTATGTATACTTTAGCAGGTAGACAGGATGACACAGCTACAACAGCGCCATTGCCACCAGACTCTGAGGAAATAAGTGAAGATGCCAACAGAACTCCTAGTTTTGCACGACGAAATAGATCTTTTGGGATCTCATGTGATTCAGCTACAATGAGTCCTAGATGGCTCAACAGGAGTATTAGAAAGCCATCAGTTGATAAATCAGACATTGTTGGGGAGCCTCATGATGCAAGCGCTGTTAATGAGGAAGATGGTGACATTTTGAATCATTTGAAGAGACAAGTTTGTCTGGATCACAAGTCACTGATGGCTTTGTACGTGGAATTGATGAAGAAAGGAGTGCTGCTGCTGTAGCAGCAAACAATGCGATGGCCATGATTACCCAGCTGCAAGCACAGAAGGCAGCCGTCTAAATGAAGGCTATACAGCATCAGAGAATGATGGAAGAGCAGGCAGAATATGACGAAGAATATCTGCAACTCATGAGAGACATGCTTTTCAAGAGAGAGGAAGACATAAAGGCTTTAGAGTCTGAACTTGAGGCCTATAGAGAAAAATATGGGCACATCAAGAATGTAGGCAGTGAGATTTGTGAGGTTGATGTTGATGATGACTGCTAAGACATTAAATCTCAGTCCTTGTCATTGTTGAATGAGAAGTCAGATTGTTGTAGCTTAAGTGGAGCTGATCAAAATGAATTAGAGAATGGTGGACGAAATCAGGAACAGTCATATTTAGATTTTGAGGGTGAGAGGTCTTATCTATTAGGACTTTTAACTGATCTTGAGAAAAAAATGAACGCAAATGGAGGATCCAATTCCTCTGACTTAGGTGAAACCAAGCATGAAGATGAAGGCACTGGTGATTGAGCACTGAAAATAAACCTTTTTAATTTTGAAGCTGCTTTTAGAAGTTTCCTAGGTCTTTTTCGTTACTTTCCTTCTCCATTTTCCTTTTGATCTCTTCTCCTGTTCTTGCAGGAACCAAAAATGAGGTCACTCTTACAAGAGAAGTATCTTTTATCAAGGAGCGGTTGAGAGCTATTGAGGCAGACAGTGGCTTCTTAAATCATGCTGCTATGACACTGCATGGAGGGGGCGAGGGAACAAAACTCTTGGCTGAGATTGTTCAGCATCTCCGGAAGGTTAGGGACTTGGCCAAATCTCCCTCGAAGGACACAGATGCATGAACTTTGTCCTGCAGGTGATATCCTTTCAAAGATGTCTCTCTCTTTGGTAAAACTTTATTTCTTGATTTAAGTATGTGGAAAGTACATTAACTTGGACCGTTTTGATTAGTTCTTAATTGTTTGATCTAGGATTGGAAGCTTCTCTGAAGATCATCTCATAGATGTTATGTTTGGGTGGTAAAAAAGAGCTTCACTTAGAATATGGTGGTAACCTATTGAGTAATGTTTCATATTTGAATTAGTCATGAAAGCAACAATCTTTGGTTCTTCCAGCTTGGGAAGAAAATAAAATTATTGAAGGAAACCAAACACAAATACAATTTTGTCTGTCGGACTATTCCGAGACTACAAATTCTCATCATTTACTTGGTATTCAAGTTATGTACAAGATATCCTTGAAAAATTTAGACAAGAACTCTTAGTATGGTGCCATTGTTGGCAACTTCGGGTCAGAAATGTATGAGAGAACAACACATGGGATTCTCCTTCCGAGCAAAAAAGGAGACTGTCTTGATGTCAGAAGGAAGCTTTTCATCTAGACAACATGCAATTATTTCCCACATAGAAATACTCAAATGACAAGCAGGTCGGGGAAACAATCTGATGTAGAAAATCTGCATTAAATGGCAGTCATCTGTTCGCAGCTTGAATACCAAAATTGAGCTTTTGGTTGACATGCTTCATTGGCACTGTTGAGGGCAGGTTGTTGTATCAATCAAAGATATAGACAAGGGTATGTAAAACTAAAAGCAGATTAGGAATATAGTATTTAGAGTACAGAAAATGGCTAACTATTTTGATGTAACTAGATAATTTGTGTGCAGTTTCATAGAGAATGCTCTTCTCATAGGGTTGACAATCTGAACTAACTGTATAGCTATTGATGGTCAATTTCTCAGTGTATGTTCTGTTTTTTTTCTCCTTGCAATTGTCTGTCCCACTTTAGCCAGTTCAAATAAGTCTTGCTCTAGAACTTTTTAAAATATATTATTTTCAACTGGATCAGATGAAAGCGCTTATTTTTCAAATTTATCAATTCATTTAGGCACAACTTTGAGAAGAAATGTTATTCATCTATAAAGCACACAGCAGGTGTAGGATTTACTTAAAAGATTCAAGCTCCCTGCTGATCTTGGCTCATAGCTTGTTTTGTAGTCTCATTTCCACTGAATGGCTTTTCTCTCCGAATTTTCCCATTTAGGCACCAACTTCCATTTTCAATGATAACAAAAATGAGGATGCTAGTTAATAGGCACATATGATTCAAAATATATAAGCAGTGGGTGTAAAGACAATGGCTACTATGCATGAGTATGAGTTTGAATGAGTTTGAGCGTTCTTTTCTTCTTATTATCACACTTGCTTCATCACTTTATCTTTTTTGGCTGCATTTTGATTTAATTCCTCATTGTTGCTTCATATCTGGTACGTTACTCTATCCATTACTCCTAGAAATTTGTTGTAATCTTGACATTCAATATGGCCACCCTTTATAGTATAGCTTTCATATTTTGATGCATCTTCATTGTAGTTGTTACTTCTTATTCACTGCAAAAATTGGAAGGTCTTATACCAATAGCCATGAGAAGAATATTATTTTGAGGCCGTGTACATCGAACAAATAATCATATTTATCTGAAATTTTCCAAGTCCATGGAGGAGACTTTGTAGCCAAAATTCATGATGTCCGTTTCACATGTTTAAATGTGATAACAATTTGACTTTGTTTTGTCCAAGTTAGTTAGCAGATGACCTTCCATGGGAGAACGAGAAAAGCGTTGTTGATTTTCTGTTGATTACGTCTATTAATCCAATCCCCCCAAGGAATTCTCACTTTCATCCATTTATCAACAAACACTGATAAAGACAGCCAATATGGGCAAACGGGCGGTTGTCCCCCTCTTTTTTATCTGTAATATAATCTTAAGTTTTGCAACACAAAATTCACAATCTTGCCTCTTCCAAACTTTGAATTTGCCCTTCCAAGTGAACCGTTGATGCCTCACGTGCTCCTTTGTCATTCCTTTATTTTGTATTCATGGAGCAATGTTATCGATCTATCATTAAGATCCAAAAGCCAACCACTACAAAACCCTTTCTTGTCTGAGATAACTTTTTTTATTCATTTCTTGCATTGGCATATTTGTATACGACTCAAAAAACTTGGCCTATAAAGCAATTAAACGTTGCTCAAAAAGGCAATAGTTTCATCACATCACATATCAGCTGCTTCTAGGCTCTTAAAGTTGTTCAATTACCTTGTTATGACATTCTTCTATTCTGCTCAACACTTTGGCTACTCTTATTACCATTGCCTTCTCACTCTGCAGACCCTGATGACTTGCAGGACTTCTGCACAGCAGATTTGATGGGCATGATATCAGTTAATGGCTTTCCCTGCAAACTTCTGATGACTTTCTCTTTAATGGGCTGAGCCGGGAGGGGAGCACAAACAATTCATTCAGAAGCAGGGTGATTCAGGTAAACGTTCTCGCATTTACAGGCCTGAACACCCTAGATATCTCTACGAACTGAGTTGATATCACTGCTGGAGGGCTTAATCCTCCTTATTCACACCCTTGAGCCTCAGAGTCTCTCATAGTTTTCCAACGGAAGCTACTTGTTGGAATTATAACAACTGGGAATGCTTTCCTAGTGAAAAACTTGACTGCAGGACTGATGTCTGTGATTTCAAGGGGCTTGTGCACTTCCAGCTGAATGTTGAACAGGAGAAAGCACTGATGTTCACTGCTTTTAACAGCCATTTGTCTGGAGCTGCTTTGGTTTCCTTGAATCTCTTTGGTTCAAGGCCTCCCATCCCTGATAATGTTCTGATCAAGGCCTTCCAACTTAATCAAACTAGCATTGACGAAATCTAGTCTAAGTTTGATGGTTAAACTGTTGTTCACTTCCCTTTTGTAATAAGATCTCTCTGGTGATTCTTTTGCTCAGAACAAAGCATTTCAGGGAAGCAGTATTTGTTGTCTTTGTATGCTGAACCAATGTTGCTTCTTGTGTATCTTCCCAGTAAACTGATCAATGCCACAAAAATAAGCAGTATTATTTCCGAAGAAAGTGATTTATTGCTCTAAGTCAATGTTAGTTGCTAAATAATACTACAAAAACACAAGATTAACGCATAAAACCTAATATATCAAAATATCATTAGTGTAGTTAAATATTGCTATCGGGCTGTTAGGCACAAGACATTAGTTGACCTCCATCTAATCTCCCGACTCATTGGAGATGCTTCTAAGCTAAGTACGTAGCTATCATAGTCTTTCTTTGAAGCTTTGTGGACTTGTGATTGGGATTCAACAGAAAGAGCTTGGTCTGATATCATTATTTATAACTGAACCAACACTGGTCATCCGACACATCGCTTCATGAATTTGGAAAGTCAAAATTTAACAAATATTATGGTTTGCATGATTTCTTTTACACCTACACCTGTAGGAAGGAAAAAATTGTGCTTCAAAAGAAGGTATCTTCTGTGTTACAGATAGCCCAATTCAATTTTTAAATGCAGGTGTAGTTTGTTCGTGTTTTTGTGATTTTTACATCAAAATGGGGGCAAACAACAAGGCTATATACACATTGAGTAGGACAGGAGGTGAATCTTTGCAAGAGATCACAGAGATTAATTGAGTGCATCATCAGAAGCCAGCAACATGAAAAGAAGAAAACCAAATGACCATTTCCTCAGTGAAACACTCCTGTCTCCTGGAATCCTTGTGATCATCACCTCCTCCACTAGGATCTTCCTCCATCGAAAACCTGCAGATGGGACATGTATTCTTGGCGTGGGGCACAGCCAGCCACCTCTTGACGCACACCCTGTGGAACTCATGCGTACATGGCAGCACACACGTGCCTGTTTCCCCTTCCATGATGGACAGGCACACTGCACATATTCTTGACCCATCGTCGTTCGCTCCTGCATCGGCCATGCTGCACAGATGTGATGATGCCTTTGTAGTTCCCCTTTTAGGCCACAGGAATGCAGCTAGCATGGTTGAGATTATGCTCCTGAAAGCCATTGAAGAACAAATTAAGGGTAGAGTAGCAAGCATTGGTTAGTAAATTAATCACTATGTAGTGTTGCTGGAATGGGAGATTTTAAAGTGGGATTTGGATGTGATGTTGTGTGGCTAGTGATGGGTCGATTTGGTGTTCAGGTAACTTGCGTGGGTTGGAAGTGAGGTGGTGGTTAAGATGAAGCCAAGGATCTTGAGTGTTCAACACAAATTGGTTGCACCTACAAAAGAGGGACATTCAAGGATGAATGTTGTTTTATATATATCCTGAACTGCAACTTACTTAGAGTAATGGTTGCTTTTGATTTCTGCTATGTACAGGAGTATGGACTGATGCTCCAGAGAGTGCAAATATAGCGGCGAAAAATACAAATAAATCAGATTAATTCCTACTTGAAGTTTTGAACTGAATTTATCTGCAATTTATTAGTGTAATGGGCCTTCATTGTTGGTTCATGATGTTGAGATACACATGTTACGTGGTTTTTATTTATCTGATTGAGTTTGTAAATTGTTAGGTTACTTTTTCGATCCAATTATGCAGTTGAGTTAGATCAGTGCATGTTTGGTTGGCATGAAAAAACCCCCCATTATAGTATAAATCTTTAAAGATTAAAATTTAATTATTCTTGCAGGCTTCAGTGTTTGCCAATGATGGGAGGCTCCCACAATAAACCTCATGTGGAAGAAGCTTTATAAGTGCATTCTTTTCAATAAATGGTACATTTTAATATGCACAAAATACTGAATTGCACAGAAAACATTAATCAGCATCGGATTTGTTTATATTTATATTTTTATTATTTCTTGTAACTATGAGTCATATGATGCAAGGGATAGAATTTATTAAGTAACCCCAATCCTCCAGCTTGGATTGATACGTATGTGACTTTGACATTGCATCCTTTAAACCATGTTTGCTTGACAGAAGTAGAATGTTAACAACCATAGGATCAGATTTCATTTTCAGACAAGCAAAATAGATCAACCCATAACACCCATTGGCCGAATTAATCCTAACATACATTCCCACGTAAATAATTCACTGCATAAATAACAAATATTGTTGTAAGTTGCAAATTATGCAGAGGAAATTCTATTCAGGATATTCTTATGTGCACATATTAGTTATAAAATATATATCTATATCTATTTATCTCTCTATATATATGGACTATATAAAAAGTGTGAATGTTTTTACCAATTATGAAAGTACATACATATCTTTAATTTAATGTCTAGATATATTGCAGTAAATAAGGTTATAGAGGTAAAAATAAAATTCTATTAAGAATATGTAACTATTAATAGTAGAAGATTAATAGAGTCTTGATACATCTAAACTCTTTTGTAGTTATCTTTAAATTATGTAAAATAGAAATCTTTTAGTTGTAGGAAACTAATAGAAATTTTAATTAATATGTATTTTAGTAGTAGAAGATTAATTTAGGCCTAACATATTCAAACTACTTATATAATTATTTCTAGTTTGTGTAAAATAGAAATAACAAAGTAGTAGGAAATTAATAGAACTTTAAATTATTTATAAATTAAGTATAATTAGTTAAATTAATAGAATCTTATTTCCTTTCTTATGTTTGTAAATTCAAATTCATAATAAACTAGATTTTTGTTGCATAATTGTATTTAAAAAATAAAAATGACTTTACTGGAGGGCATTGACTTTACAACTATATAACTTAATAAATAGAAAATATAAAAATATGACGAAAATTTACAAATCTACATATCAAATTAGTTAATTAAATTATGGATAATAAAACAAATAGTTACAATAATAAGCTAAAATTAAAAAAAATTAACAAATTTCATATATAAAGACATCACTATTATTATATCAATATACTATAAAATATTTGAAAAGAGAGAAATTTTGATCATCAAAGTTATTAAACGTGTGGTTATTGAATTTATATTGTTATTATTATTATTATTTGATTTTATAGTTAATTTATTTAATAAATTTGATAGACAACAAGTAGCAAGAAAAACAGAGTTTCAACAATTTGATAAAACTTAAACAAATAAATTACATATATATAAGAAATCAATATTGTTATGAAAAAATAATATGTTATAAAATATTAAAAGGAATAAATTTGTGACTAACAACTTTATTAAATATGTTATTATTGAATAATTACATTTTTGAAAACATAAGAATAAATTCATTAGACATCACTGTCATGATTACATCACCTAATAAACATAAAAATAATATATTTGCTAAAAAAATTATAAGTACAAGTATCAATTAAATTGAAACATGCAAGAAAGACAAATAACAGCATCACTAAACTTGTCATAATGAAATAATATTTCGAATAAATAAATTAATTATAAATATGTTATAAAATATTTAAAATGATTGAATATCCAATGTAATGAGCTAAAATTTTGAAGAAGGTAAAATAAATGTCCTATATGAAGAACATTATTCTTATATATATAAATTAAAGGCATTGTGTCATGAACACTTCATTTATTAGGCTTCTCTATATCACATCTAACAAGTGTTAGATGTGTATCAACTTTTTCGAATGAAAAGAAAAGTAATTATTAGAATGTCCTCAGGGAAGAGAAATTGTTTGGGCCCACAGGTCCCCATAGGTTCGTTTTTAGTCCTAATTATCCATAATTTCATATGAATTTAATAAGCCCACCCCTTGAATGTGTCACAAATCGACCACAGAGTCCCTATGAGAGTGCCAAGCAAGTAGATATACGGAACCCATCAAACTCCTGAAAAATCAATTAGAAAGTGTCCCATAAGTCTATAACTAGACAATCAAGACATGCATATAAAGTGTGTACAAATAAACAAGAACATAATCATTAACAAAAGTGAAATAGAAAGTAGACTTTCACCAAGTTGATCATACCAAAAATCACTATAATAATTATAACAAGTACAATACTCTGATCGCCTCATTATTTAACTTGACCGATATACAAAATTTTAGAAAAGTGAAATAATGTAAATTAGTGGGTTCCTTAAATTACCCAAAAATATGGTTATAATTAATTTAGTCTATCAAATCATTTGTCGTATTAAAAAGAATAAAAAGAGATCACGTGGGAGATTATAAGTAGGATAAATTTACCGTTTTTGGGCTACTCCGCGCCGCACCCGGTTAAATACACAGGGCACGGTAGATTTTGCCATGTGTAACACATACATGGCAAAATTCTAATTTTTCAACTAATTATTTTTCTGTTTTCAAATAATAAAAAAAATGTACTGAAACATCAAATAAAAAATTAAAAATTACTTGAAATAGAAAAATATCAAAACTTTTAAAATATTCATAATAAATAAATTTAAAATTTCAGCCACATTTATAAAAATTGATGTTAGATATTTTTTGGTTAGATATATTTGCTTAATTTATCAAGTATTTTTCTATTTAATATTATTAAAAATAAATATATAGTATTTTTTATTTTATTTAGTACTTCACGCAATTTCTTCTTTGTTATCTTATATTTAAAAAGTTAACTTGTTGAAAAAACTGAAAGTAAACATTTCAAAGGTTTTTATATTTTATTTTATGCCTAAGTGTTTGAAAATTTTATTTTAGTTGATGTTTTATTTAATATTTTATTTTAATGAATTTTTTGTATTTAAAAATAAACAACAAAAGACTTAACTAACTGTTTGTTGAGATTTTGTCTAACGAGAGGTCAAACAAACCTCCTTTTTTGAGTGTTGAAGCAAAAATTTGGAGGTTAACTTGTCCAAGCTATCATTTGCCTTTTTCCTGCGCGTCCACATTCCACTGCATGAATCTGCGTGAACGGTGGCATGTCAATGGCCCCCAACTTCAAGGCTACTGCAAGAGAGGAATTTACCCAACTCAACTAGCTAGAAACCTTATTTGAAAACTCCTCACTTGACTTCTTCACTTTCAAGACTCTTTGGGCTCCAATTGGGGTGTCTTCCTCACTTCACACCCTGCAAAAGTTTGATTATTTCTTGGGAGCTTCTTTGATGATGCCTTTCTTGTGCTCAAGTAGTGCTCTTGCTCGACAACCTTTCACCATTTTGTGCCTTTCATGATGGGTTCTAGAAATTGTCAAAGGACTGATTCTTGGACAAACTGCCCAACATGCGGAATTATACTAGTGTGAATGTAGGAATTGCACTCTCATTTGTCCAAGTATGATCCTTGTCAACGTGGTGCAAGAGGCATTGAAAAGTGGGTGTGGAGAATGGGTGTGGATAGATGGTTTAGAGTCCAATCTCCTAAATGAGATGTTAAGGGTCCAAATCTTAACGATCTAGTAAATAGGTGTATAATGTAAAAAAAATGAATGCAAAGAAGATTTTGGGTAGATATGTGTCAAGTTGACGTCATGCATATGAATGCACGTAGCTTTTTTTTCAACCTTCGGTTTAGGGTTAGAAATCTTGGGTTTAGGGTTTGAAAATAGTTTTCAAACTACAATAGACGTTCCTTAAGTAAAACATCACCAGCTATGTCATTGCACCAAGCGCAAAGATGTATAAATGCACATTTTTGTTTCAAGAGATTACCAGTAGGGTTTTATTATTTTTATTATAATATCATACTTTTTAATTCCAATTTAACAAATGCCTTACTTGATGCAAGTTTTTAAAAAGAGTTTTAATTCCGTAATTTAGATCAACGACTTTGGAATTTTTAACCACATAATCACGCAAATTTGTCATTCAAAATCTCAAAATTGAATAAAAAGGGATTGTGTGTGGTGTGTGAGACCAGTGTTGTGAGTGTACGTGAGGAGTGTACATAACGTAAGAGATATCGTTACTAGCTAAAAATATATTATGCGTATATCATATTATATAATAGCATTTTGTATATTATTTAAAACAAATTTTCCATCACAGTTATATTACGTAATCAATAATTTCTTACACATAATATAAATTTTTATGAGATCATAAACAACACTCAATGCTCCACTAGTATTAATCCTTATATATGATTATTTTTCGTTTTCTATCCTTTGTAACTCCTTTTTTTTTTTTAATTTATCTTCATTGGGATTTTTCTTTCAAACTTTTGTTTTCAATTTCTTTTAATCTTTCTTTATTTTTATTTAAATATTATATATATATATATATATTAAACAATAGTATTTTTATTTTTTAAAATGCAATCATTTTATAATTTATAAATAATTTTACATATTCATAAAATCTGTTAATTTTACTAGTTATAATAATGATAATAGTGATAATTTCCACCACCTATGTATCCATCCTGATCTCTATATATTTTCATTGCGTTGATATTAAAATATTGCAGACAACATGTTAAAATAAGATAATGGTTAAATTAAATTTGATTAAATATGGGAAATTAGACAACGGTTAAGGATTAATTGAAAGGCAAATATATTCATCATCTTTCAAGGACTTGATTTATATAAACGCTCTAATAAATTATTGTAGTACTAAAAACAAGGGTTACTTACACCAATATCCCCTAGGAGTTAGTATAATTATAAATTATATCCCCATCCCTTTTGAAATTACAAAATCCTCCCTCTTATCTTTGAAATATTTACATTCTTTTTTCTATTAAAGTTTTAAATGAAAATTGATTATATCATCAAAATTTTAACTATTTTTTTTATTATGTTGTCTAAATTCAAGTTTTGTTAAAAATTAAAAAAGGCTTAAATACAAATAATTATAATTTGTTTAAACATCCTAATCTATTACAAACAAAACATATTTAAATTTGAGGTGTTATGGAGGGCATCATTTTCTATAAAATAGTACCAAAATTTTCAAAAATAAAGATCAAGTGTAAATTTAAAAAATTAATTTATTTTTCGATGCCATCATTAATTTCCATCCAAAACACTAAAAGAGGAGAAAATGTAAATTTATAAAATATAAAGGGGATGTTTTTTTAATATCAAAGGAAAAAAAGTACAATTTATAATTATGCCAACTTAGGAAATTGGCGTAATTAACCCTAAAAACAAACTAAGTCATAAATTATTCAATAATATATATATATATATATTCATTTTAGCTCTGCCATATAAGTAAGTTATGGTTTTCTTATTTTAGATATTTGTAGACATTCATGCATGCATACACATACACATTATTTTACAGGTAGGTATTTCCCTCCATTTTTAATGTCTGGTGTAATTTGCTTGTCGATTTTCCTCATGCTACATCCCACGTGAAACTAAATGAAAATTGAATAAACAAATCTTATTATTATTATTATTATTACTTTCGTACAAATTTTCATTTTACAATTTTCTTTAATTAGAATCCAAAAACTTCAGAAAACCGGTAACATATATACGCACACATTTTTTACTCGGTGCTCAAATTAAAAACTGAACATAGAACTACGTACTGTTGTCTAAATTATCATGAGATACTAAATCATACTTCGTAATTGTAAACACGTGGGGAAAATATAATTTCATTAATCTATACTATTAAGTGTTTTGAGACATTTTGATTACATAATATAAAATTACATATTTATATATTTTTTCTCATACCCTAAATTTGAGAACATATATAACACAATAAAATTTAGGAGATTAATTTTTTAGCAGATACCAAAGCCTTGAAATCAAAGAAACTAATCCAAACATTCCAATTCATTGAAAATTCGAGTCCCATAAAATTAAAGAACTCCTATTCCATTACATTTATGTCTCTTTCATGAATAAATGATAAACTAAATACTGAATAATTAGATAACTAAAAACTCATGATTCAAACTCTACCAGCCCCTTTTTCATTATCTCCATAATCCTCTGTAAAATATGTTTTATATTTTATTAGCGACTAATTGCTTAATAAACAGTTTATTGTTTTTTTATCACAACGTGATTATAGTAAAAATCATTTATAAGAGTTGTACTTTCACTTGAAATAAATTTAAACATTTACTGTATCATGTGCAAATCACTTGTATTGTTCATTGCATTGCATGTTCAAGGACTCAGACAGATCATGTACCATATTTACTAATCTGACTTTAGTTTATAACTTCAATTAAGGAGGGTCAAGTGCAGTCTTGTGGTTATTTCAATTTTTAAACCTAATTAAGAGAGTCATGTAGTCAACCTATAATCCCGATTAAGTGGGTCATATAATCTCAATTTTTTATCCTGATTCAAAGAGTCATTTATCTTATCTATTATTTGGTGAGTGGGTGGAACAAACTCCTTACACTACCATTTGGGCCCCCAAATGCATTATATCATTTGATTCAGTATTTCAGAATTAATCAATCCAAAGCACTTCAAAGCACAGGCAATTGATATTTGTTCACATTTAAAATATTTTTAGAAATAATACTTGAAATAAATCATGTCAATTTGAATAGAAAGATTACTTCAGAATAAATTTTCAGAATAAATAAATCCGTTAGAAAATGTTTAGAAACAATTTCAACAGCAATACAAAAATTTTCATAAATTATTTCACGGAAAAGCAATTATAAAAATTGCATCGTAAACCACTTACCTAATTTCAATTTTGGGATTCAATTCCTTCACTAGTTATTGTCACTTGATTTTGTATTTAGTAAAATTATTTTCGTTTAATCCCAAATTATGTCAAAGTTAACCTTTACGTGTCCTTCAATGCAGTCCTTTTAGTCGGTATTGTCTTCTTTTTATATTTATATCCTACGAGACTTTCAATATTCTTAGTTACTTGCAAATTAGCCTTAAAATTGGTAAAATTCAGTATAAAATAATGCACTTAAGTTTTACTTGCTTTTCAGGTTCTGTAACTGATAGTGAATTGCAGTGCATTTTGTCTAGTTCTCCACTTCACTCGCGACTGTGAACAACAGGTCTACGACAATGGGGAGGTGGCTGGCGACCGCATAGACAACTGCGAAGTATTTTGTTTATTTGCACGGTTGGGCTTTGTGACCACAATAGTCTTTGCCGAGAGAGTGGGGCTCGAGCTGCATTTGTAGCCAAAACCTCACAGTATTCTGCCTCTATCTGTGGTTTGATCCGCACCCGTGGAGTCTCGCGGTGCTTAACCTTGCAGCCGCTATGCGGGACAGCAAGCTACGGATGGGGTTAGTGTATTGGCCTATTTTACTACTCTTTTTATGATTTATGCAACTTTAGCCTACTTTTGCTATGATTAGTCATGTTCTATGGGTTATAAGGGTCTTTTTAAAAAGTCTTAATATAAAAATCTTATCTTTGTGAATTAACCAAAAATCTCAACTTAAAACGTAGAATTACGAATTATACATGTATTGCATCTGCTCCTCAATTTCCTATACATAATCTAGTGCCAACGTGATTACAATATTCATGCTATATTTTTACATGTAGAATTCTCATGTTTTCATGTGCTTAATTGTTTGAAATAAATGCCAAAACATATGCACAAAAACTTGAAAACTCGGATCAAGAATTTACATTAATTTTGACACGATATTTGGAGTCAACCTAATTCTCTCATTTGCCTCTCTCTTTGCACGTCTGATAGGGTGTTTGGGGGTGTGCGTGATTTATTTCTCCCACCCCCTAGCTCCTATCTATACTGGGAATATTTAAAGTTTGAGTTATATTGAGTTTCTCAATTCTTAATTGTGGGATAACTCAAACTTCTTATTCCAACCAATCTAATTTTATTTTTCATTATTTTTGGACTTAATTGATAATGAAAAATGTCTTTTAATTTATCTACAAGATTTGGGTAGGACCAATCGTCACAACCATGAACATATCAAATTCTACACACATTTATCTTTATCCTCTACTATTCATCCGAAAATCATAAAAATAAATTGGATAATTAAATCATTAAATACTTTATATTAATATCCTTATTGCTTTTAAATATCCAAAATTCTTGGGTATTACATCCTTAATCTAAGTTGTTTAGTTCTTTTCTATCCTTTATTTCTCTCTTTTTATTTTCATTTATCTATATTTGTGTTTTCTTTTCAATTTTTTTGCTTTTAATTTCTTTTATCCTTTTCATTTTTTCATTTTTACTTTCTAGTTTTGATTTTAAACAATATTATTTTTATTATCTAAAATACAATGACTTTATAATTTATAAATAATATTACACATATTGAGTGTGCCAATTTTATTAGTATTATATAAATCTATACGATATTATTAAAAGTTTGGGCTTAATTTGGCTGGATTAAGTAAATTTACATATATATCTTTCCATAACTTAATAATGACAAAATTTTGTTTTCTTGGTTTTTTTATTTTTTCTAATTTTAATATTTTTATGCATAATATAAAATGAATTCATAAATATACTAATATTATATTCAAATAAATTTAATTTTAATTGATTTTAATTTTATGTTATATAAATTTAAGCACACAAAAAGAGGGTGCTAAAATTATTAGTTATAATAAAATATAAAATTGCTATGTTTCATAGTACTTCAATAGTAAAATAAGATTACTTCATTATGTTTTTGACAGAAGATACAAAGACAAAAGTAGAGGTAATAAAAAAGATGTTGAAAGAAAAAACAAAATGTTAAATAAAAAAGAGAAAGAATTTAAAATAATTGTAATGAAGAGGAAAAAGGAAAAACTAAAACTACTTCAATTCATTTATATTAATAGGGGTATTTTAGGAAATTCATAAGAAGATCAAAATTAGTTATTAAAGATAGAGCCATAATATATTAGTATAGATGTAATAGTATAGATCGATATTAGGCATATATAAAGTATAACATTAAAAGACTAAAAATAATAATTGTTATGGTTGGAGGCCAGTAATGTACTTATATAAAGAGTAATTTGGTAAGGTAATTAAAAAGCAAATAAAGTTACAAACAATAATATAATTACACATTACGTACAAGTAGTTTGAAAACCATATAGTAATTTTATATAGAGTACAAAATTTTGTAATAATTAATATATTGATATATTAATCTTATGATTTTTATAAATTATCCACATATATAATTATATATACTCAATAATTTTATGTAATTGTTGTTACTGCGTTCTAATATTATATTACTATTGTCATTGATTCACATAAACTAGTTGTAATTTTATAATTCCTCTTCACCACCACAACACACGATACACACGGTCCGTTTCCTTGTTTCTTTCAATTTTGGGATGATTCAAGATCCAAAATCAGGGAATAGTTGGGTTTTTATTTTTTTATTATTCGCAGGGATTTCTGTTGTATAAAACCCAACATTGGATCACAAGATTAGGACTCTTTTATTGAAACAACCATTAGGTAAGGCATTTGTAAAATTAGGGTGAGAAATAAAATACCCATTAGCAACAAAGACCTCTTGCGATTTGCAAGAGAAGCGGGTCAATGAGATCCGAACTCAGTTAATATGCATTGAGTAAATCATACTTATAGGTTGTTTGGCTAAACTTATTTTAAATAGTTTATAAGATTATATTGCTTATAAGATGATTTCAAAACTTATAAGTTAATTGATCTTATTTTTAAAATAAGTTAATAAAGTGTTTAAATAGATATATTTTATAGGATTTTATGGATATTTATAATTATAGTTAATTATAATTTTTTGGTTCAATAATAATAAAAATAAAATAAATATCATTAATATAAAATAATTCAAGATATTAATGAATTGTTTAGTATATATAAAGAAATAACTTACAAGATTTTTGAAAATAAGTAGCAAAAATCAATCTTATGTTTAAGGAGCTTCTAAGTTTTAAATATCTTATTCTGAGAGTTTATAAACTTTTTAATTAAAAAAATTTACTAAACACTTTTAAGGAGTTTATGAACTCACCTACACACCTTCTTAGTGTCAAAACATGTACACAAATGCTAAATGTGTCATGGGGGTTTTGACAATCTTTTAGAATGGTTAGTTGACTTGATCTTCCTTAAAGCTGACTTTGGTAATTAGAAAATGTTAATGTGTAGAGTTTGACGCTGCGTGCACGGACAAAAATTGAATTTCAGTAAAAATACCATAAAACTCCTTCAAGAACACAGTTCAAGATTTGAAACAATTTAAAGAAAAGGCTTGTGTTTGATCTTCCTCAAAGCTTGTTGCATCTTCAATTAATGTTGATCTCCTAGTTTAGCTTCGCAACTTGAGATCAAACACCAAAATTAGGGAACTTTTCACGAAGAACATCTAAAATTTGATGATGAATGTTGTGAATTTTCTTTGAACTCCAAAGGTAATTTGTAGAGAAACTTTTGGGGCTTCAATTACTGTGAATCTTCAACTTAGTTTGTGTGTTCCCTATGGGATTTGAATCCTAATTATAATTGCATGAGAAATGATTTAACTGCATTAATTTAATGATATGACACGATTTTATTGACCACTATGATTTGTAACTTATCAAAAATTTTAACTAATAAGCCTTGCAAAGTTGTCATCTCGCATGCATTAGATAGGATTTCATCATTTATTGTTCTTTGATTGATCAATTAAAATATAAATTATTTATTTATTTTTTTGAAATTATTATTTATTTAAATTCTCAAAATATAAATAAAACTTATTTAATTAATATTCTACACCAAATTTTTCATGTGCTGCGGTGCTGTTTAATTAGACACAAACTTTGTGCGTCTACGAATGACCCTTTCGAAACTTCTTCACGAAAGTTTATTTGCTTTGAATGCGTAAGTGTACGAATTGGCCCAACATTTGACTCACTTTAAACATGTCATGGCTTTTAAAGTTTATTTTAAAAAAGAAGCCCATCAGATGTGATCACCAATTTGTGGGATAGGCCTTCGATATCAACAATCCATGTTTCAGTCGCTGGCAATCAATTGGCCCCTTCAATTTGCCCACAAGTTTGTCATTTTGGCTCCCTCTTCGACACTCCAATTTCTTAAAAAATGTAGGATATCTCATAGCTTTTCTCATCTTACATTACTTCAAACACATATCCAGACCATGATTTCGATTATCCAATAACAACAAAACTTCTAATGTTGATAATCATCCACAGAAATCCTACTCCCATTAAAACTCCATTTTTTAAACGCCACCGTCTTTATAAATATAGGCCAAAGATTGGTCGGTGCATTACTACTACAATCCTTAGCAAAGAGTTTAGTTTCTTCCAACTGCAATAATCTTTCTGCACGTAAGCTGCATGTTTCCTCCATCGCCCGAAGGAATTTCGTCATAGGCGTTCAGCAACTGAAGATTGAGGAGTGTAAGTTCCTATGTTCCTCTTTTTTTTTTTTTTTTTTTTTCAGAATAATTCCAGGTACTGGAAACATGTCCATGGCGACCACCGTTGCCCGAGCTCCCGCCTTTATGTGCCAACAGCTTCACCGGGCAGATCTTCGCGGATGGCGAGCACTGGTGTTTTTGAAAATTTGAGCCCCGTCTCCCACTTTTTTTTCTCAGTAGCAGCGACATAGTGGCTTCCATGGCCGGCTAACTCTCCAATAGAGCAGTGGTGGTGACGATGGCATGCAGTGACGACGGTGGTGATGCGGCCTGGCTCGAGTCTTAGCAACAACAGTGCTAGGCGTCCGACAACGGGCATAGCGGAGCGGCGTGGCGTGGCGTGGCGTGGGGGGTTCTCCCCGGTGGTGGAGACGTATCTTGGAGCGGTGAGTTTTGGCGAGACAAGTCACCAGTAGCAGTGAGGGTGGACAGCAGCAAACCCAGCGATGGTGCAATCGGACTGGCGTGGCCGATGGGTGCTTTGACGGTTGGAGGTCGCGCTGAAATAGAAGCGACGGTGGATAGCAGCGGCTGGTGGCTTCAGCGGTGGCGACGCCACTGGTTTGGGTTCTGGAGGTGGCGAGGGAGAGTGCACGGTGGCAGAGAGCGGAGCAGAAGCGGGTGTGCGGCGTCTGGGGCTGCTGCTTGCGAGAATTGAAAGAAGATAATGGCAGAGGCTGCATATGGGAAGATATAAGGCGGAGGAATTTACGCATACACCATGTTTGGGGCACCCTTTTAGGTTGGAAATAAGGCCATGTTTGGAGGGCAACATTTCCAAAATTTGATTTTGATTGTTGTTTGATGATCATTTTTTTGGGTCTATGGCTCAAATCATTTTAGAGTTCCAACCAGCTCACTTTGGCTCACAAGTACTATTTATATTTAAATTTAACTTTCAAGTATCTAGCTTGATTTAGCTTACAAGTATCATTTAAACTTAAATTTAATGTTTGATTACTAGACTTAATATAGTTCACGTATATTATTTAAACTTAAATTTGACCTTCAAGTACTATGTTTGATTTGAACGGAATTTTTTTTTAAAAAAAGAATAGCCTATTCCTCTGTATTTCATATGGATTTCATAATTATAAGAATTGGTTCTATCATTGATTTGGGACTGAACAAAGCCCTTTTACAAATAATGTCTCATGGATTTATAGGTGATGCATTTTTTTCCTTGGTCGAAACAGGTTATGATAGAATAAGTTTTGTTTATCTTGACTTAGGAGTATTATTTAGACTTAAATTTAGTCTTTGAGTACTAAACTTAATTTGTCTCATACGTATCATTTAGGTTTAAATTTGACCTTCGAATACCAAATTTAATTTGGCTTACGAGTACCATTTTAGCTTCAATTTAGCCTTCGAGCACCAAGTTTCAATTAGCCTATGTGTACCATTCATGCTTAAATTTGGTGGGCTTGAGACTCAAAATTTCACTTTGCTTGAAGTTTAAACTCCCTCTGAAATTGAAACTTGCTGGCTTTGCTTAGGTTTAAATTTAAGGAAGAGTCTACCAAGGCTTCTATTGAGGGTAATTTCGAAATGTCGATGTTGAAAACTAGTTCTAAGATGGAATCATTGAGGAGTTATTAGAAGTCAAATCCGCCAGTGAATAGCCCATGGAATCACCTGAAGCAGATGACAATTCCATGAAAGTGACTTTGAGACAAAGCTATTGAGGAGCCTACAGCTTCAACAAAAACCCAATGGAGAGTTTCCAAATGTGTCTTGTGGTAGTTGATAAGGAGTCAAGGGATGGCCAACCTCAAGATACGACGGACATGGAGGACCAGCTTCAGGTTGTAATCAACATGGAGGGTCAATCTTCAAGATGAAGCTAATGAAGTGTCCACAAAAGCAAACTTTAAAATGGACTCGCCAAGGAATCCTTGGAATTGACTTTGAGATGTTTACACTAAGGAGTCTAGGGATGCAACTTGGAGGTGGAGTAAATATGGAATTTATGAAGGCGAATTCAACATAGAGTTGATGCCTAGTCCATGGGGGTAACTTAAACATGGAACTGATGTGGTGTCCACGAAGGCAATTTCAACATGAAATCAATGAAAAGTCCACGGTGGCCAATTCCAAGGTGGAGCTTTCAATTTGAATTTAGGTTTATTTGATATTTTATGCTTTTATCAAGGAACTTTTAGCTTACTTTGGATTTGTTTGACAGCTTATTCTCACATCAAGGAGCTTTCGTCTAGCTTTAGCTTATTTGATAGTTATACTTATATCAAAGAGCATTTGACTTGAAATTTGTTGATAGTTTATGCTCGTATCAAAGAGCTTAGTTTATGTTCGGAGCCCCAGATTTGAAATTT
The DNA here is from genome assembly GCA_019155195.1 of Avicennia marina. NCBI lineage: Eukaryota > Viridiplantae > Streptophyta > Magnoliopsida > Lamiales > Acanthaceae > Avicennia > Avicennia marina. Next base: position 10,396,463 of record CM032767.1, read on the forward strand.
GTTGATAGTTTATGTTTGTATCAATAAGCCTTTTTTTGCTTACATGCATTGAGATGAAAAAATCAAAACCCATAACAAACTTATGACTGAGCTTGGAAAATCTCCAAATTGCCTATGTAACTTAGTGGGGGGATCAAGTCAGGATATAGTTCAAACACTTTAAATTTTGTGAAAGGTAGGGTTGTTCACCATTAGTACTCTTGAGAACTAGGAGTAATGTACAGTTTGATCATATATTGAGGAGCATTTTCAATTTGTCTTAATTTGATTTAAGAGTTTAAACTCGTATCAACGAACTTTTGAATTTGAATTTGGTTAGACTATTTATACTTGTATCAAAGAGCTTTTCCTATTTGAAATTGGTCAGGCAAGTTATGCTTATGTTAAAGAACATTTTTGTTTCCATTTTTTTTTTTTGGCCTTTTTTAATGCTTTTTATTTTTTTTTACTTCAAGGATCCTTTATTCCTTTGAGTACAATTTGATGTCTTGAAAATGTCTTTCTTAGTTCTTTAATACTCCTGATTTGCCTTCTTGCACTTCTGTCTCTTGAACGGCCCAAGCCTTTTGAAGATTGACAACCATGTTGACTTTTTTTTAGCTATCGATAAGCAACCTTCCTTAGTGATTAGGGATGACAATAGAGGTGTGTAACTATGAACGCCCGCCCCGCAGGGATACAAATGGGATGGGATAGGTGGGATTTTTGGCCTCGGCTTTAAAGGGGACTAGAGATGTTTTCCTTACTTTAATTAAATATATGTATATATAATTCTTGTCTATATTTATATTTTTAAGAAATAAAATGTACAATATAAAATTATATAATTATTTAATTTTACATTCTTTTATTTTTTAATCTTTTCTTTTTTTCCTTTTCTTTTAATTTTTTATTTGTATTTTATTTCAAATTTTCTCTCTTCACAAACCTTTTTTGCATTTCTTTATTATTATGGTTTAAATATTAAATAATGTTGTTTTAAAATTTGAAATACAATTTTATAATTTGTGAATGCGCTTGCTCATACAAAAAATGTGTGAAATTTATTAGTTAGAATAAATAGCAAACTAATATTTAATTATGTATAATGTTTAGTGAAAATCAAATTTTTATCTTTTTAAAAATTTAATTTTTAAAATAAAATTAGATATTTTTCTTTTCTCAATGAGTCACTTGTGGGGGACTAGGGTCAGAGACGGGTGAGGGTGGGGGGAACGATTACAAGGGATGGGGTGGGGGCTCCATTGCCATTCCTATCGGTGATTTGGTTAGCAGAAGATCTCCTTATGGCAATGTGAATAGGACTCTGTAGCACAAACTTAAGTTCTACTTGCAGGTTTTGGTTTGAAGATTCTTAAGAGAGTTTTCCTAATGGTGATCACTTTTGCGGGTTATATCTTGTCTTGGTGAGGAGTTCGTATGCCTTGGACTTAAAGTGCTTCACTATCTTTTGCACCTTAGCATGTTCTTTCTTGCCCTTTTTGAAGGATTGAGAAGGCGGCCTCTTGTTAATTTGGGTCAAGGACAAAACTAGACTTTTGTAAGGTTCATTCGACATTAGCTCTTTTCCTGAACATCGTTTAAAAGGATTCACTTCACTTTTTGAGCTTTCACCTGGAGTTTCTACCTTGGCCAAATAGTACTTGGCATTAGGAAAATGAGACTTAGTTTTAATGAATGGTTTGTTATCACCTAACACTTTTCTTATCATGCCATCGTAGCTGTATTTGAAGCACTAATGCAATCTATCCCATATTCATGAAATCATGGTTGGCCAAGGGGTAAGTTGTGCAATGTCTTTGCGTTTATAATATGGAATAGAGCACTTGACTCTATGTCATCTATTAGTAGTCTCATCTTTGTGGTGCCCAAGGCTTAGCCCCTTTCATTAAACCCTTGGATCATCAATTGACTCTTTGATAACTCATTTATTGGGATCCCTAGTTCTTTTAGTGTACGTAAAGACTAGAAATTTAACTGCTAAACTACTATCAACTAGCATCCAATTTACTCTTTGCTCATTAACATAGTCGGTGATGAACAACAGTCAGTTATGAGGTTGAGAACCCAGTGTCAAATCTTCATCCATGAAGGTCAACACAGAAATACAGTTTTTGACAAACACTTCGCTTTTTTTGTAGAAGTAACCAGCTTCATTAGTAAAGTTGTTAGTTTCATTAACTCTCTTTACTTAGTTGTCAAAGGTGACAGTGTTAGCATTTTCACTATTGTCATCTGTTATGATTTTTCTTCTGGGGGTAAGTTTCATGATCTTGTATTTGAATATGAAGCAGTCGTGGATGAAGTGCCCAACCAGGCAGCGGTACTTGCAGTATTTAGAGGCAACGGCCCTTCCATCTTCTTCAGACTATTTCATTTCAAGTAGTTCGATGAGGTTGGCTTCAAGTAGCTCATCAAATATCCATAAAACATCGAAGTTAATAAAAGGTATGTTTTGGCTTACATTTCCTTTAAAGACGGCTTCCTTGGCCTTCGAGGAGTTTCCCTTTTCTCTACCACTCATCTTTTCCATGTGTTTGCACATATTTGGTGTGTGCAATCATGGATTTTTTATTTGACGTTTTAGTGGGAGATTTGTCCCATTTGTACTTTTCCTCTTAGAACTTTTGGATAGGTGGATGATTGACTTCATTTGCAACTATACTCAATTCCATGTCGTAAGCACATGTGGCAAACTCTTCAAATGTTTTGAGCTGGATTCTTTAAAGGATGCATCTCAACCCTCGACGCATACCTTGAATATACATTTCAATAGTTGAAGTTTCACATAGTTAGTCTCTCCAATTTAGGTTAAGGTTCCTCCAATGGTTGATGTAATCAAAAACAGGGCTCTTCTTTGCACTGGCGGGTGCTTGTAAGTTCAATCATGCTGGCGGCATGCCTTGTACTCTAGAAATGGTTGAGGAATTCAAACTCTAGCTACTCCTACTATTAATTGACCTTAATTTTAGGTCAATATACCTGAGTAAGGTTTGGCATATGTCAAGGTTGACTTAGCACTTCCATCAAATTTACTTTTAATGATGCCTTCAATGAAGTCCTTCAGTTGATGATCAACTGGAATTAGGCCATCAGAGGAAATTTGGAGCTCCTTAGCTACAAGCTTCTTCTGATCATCGAGCGGCTACTTGCGAATGTCTCAACTTTATCATAGATTTTAGGCGCCTTTTCTACTACTCAGTTGGCATTGACATTGTCTGTCTAGTCCATTTGTCTTGAAATCTACGAGTCTTGTTCTTGGACGTGCTTGGTCAATCTTTTGATGAGTTTTGTCAATGCGGCAATCTAATCCTCTAAAGTTAAGGCATTAGTTGTCATAACTAAGGTAGTGTCGGAGGCAAGTAAGACATTGGAGGAAAGGCTAGAATGTGAAGCATCATCCTTGCGAGTTTTGTCTTCTTCACTTGTAAAGACTAGATTGTTGACAGCCTTGAGATAGGAGTCAATTTAAAGTATGCAGGTTTCCTTGCCACACTTCAGGTAACACCAGCACCCCTTATAGTAGCTTCTAAGGCATTCTAAGTAGCATCTTTAGATGACTTAGCTTTATTGCTAGCTATTGAAACTTGTTTAAAATTTGATGAAGGAATAGATGAGAGATGACGAGGTATCACTGGATATGTCAGAAATCTTTGAACAAATTTCCTATATAATAACAAGAAAAATGATATAAAATAAAATAATTTGAATCAAATCGAAATTTGTAGATGCAATATCTAATTCTAATCCTTAATTCTTTCTTTAACTTGGGAATTTTAGAAGCTTTGACAATCTTCTGGAAAGGTCTGTTGACTTGATCTTCCTTAAAACTAACTTTGGCCACCAGAAAATGTTGATTTGTGAAGTTTGATGCTGCACACATGGATTAAACGTCAAATTAGGAGAAATACCATAATGAACACCTTGAATTTCACCAAAAACACTTGGAATTCCTTCAAGAATATAGTTCGGGATTTGGAGTAACTTGAAGAAAAGGCTTGTACTTGATCTTCCTCAAAGTTGATTGAGTCTTCAATTAATGTTAATTTCTTAGTTTGGCACAACAGCTTTGAATCAAATATCAAAATTTGATGACTTTTCATAAAGAACTCTTTAAATTTGATAACAAACACCGTAGACTTTCTTTAAACTCCAGAGAGAATTTGTAAAGAGAATTATTGGGTTTCAACTCTTTTAAGTCTTCAACTGTGTCTATGTGTTCCCCATCAGATTTGACCCATATTTGTAGTTACAGGATAGATGATTTAGCTACATCAACATATTGATATAACACAATTTTATTGGCCATCATGATTTGCAGGTTATCAAAAATTTTAACTAATAAGTTTAATCATGTAGAGTTGTCATATCATATGCAGCTAATAGGATTTCGCTATTTGTTGTTATTTGATTGAACGATTAAAATATCAATTATCTATTTTTTTAGAAATTATTATTTATTTAAATTTTCAAAATATAAATAGAATTTATTTAATTAATATTTTGCACCATATTTTTCATGTGATACTGTTTAATTAGACATAAAATTTTGTATGTCTACACATTTAAAAATAAACACTAGAATTTGAAAATAAACAAAAATGCATCTCCACTGTCAAGTAAGATATTCCATGGTGGGGTTTTTTAGATGTTGGACCTAATTTATTGTGTAATAGCGTATATGTGTCTATTATTTTGTTAAAATAATTGTGCATATGTTATAGACATATGATACATATGTGTCCTGTGTATAGCATCTCATAAATAATATATATCTCGATCTATGCCATGTTAAAATTATGGGGGTGATAGAATAACAACTTTGGTTCTTAAACTCTAAAATCTAGAATGTTCTCATGTTATATTGAATTTTCATCCTCATTTTATTAATTTGTACTTTCCTCTCCAATCTTTCATTTATTGCATCCTAATCCTTTATATTTTTTTATTCTCATTTTCATTTCTGAATTTTTATTTTTCATTTTATTTTAAACTTTTTTTATTACTCTTTTATGTTTTCATTTATTTGTTTTCTTTTACTATCCTCTAACCCCTAGTTGACTCTCCTTTATTTTTCTTTTAAATTTTCATATAATTTTATATTTATCTATATTATATAATTAAAGTTTTGGGCCTCTTTTGATTGTATCAAATAAAATTACATATATATATATATATATATATCTTTTTAATTTAATTTACATTATATGTATATTTACGCTATTAAGAGTTTATTCTTTTATTTAATTTACATTATGTTTTTTTGATAATTTTTCTTTCTATTTTACCCCCTCAATTTTTTTCATCATATTTTTTGTTTCCCTTTCCTCACTCAATTTTGACTTACTGCATATTTTATCTTCAACTCTTGATTTTAATTTACTATGTTCTTAATTTTTTAAACCTATTTATTTTAATATCATTTGATGAATGACATAAACTTTATATTTAAAGGTAATTAATTTATACAATTGTTCATACTTAATGAGGGCGTCTTTAGCGCTGATGTTATTGATTGTGAAACTTATGGAACATTATTTTATGCGTTTTAACCGTTGCTTTTAAGTAATTTGAAAAATAATGACAATAATAAAATAATTCTTATCGTCGTAACGAGATTTGTAGTATAATTGTTAACAGTCTGATTAAATCGGATTGAGTAAGAGATTTCTCAAAAGGTGATGCTGCATTTGGATACCAAACAACTGAAAATTAGAGTGAAATTTTAAAAATAATGTAAATAAATAAATAATTTAAAAAAAATGTGTGTTTGATAGAGTAAAACTTTCAACAACAATCATCCAAACACAGCCAATACATCCATATATTGCTTGAGGATTTTCAAAAAATTGATTTAGAAAAGGGATGTTAACATAAAAAAAGTTACTTGACTTGAGGTTCATTAGACTTGATAATATTTTAATGACTAATTAAATTGAAACTTGAATTTAAATAATTTTTTAGAACCTAATTTTATTATTTAATTTAATTTTTAGTTTACTTTCGAGTTTTAAAAAAATAATAACTCGAATTTAAATAATTTTTTAAAATTCAATTTTATTGTTTAATTTAATTTTTGATTTAATTTTGAATTTTACAACAGCAATATTTGAATAATTATTAAACTCAAACTGCTGTCACGCCCTTAAGTAAATTTTAAAAAATTATTTTCACACAAAAAATGAAGTTACCGACCTATAATAGAAGTCCTTCCACAATCAACACCACCGCCCACCACTTCAGCAGCACCAGTGTGCGCATTCGGAATCTCTCTTGAGACGGGGTTCGCGTCTGTGTATTGCTGACCGAAATTAATATTAACTCTGTCTAAGCACATCTCTTCTTGTTTAGCTTTCTTTTGCCGTTTCCCTGAACACATGAAAGAGCCCGTTATCCATCTTTTTTCCACTATCGAAACACCCTGTTTTGGTTTTGTTTAATGATCACAAGCTGTTATAACTTGATGGGTGGATGGTTGCCCGGTTTTCTGTTTGGCTGAAGATTTGGTCGATTAAACGATGAAAATAGCGAATGTAGACCTGTTTTTTTGGCTGAGCCGGCGGAGAACAATTCGCATGCTGATTGTGGTGGGGCTTTTATGCGTGTTGTTGGCGACTTTTGAAGCCCCCTTCGTGTTGAAACATGGGTTGAATTTGGTCTCCCCAGAAGGTTCGTTTAGTAATGGTAACGGGTTTCTGAACTCCAAGCCTTCTGTGCTGGAGAGCGAGTTAAATTTGGAGGAGAGAGAGGCCCCCGTTCGCCCCATTCATGTCCCATATCAATCAAGACCCGAGAACGAAATCAAAGTGCTGGCGAAAAAGCGGCTCTCGAGCTTGAATTTCTCAGCTGGCATTGTGAATTTGAGCCGTGAAAACGGGATTTTGAAGTCTGCGAAAGAGGCCGTTCAGGAGGGCAGAAAGCACTGGCAAGAGCTCGAATCAGTTGCTGAAATCAGTAGCATCGATAGAGGAATTAGCGGCATTAGTAATCCTAGTCATAGTGGCTGCAGTAAGTTTGAGTGTCCGGATTCTATATCTGTTACAGCGGAGGAGTTTTTGAAGCATAGGAGAGTAATGATGTTGCCGTGTGGGCTGACTTTGGGATCCCACGTAACAGTTGTTGGGAAGCCGAGGGTGGCCCATCCAGAAACGAACTCCCACATTTCCCTGTTGAAGAAGGGGCAACAGATGTTGGTTTCGCAGTTTATGCTGGAGTTGCAGGGGCTGAAGACGGTGGAGGGTGAAGACCCTCCAAAGATTTTGCACTTCAATCCCCGGCTAAAAGGAGATTGGAGTGGGAAGCCTGTCATTGAGCAAAACACTTGCTACAGGATGCAGTGGGGGATCCCGCAGCGGTGTGAAGGTTGGAAGTCCCGGGGCGATGAGGAGACTGGTGAGTGGAAGGAATTGCTTTGTTAGTAATGTTTTTTTTGTTATTTTTGGATTAAATTGATGTTATTATGATGATTTTCTTTTTACATGGGGAAAATTATTGTGATTAGATTATGTAGGAATGGGAAATGTTGGATTACAAGAAATCAGTAATACATGATTGACTGGTATGTGAAAGGTAATAGTAAATATTTAGTTGAGTTGCTTGTGTAGGATTTTAATGTAAGGTTCGTGTCCATTGCCTTCTTCTAATCATGTTTCTTAGGGTAGAGTTGTGCTCTATAAAATTCAGTTTTCCAAGAGAAAGTAAAGGAAAAGAACAGAGTTGCCTCATCGTTTGAAAGTGGTGAAAGTAGGGTAAAAAAGTTGTATGCAGGCCAAAATAACTTAACTCTGAAAGCTTTCTTTCACCTTTTGAAGCAATTGCGCTGTGGGGGGAGCCATTTTTTCCATGAGAGTGGACCATGATTTGAATGCCCAACTAGACTTTTGGTGCATTATAGTTGTCCATATTTGTATGCCATTCTCAAATTTGATCCTGATTTCTGAGCATGGATTTGCATTTGTTTAAGGCATTGTTCCATGACTGTTCTTTGTTCTGGATTTTTGTTGTGGCATTCATATCATGTGTTATTTCTCGGACTTCCTGCAGTGGATGGATTAGTGAAATGTGAAAAGTGGATTGGGTACAATGATAATGGGTTGGAAGAATCAAAGGCAAACTGGTGGTTAAACAGGTTAATAGAACGCACTAAAAAGGTGGCTGTTGATTGGCCGTTCCCCTTTGCAGAAGACAAATTTTTTGTGCTAACCGTTCGTGCTGGCTTAGAGGGTTACCATGTAAATGTTGATGGGAGGCATGTTACCTCTTTTCCTTATCGTACTGTGAGTAACTTCCTGCTGTCTTTTTTGTTATATTTTGCCAGATAGTTCTTAAGGTTCTGTTCAATGTTTTATAGGGATATACCCTTGAGGACGCCACTGGCTTAACTTTGAAGGGGGATATTGATGTCCTTTCTATTTTAGCTGCATCCTTGCCCATGTCATGCCCCAGTTTTACTCCTCAGAGACATCTTGATTTATCTGACAGATGGAAGGCCCCTCCTACTCCAGACAGGCCAGTTGAACTGTTCATTGGTATTCTTTCTGCAAGCACCCACTTTGCTGAGCGAATGGCTGTGAGGAAGTCCTGGATGCAGCATAAGCTAATCAAATCTTCAAATGTCGTTGCTCGTTTTTTTGTAGCTCTGGTAGGTGAGAATGATTGGTTTCTTAAAACATGTTAAAATTCTTCCTGAAATCTTGTCAGAGGATGTTAAATGTAAATCCGAAACTAAATTATGGACAGCACGGAAGAATGGAAGTGAATTTCAAAGTAAAGAAAGAAGCTGACTTTTTTGGAGACATTGTCATCGTCCCTTACATGGACAACTATGATCTTGTTGTTCTGAAAACTGTTGCCATCTGCGAATATGGGGTTAGTGGATTTCTTAAGAGTTGGGAGGACTTATCTATTTTTCCTCATAATTTAACTTTGTGTGGCTTTGCTACAGGTTCATACTGTATCTGCAAGATATGTTATGAAGGGTGATGATGACACGTTTGTTAGAATAGAGGCAATCATCAATGAAGCAAAGAAAGTACAAGAAAATAGGAGCCTGTATATTGGAAATATAAATTACTATTATAAGCCACTACGCACTGGTAAATGGGCTGTTACATATGAGGTAATATTAAAATCTTACTTTTTCTTCTCGTGTTTGATTTCTTTACTTTTAGTCCATCTCTCTCAGTTGTTCTTTGGCATATTCTGCTCCTTATATCTTAAATCCTGTGGTCGTTGTTTACTTCAAGCTACCACCCTTTATTTACCTCATTGCACAATTTGGATGTGGCTTCGTTATATCATCTCTTTGATAGTGTTGAGTCCAGTTTCAATATATTATTGCTGATGGTCAGTGACTACCTAAGTTGTATATTTATATCATCCGTGGGCCTATACATTTACTCTACCGTCCATAGTGTTACTGTCCTTGTCATGCAGTAAGCTAAACTAGTTGGACTAGAACTGGATGGCTGGATGAAGTTTGTGTAGTTTGCAAACCAAATGAGAAATTGTAGCTCACATAAGTCTTCCAAACTGCAGTGTGTTTGGAATTTGGAACAATCAGATGCACCTATATATTGTAGGAACTTTTATAATTTCTCAGAGTTATTCAAGTCTATCAGTGTCAAATGTTTTTTCATATAAAAGGGAAATTTTTGAATTGAATTAGGATATAGGACACTGGTTATGAAGCAAATATTTTTCTTCTTTGGTGGTTCAGGAATGGCCCGAAGAAGTCTATCCACCCTATGCAAATGGGGCAGGCTATATCATATCATCTGACATTGCAAACTCTATCCTTTCAGACTTTAAACAGAATAAATTGTGGGTAAGGGTTCATGCCTTTGGCATCGTTCACAGAACAAGACATTAGAGTGTTGTTATGCATGCCATACTTAACAATGCCCTTGATGTACAGTTGTTCAAAATGGAAGATGTTAGCATGGGAATGTGGGTGGAGAAATTCAACAAAAAAGGGAGACCAGTGAAGTATGTCCATAGCTTGAAGTTCTGCCAGTTTGGATGCATACAAGATTATATCACCGCTCACTACCAGTCCCCGAGGCAGATGGTCTGCCTCTGGAGCAAACTCAGACAGCAAGGAAGGCCTTTATGTTGCAATGTCTGATGGCAATAGACTAAACACAGTGTAGGACCTGCGGCGTGAAGGGGTGTTCAAATTTTGCAGCGTGTAAATCTCTTGTCTGCAATCTGGGTAGATATTTTGGAACTATTCTTAGGCTCCTGAAAATTTATAAGTTCTTTCATTGTCCTTGGTTCTTCTTTTCTAGGGGTGAAAAAGAATGAAGTTGGGAGAACACGTAATGTCCCCATACCTTGTTCTTAGAAATTTTGGAAGCAACTCCTCAGATGAGAACACATACCCCGTTTTGCCTGAGGCATCAATACATCGAAAGTGATCCCATTCTAAATCTGTACCATGTTTTTGTTTTTAATTTTTTAAGTCTCATGTCTTTTGCTCTTTTTGACATTCTTTTTATCTGTGGTTGGGAAAATTATTTGCCAAAAGATTTTGAGCATTCCTCTAACAGGGAATCTATCAAATATAAACGAAATATATATGTAACCCTACAACAGTCACTAGTGAAGGACCAAAAGCAATGTTCCATTTGAGAGTCATGACTCGTGAATTTCTTTATTATACTCATGGCTGAAGGACAAAACTGAAATCGGAAGGCATTTGACAGAAACGAAAACTAAATTTACGATAATTCTGTATGTAAAGCAATAGTGCTACTCGATTTAGTTCTGAAAGATCAATGAGGTCAAAGACATTATTGATGATTCCTGAGTGGCTATGCCAGCTAGAAGCCCAATTAAATAAACAGCTTATTGTTTGGAACAAATCCATTATCCATAATCCATCAAGACATTTCCCATAATATTTTGACACTCTTCCAGGAAGCATAATGTTATGCTTCAAATAATATTTTGACACTCTTCCAGGAAGCATAATGTTATGCTTCAAATAATATTTTGACACTCTTTCAGGAAGCATAATGTTATGCTTCAAAATGTTTACGAGTAATGTGTCGTACTCTAAACACTCGATGGGTTCACTTTTTACTTACTACGTGAGGTTTGGAGATTCTCATACGACAACACCTGTATAGTAATTCACCAAAACATTTTAGAACGTCTATTAAATTATTCAAATATTATAAAAAATTTGTAAAATGTTCTTATTAGCCGATATAAGCTCTCGGATTAAAACGATCCCCACTAACCTTTGATGAGGTAGAGTAGGTATAAATAGAGATAAAATTTTCTAAATCATTATAGTATGGATTACAATTATATAAGAATTCACCAGAATATTTTAAAACATGTTTTAAAATTATTCTAAATTTGTAAAAAAATTATAAAATATTTTAAATAAATGATATTTAACTGTTGGATTAAAACGATCCCCGCCATCCATTGAAGAGGCAGAGTAGTATAAATAAGGGTGGAGACTTCATTTGTGGTCTTGACTAGACTTCATTTAGTACCGTCAAGCTCAAGAATAATATTCAATCACTAACAATATAAGCATTTTTTCCTTGCAATCTTGTGTTCACACTTTATCATCTTTCTAAGTTTTCCGACATATTCTTCAAACTTGCACAAAGAGGTTGATTTAACTAACTGTTGTGATGGTAAAAAAGTTAAGTGCTGCACAGGACTTGTTTAAGGGACAAATTCATGACAAATGACTCCAGATCATCTAAACGTGAAAACTTCCATTACAGAGATCAGTTAACAAGTTATTGTACAATAACCAGATCAGAGTAAGAACTGAGAATTTCCCATCCATATCTCATTTGTGTTTTTCCTTTCTCAAATGCAAACATGCTGTAAATTTGACTAAATCTACATAATTTTCTCAGCATAAAGCTGCTCCCAGCAGGAAAACGTTAATAAACTGCACAACGGATGTTGTTTTAATGTCAGCCAAGGAAGAACAGTCTAAAAGTTACTTCCTTTACGGAGCAGATTTAGCGCAATGTAATTCATCCACCATAGAAATCAGACTCAGAAAACCTGCGATCCTCACTTTTTTTTTGGCGGAAACAAAACTTTAGAAGTCATCTCTGTCTTCATCTGTCATAGAGTTGGGACCATCATCAAACCCAGAAACTGGAGCAAGCTCATTTAGATCAAGGTAGCGTCTTTTTCTTACACCTTCAGCTTCTTCTTGATCTCTGTGATTTGTTGCTTCTGTTGGATTGATTGGCTTTTCATCAACCATCTCCGCATGCTGCTCCTCAGGCAGATCGCCCTGCATCTCTGACTCATTGATTTTCTCTTCGGAATCTTGACTACCAGTTGAAAACTCCGCATTATCACTTGGTTTAGAAGGCTCAATTAATGCTTTTGACTTCTCGGGTTTCATTGACTCAGTATCCGAATCAGACATCTCGTATTGCCTATAGTCAATACGATTTCTGGTCGCCCTTTTACTGCGCCTGAGACCTGACTGGAGCTCATCAACCGACCTCAATTTCATTTCCCTCCTAGTGCGGCCCGGCAATGTTTTGAATTGTCGTGGCTCATCACTATCCTCACTCGTACTTAACATATCATCTTCTTCTTCCTCTTCTTCATCTTCCTCCTCTTCAGGATTTTCTTCATCCAAGTGATACTCTTCATCACCTTCCGAGCTACTAGACATCTTCCTTCTCTGTTTTCGTCTCCAGAGGTATTCATCATCATAAACAACTTCACCCACTATATCGTCATCACTGTCAAGCTCTGCCTCATTATCTGAGACGGCTTCCACAAACTCATTCACAGAATACCTCTGAGGCCTCTGCCTTCGGCGATTGCTACAGACCACAATATATTCAAGTTATTTTATAAATACATTGAGAAAGATAAAACCTTGGGAACGTATTGTGCATTCCCAACCAAGACAAAGACAGAATACCTGCGATCCAATGTCTTCTGATCATCATGAAATTCATCATCCTCAGGTGATTTTGGTGATGGCTCACTGAACGGGAGAGGTTGAGAATGCTGTGAAGGGCCACCCCATTTACCATTTTCAGAAACTTCAAGTTTCACAAAAGAATCTCTTCCATCAAAAGGTTCTGGGGAAGACTGTTTCTTCCTGGTAGAGGTTATATGACGAAAAAAGTGAAGAATTTCTTAAATTATATGTACATACAAATATGGGTATCACAGAACTTCAGGGTACTAAGATTCTTACTTGGTAACCTTAATAGCCTCATTTATTGACCGATCATAATCATCTGCACCCAAAAAACAAAAAACATTGAATAACATGAACATATAAGCATTCGGCTTTGAATTGAAAAATACACCTCAATCATCAAGACCTTAATTTCACCATTTTAATAGGCAGTATCAAAAATGTTTATAACACTGAGCCCCCCACATTAATTTCACTATATTGTTGGCTTCATACTCTACTTCCCATTGTAAGCTAACAATCTACCTTCCTCTAGATATTTCAGGACATACAAAATGTATTTTATTGTTTCTCTAATTGAGTAGTCATGTCTAGTGCTGAATACCACTTTTCTATGATCACCTAAGAAGCATTCCTCATGACCAATAATGTCTTCTGCTGCACTCTAGTCAACTCAGATGCTTCTAAAATAAAAAGAACTACAATCGCGTTAAAATAGCAGTTCTTTCAATAAATCAAGCTACCAAAGTAGCAATTACCTAATTTCATGGTAGACAGCATGATCATTGAATCCCAAGACACAGAAAATAAAAGAAGTAAAACAACAATAAACTCAAATGTTTCCAATACGAAGAAGAATCTGCCTTGTGTGTGGTGTTCTGTGCATCCATGCTTCCGCAACTGAGAGGAGTACAAGTACCAAAAGTGAACATTAGATAATGAGAAAACCGTATAACACATACCAAAAGTATAAGTGACAGGTTTTCTATCACGGAGAGAGCGTCCAGCAGGCAGACCATCCACATTTACCAAGCTATCAAGCATAAGTGCTTGCCTGTGTTGCTTCTTCAACAATTTCTCCTTCCTCTGTAGAAAAGCACTTTTTAGAGCCAATTGTACCAAACAGAGAAACCATTTAAATCCAAGAAGAGACCTTTATGTTAGAGAACTAAAAAAAGGATAACTACCTAAAATAAAAGTAAAAATAGTGTATCATAAATCATCTTTCAATCAAGGAAATAGGGACCACCTTGTGGACCTTCTCAATTTCAGGAAGCATGTCATTTTTCAATTTCTTCCCAACCGAAACCTCGGCTCTGTTTTTACTTGACAAGAGCTTATCCTGCAAGAAACAAGTGTAAAATAAAGGACAACAAACACCAATGAAAAGCCAAGAGCCACATATTAGCACAGCATTACAAGAAAATCCAGCAAACGGGAGTTATTCCAATTGCGCCAGGGGTGGGTTTGAAGAAGGCCAAGATAGACAATTTATAGAGAGAGAGAGATAGAGAGAGAGTAGGGCAAAAAATCTTGTTTATTCATGGATGCAATCATACATTTATATGCATGGGTGGCAGTGGTCAGTAAGTACACATCTGTACTGACTGACAGCTCCTAAATAGCAGCTCCACAACTCAACCAACTAACTGCCACTGAGCCTCATTGGCTAAAATAGCCACTTGTACATGACAACTGTCTAACGAGTGAAGGAGTAAAGGAACATGCATTTCTGTTACCGTTTCAGCATGTAACACAGTTTAATTTCAGACAAAGATGTTCTGTAAGGATTGCAGGTAAAACAGACCATAATAAAGAAATTAGCTTTATGGGTTAAGATGCACCTCAATAAAGCAAATAGGTATGGTTGTTTTCAAATTATGGACCAAAAAACACACTCAATTATTACACTTTTTAAATTCTATCTCTTTCTTTCTCTTACTTTTCCACAATTCTCGAAACAAAAATACCTAAAAACACACACTAAAAATCGAAAACAAACCAAGCCAATGCTTTTTGTACACTCAGTATTAAATATTCAAAAGTATAACCCGATGCCAGTAAGATTTGAGTGCAGCAACAATGCCAAAAATCGATGCCTTTACAGATATATGTTGCAACAAATTAGTAGCTAGAGTATCTTACAAACACTAGAGATCATTCACTAAAAAATAAAGAGGGCAGCATGGAGGCTTAGCTTAATTCACTGGCCAATAACAGCTATGATTTCCAAACTTGGCATTGCTTCCAAGCATATTTAAACTTCAATCTTGCTTGAGTTCAAAACCCCGATTCCCCCAGAAACAAAGGTTATGTTTGTTTTAGTTTTTAGGTGTGTTTCTCTCAAAATTTGGGCAAAAGAGAGAGAAAGAGAAAAAATATAAAAAGTATAATAATTATAGTGTGTGTTTTTGTGATGAAAAAATGAAAACAAACATTGCCAAAGGGTATTGGATAGTTTGGGTTATCCAGCTATGATTTCATCTCTGAGTACTAGGTATTCTTTAAATCTTCAAATTATTCTGTTTTCCAATTGGCCAGTAAGTTCCAATGTAAATAAGAACCTCCTCCACTCCACCTTACCATCTTAGGGCTAAAAGGTCACTTAAGTTTAAGACTGAAAAATCCAAAGTTCATAGAGTAGCTTTGAGATATACAAGTCCAAAAAATATATTCCATCTCGTTTAATATACGGGGTTATAGGGTTCACTGGCTAGTTCACATCCAAATCAATTGCATAGCAAATCCATCAAGCATAAGAGTGAGAATCCAGAACATATCTTGTCATTCCATACATCAAAAACGGAAATAGCTAGTGATTTAATTGGCCTAAGTGAGAAACGGAAAGTAACAAGATAAGCATCAGGCTTTTGCTCAAGAGCTATTAAAGACAATATAAAAACCTGACCACAACAAAGACTCACAGAAACTGTCTGGAATTCATCTAAATTAGTGGCAACTGCTTCCCATTCATATGATGAATGAGGAATAGGTGGAACATTCTTTCCCTTTCCTTTTTTCACCTCAACTTTTCTTATCTCCCTGTACAGTCTATGACCAATGCTGGGATCATCTTCATACCTATAAAAGAACAATCATGTAAAATTATCCAAGCAGAATACAGCAAAAGACTATTCTATATAACTACTAAAAATTGAACACTCGATGCACGTCCGTAATTATAAAAAAAATAAAATTTTATTAATTATAAAAAATATAAAATTAGTTTTTTAGAATTTTAATAACAAAATATAATTATTTTAAAATTGTCTTAGTAAGAGAGAAAAAAGTTACGTTAAAATAAACTATGAGGAAAGAAGAAAAGAAATGTTTATTAAAAAAGAAAGAGAAAAGGAATTAAATATAGAAACAGAATGAGAAAAAAATAAAAGTAACATATTATAGTCCATCCAGGACTACAATTAAGACCAAGGAAGTTATATAAGGCTCTTAGAATTAATTAAATGGTATGAATGCATAAGAAAAAGAATATAAAAAATGTGTGTAAAGTTAAGGACAAAATGTGTGTAAAGTTAAGGTAAGCGTGCATCCTTATTACTGCAGGACTGTCAAAGAATAGAGTTTCTGAAAGCAATAAACCTGATCTGTCATTTCAAAGAAACATATCTTACCAATATGAGATTCCGTAAGAATCACCCCCTATGCGTTCTTTCCTAAATGCTAAAAGCTGAACACCTTGTTTTATCGAGTTATCTATATAGTTCCGTATATCTTCTTGCTGCAGAAGAACACAACCACAGATAATTTAGAATCATCGTCATTCAGGTGACTAAAAAGTAAATATACAGCTATAAATATTATACAAGCACGTGAAGAGAAGACCAGGTTGCCAAGGGAAGAAGCATGCTGTAGAAATGGAAACACTTTCTTTAAAGTACTGTGCACAAATGAACTTGAAAATTACAATTGTGTCAGCCAACTTTTCTAAATCTAGCAATTCAACAGGTCAAAAAGTAATTTACTCTTGAATATTCATATACGATTTCATGAGAATGCAGGAGACCAAAAACCAAGTGCAGAAGGGCTGCAGTACTTTCACAATATAACCACAACCTCTAATATAAAAAATCGAGCTTCATTTTGTATAAGTAATTTGCATATCAGCTGACAGACAAGAGCCTGTCATACACCAATTGTTCTCAAAATTCCTAAAAAATACCTCTCTCCTAAGACCATCAACTAGCATTAGAAGTTAAAGCATTAGATTTTCTACATAACCCTGGTTTGAGATGAGATTAAAATAGAACAGGCTCCACATGTTAAAGATGTAGAAGTATGGTAGGAATCACTGAAACAGGAAATCACAGTATGGACAACACATCAAAGATGCTAACTATCTGTGTTTCTTAAAAGATTGAAGAAGTTTCACTTACAAATATGGAAATACCTATAAATTATATTTCCAACAACTATTTTTCAACAAACAACATTGAGAATATAAGAAAGAAAATTATTATGTACTACACAAGCAATCCACTATTAAATTAAAATACGGAAATTGGACAATATTGATTCTAATACTGTAATAACTCAACAACAAAACCTTGAATTAGTTCATATTTAACTAGGCAAAAAAATTATTCATGAAGCCTCTGAATCAAGTGAGAACAACAAAGGATGAATAATTTGAAAAAGTGATACCTCAACCCGAATATCACATAATGCCTTCAGAATCACCACCCTCACCCCAGGGTCAAGTGCATTATATGTCTCAACTTCAGCCCTAAAATAGTAAAACCCAAACTCTTATAAGCATGCATTACATTGTCTCTCACACCCAAGAATAAGCATATACATTCAGACTTATCAAGAAATATTTGTGCTCACCCATGTGACGCAACTATAGGTACATCTCCTTCTGCGACCTGCAACAAAGCAAAAGATTAAGAAGAACCAACAGCAGTTTTACAAAGACAATTAAAATTGTTTTCAAGGATCGATAATCAGAGTACCCAGTGCCACCAATCTCTCAGTTTTCTGCATAAAACAGTAATCCAAGTAGCATGTCCCAGTGCCATTCTAGTGACAGGAGGAATTGCCTAGAAGAAAAACAAAACCACAAAAGAGCACCTCTTATAATGTCAACAAGCAATCTTTCAACAAAATAATACTCAAACAACATTTCAGAGCATGCACATAGAATCAAAAAGGCAGAACACATTACCATAGTTCAATTAACTCTAACCTTAGACATATGAAACAACACGCATTGACACGAAATATTTATTTGGACACAGGCGATGAATTAGAACCGTGTAACTATTCTATGCAATACCTTATGGTGGATTATCATACACGTCATATTGAAACATCAATACTGTGCTTCATTGATGAAATTTTAAGTCAGAAGAGAAATCCCACAGTAGCACATTTAGAAGCATCAAACTACCACAAGAAGATAACAGTGGCAGACATCGCTTATGTGGCTGACAACTTAAAATAAAGTGGGAAACACCAAAAGCCAATGATGGAAAGTTATTGGTTGACCCAAACTTCCAAATGCCACCACAAAGTCCTAATAATATCTAGTACAAACCTTTGCCAAAGGGTAGCGAGAAAATGGCTTAACAGCTACCTGCCTGTAATTCAAATACTACAGGCTAGGCAGAGTTGATGAATTTCTAGAAAATATCTACTTAGCTTTTGAAAGAAAATATATACATTATTTACAGCAACAGAGTAGTCTTAGCTATAGATGACGGATACCAGGCACCATGCACATTGATCTGTGCAGTGCAGTAGCTAGCGTGTTAAGTATCCCGCTCAGGAATATGTTCACAAGAATGAAACTTAAAAGAATTGATGGAGTCCCACACAAGTGGTAGAATGTCACCATCCATACATAATGAATTGGTGCAACATATTCATACCACCAGTATATGAACAGTAAGAACCAACATTCTTATTGAGACTATAACTCATAAGGAATAAAATAGATTTATGCATGGAATACAAGCAAAAGTATTCGGTCATTCGGGAAAAATCAATACACTTCTAAGGTCCAACAAGCATCTTTCGGCCAACCCAGCCCAACCAACAATGGGTAGTATAGTGAACATTCATATATATATGTCTAACATTCATTAGTGAATGTACTCCAATTAGGTTGAAGACCATATCAATAGGTCTTCCATCTTGCAGCTAAGCATAACTTATCTAGGCAAATTTTTGAAATGATACCTTTATTTTCGTGCCATCTAGCTACTTTATCACCCCACTTTGATCCGAAACAATTCACAAAACATTTCTAGATTATAATTGATACCACCCCATTTTTAAATCTACCTTATATTAATAACGCGGCCCCTACCACTCATGGGTAGTTATAAACAAGTTTTTTTTTTTTTTTTTGAACAAGATACCTGACGGCCGAGTATAGATCATTGCAATCTATCTTCGAGGACATACAACAATTCTTTCACACTATTAAGACTGTTTGCAAACTGACAACTTATCTCTAGTCATTTTTGTCTAGCATTAATGTTTGACGACACTTCTCATTTAATAGCAAAAGTTCACTTCCAAGCTCTATATGTCAAAACAACAACTCAACAGCATCAATGAACTTCCATTAGCTATCTATATTGCATTAAAAGGCTAGTTTAAATTTCAATATTATGCATAACAGCTACACCCAGGTGCGTTTAGTTTGTCACAAACCCATGGATGGGCAACCATGAAAACCAACATGCTAAATCTTTTGTAGCATGAAATACCAATAAATAGAGTGTTTCCATTCTGAATATGCATCCTAGATCTGGTTCAGAGTTAAATTGATTAGAACATTTCATGAAATAACCCTAGATATTATACACTCAAATGTTCACTTCAAACAATCTACAGTCTTTTTCTGTTCTGATTTCTGCCTGTCTTCTTAAAGAAAGTTACAAGACATTTAAGAAGAATATTCCTCATAGCGGTGTCTTGTGTCATCCAGGAATGAATTGATTGGATATCAAGCATCACTTTACCATTCCTAAAATCTTAAGCACCTGGATTACTAACAAACCTCGTCCTAAAACCGAATAATCTCAGGTAATATCATGAAAAAAAAAAGGCTACTTCACATTAAAGAAAGCGTGTAGCCTCACAATAAAGACTAAAAAGAGAGTTGAAAAAAAAACATCATTTTGATCACATTTTATACACAATTTTGTGCCACGTGCCAGAGTTATGTTTTACATATTAGTATACTAATATCCAAATATTATTAAACTACACATTACATCACCATCACTAAAAAGCACCCTTTTAGAGAAGGTGAGACATTAGACTATCTTATTTGCTTCGTGACATTTACATTGCAAGTGGAAAGGGGGCAGAACTTTTAAGTCTTCTGCGGTTGAATCGGCAGGAAAGAAATACTAGCAGCCACTGAGATCTTGCAGTGGGCAGATAAGAAAAGGATTTTCAAGTGAGAAAAGAACCAGGTAAAGAGTTATGTTAGAAAAAATATTAATAGATAATGGACATCCAACTATATCCTACAAACCCTTTGAGAGACAGAGAGCACTATCTTTCAATGCCTGAAAGAACACTCCATAGTTTATGCATACATTTTGTTACAGAAACCAGATTCCTTCTGCTATACAAATAAATAGTGTGAAAATTTAACCAAACGTTCATCCAAAATTATTTAACACCAAAATTATTTAACATTCAAGCTCACTCATCAAGAGAATTAATTGCCACAAAGATATCCAGCAGTATACACACCCCGCAACCACAAAATATTAAACAAAGCATAATATTCTCAAAACACACTACTAAACTTCAGACATGAATCATATCAACACCAACTGTTACACTAACCTGAACAATAATGGACACTAAATAAAACACACCAAATTGGCATACAAGGCTCCAAGTACAATAAAAAAAAACCTTTACCAAATGGAATTTCCCGCCTCCATAGAAAGAAACATTTCCTCAACAGTATGACTGACCTTTAACAATGGCATGTGTATATCAGCCAAAGTATTGTTCGGAGTAATCAAAGCTGTCTCAAGCTCCTCTGTGGAAAATTCGACTTTAACATTCAATAAAGTCCTAAATACCTACACCTCACATTAAAAAGTAAAAGGAAAGAAAAGAAACAACATTAGCTTCAAATCTAAACCGCATAGGGTTTAAATTTTGTTCATTAACATATCTTAATTCTGAAGCTCATACATTCAAGAAATTGAGAATAGAAGCCAACTGCCACATTGACCGAATATTCCATCGTGGCAACTGTGAATCCTCCGGCTCTCCAAGCAGGGGTGTAACTATTCTACTACACTGCAACCGCGAAGAAGACCCATCCTCCTCTCCATTCTCCCCCTTCTCACCATTCTCCTCCAGAAACCTCTCCTCCTCAGACTCCTCCCTTAACAGCCTCGCTGCTAATCTCTCCTTCCTCCTTGCCTTCTTTCTCTTCCTCTGTGCCTCCGCCATAGCGGCCTCCGCCTCTGCAGCAGCCTGCAGCCTCGCCGCAGCTCGCTGCGTGCACGCCCTCGACGGCCTCTCCCTCCGAACTACCACACTACTACTACTACTACCATTATTGTCAGCAACAGTATTATTCTTAACATTATTCTCCACAATAATCCCACTCTTGGTGTTATTTTCCACATGGGCTTTTTCATTATCAGGGCTTTTGGACGAGTGGTGGCCTGAGGAGTGGATCGGCGATGAACGCTCGGACATGGCGAAGGGATCGGGCGCGCGATGGTCTAGAGACGAGTTACATGGGAGATCAAGGGCTTGCATTGAAGCAGCCCCACGAATTGTTGTTTGGAAGCCAAATGGGCAAATCAAAGCTGGGGTTTTTCTGTCAATGATTAATGCTCAAATAAGAACAACAACAATACTGAAGAAGATTAAACTGTAAAAGTCAAAAAAAGGGCATAATTAGACAATCATAGCAACCATTCTTAGAACCAAAAACACGGACGAAGAATAAATGGGTTGCTGTAGTTGCGGTAAGTTCATCAAAGGCCCTGTGTTTTTGGACAGAGGGGAAGGGAAAGGAAGACAGGGACAAACAGTGAGAAATTGGAGGAGATTTTGATTTTGTGAATAAACAAAAGGATATAAAAACATAGGCTGATACGAGAAGAAAATTGGGGGGTAATTTTGGCCTAAACAGTGAACTTTTGGGGGATATATTGATGTTTTCTTGATTGGGAGCCCGAGAGAAAGAATAATGGAATTAGTGTTAAACGTTTATATTTTGGGTTAAAGGCTGAAGAGGGTTTCTGGGGAAAGGCTCGAGAGAGCATTTTGTGGGTAGATTTCAATTGTTTGTTTAGAGAGTGTTGCCCCTGTACGACGTCGTCTTGAGGTTAACTTCTTGCAATGATGATATTCAGTCAACACATTGCGTCTTATAGTCCATTATGGAATCTTGAGAATGGGGCATCGAGTAGTTTAGATTGATTGTGAGAATGTGAGTCCTGCGGAACAGCACAAGTTGAAATAAATCTTTTTTTTTTAAATTTTATTCTTTTTAATCTTTATTGAAATAAAGTGGCGTTGGAGTCAAATTATGTGTAGTTTAATTAATACACTCATCTAATTGG